>OX333072.1:30999225-31421725 GCA_946863875.1 Alloplasta piceator | reverse complement strand
TTTTTTACGTGAATCAGTGTCAATATCTATATACTTTTTCAGCCGTGCTTTTTGTTTGAATTTTATACGCGAAATCACGTGAAGTCAGGCCCTCTCTAAAATCATTTGTATATCAAGCGGGAGAGTGAATGTCCCCTCTTGATGTTATATCACCGGAAAAAACCATATGTAAATAATAGTTTAGTTTTATGATACTGGCGATGATGAGACTCAAGGCCAATTTTTTTCGGGACTAATAAAAATATTTTTCCGAACGAGAACCCTCCGATGTTGATGTCTTATTTTTTATAATCTGCCAATTATATATGAAAATGCCTAAAAAGTTTTATCATGATACAAATTAAAGTTAACATTAACTACAATAAAAATTGAAATTATTTTGGATGTTTTATTCCGATTTTGAAGAAAAGTAGAAAGCAAATATTTTTCGATCGAGAGCCCTTCATTAATATTAATGATCCTCACAATCTGTAGATGATATGCAAATGCTACGAGAAGGTTTGACACGGAGATGCCGGATAATGTATCGGGATCCAAAGTTATATTCATCCGGTAGCGAAACCTAAGAACTGACTAAGTAGGGAGCGCAAAGCTCCGTCGACCATGCGAAACGTCGAGGTTTGTTAGGATAAATTCTGAAAATTGTTGAGATTGTCCACGTAACAATAATATAGATATAGAGTTCGGAGTTTGGATGCAGAATGTGGTTATTTTTTAGGTTAGGGTCGAAAGTTGCTTTTACTTGTTTACTGCATTTGCGTCCGGGAGTGAGTAGCATAATCTGTAATGAGCTGAGAATAATCGACGACAAATCTCTCTCTCTACACCACGCTGTCACATGCGAGTCGTGAGCGAGCTATTTACTTACGTCGCCATATTGCTGACGTCAGAATTAAGTCATACCCCTCCTTAGGTTCCCAATATCATGAAAAAATCAGATCTTTCATACTCACAATAACCGTGATTTTTGTTTTAATTTTATATTTATATGGAGTTGTCGATGTGAGGATTACTTACTTTGCTCATATTCTGTGGATGTAACATAAATTTTATGCAAAGCTATAAGCAGTTATTTTAAAAACTTTAAAAAGAAATCGAATAAGTGGGCTGGCTCCTTCATGATATATATTTTTCACGGATTTCCATGTAATCTACGGATTGTGCGGAACAAAAATTGTTAGTTAAAATGTTGTTATTCATTCGGATGTTTCAACGTTACGAGAATTTTGATTTTCCCATCTGTAAGCCCATGGTTCTTAGAAATTCTTATTGTTATTATAATTACATAAAAATGTATTCATATTTGAGAAAAGTAACCCTCCTCAAAACTATGACAATACACATTTTCGAGAATTTTGATATTTGTTTCTGACCATAGACCTAAAGATATAAATATAATTGATTTTTCTCGTAATGTGCCGACGACATTAAAATTTTGTGAAAATAAGCTAAGACATCCAAGATTTTTCTGAATAATACAATATATATGTATTTTTTTCTGAACAAGGGCCCTTGAAAGTGATGATTACTTATGCTTTCTCATCCTCTGCGGCTCGCATAGGAGTCTTACGTGAAGTTGTAAAAATCATTTTAAAAGACTTTGAAAGACAGTATAAAAAAGATTGTATTGTTCATGATTTAAATTTCAAAGTAAACTATTATATTATTCGCAGAAGATAAGAAAAAAATTACATTAACATGCTTAGACCTTTGGTGAGAAAAAATAATAAATTTTCTAAAAATCCAATTGCTTCATGAAAAAACAAGTTTTCCCAATTTTTATATCAACCATAGAATTTGTATATACCACTAATATCAGTGGACCCGCGGGCAGAACACGATAGAACTTTTTGCTGAAATAATTAAATCATCATAGCTTTGAAATATCTAGATATCAATCTATCATGATAAAACTTTTTTTCCATTTAAATGCCATCTAGGGATATTGATAACAAATAAAATAGTGAATATCAATGGGCCTTTCACCAAAAATATTTGATTTTACATTTTCCTCAAAAACCATGCTTGAACTACAAAAAGTCTAAATCATTAGCAATCTCATAGCTTAGAATACACTGACGTACGAAATACGGAGAACAAGTGAAAGAGAGGACAGAGAGGAAAGAGAGAGAGAAATAACGTTGCCGGAGAATTGCTTGAAAAAACTCGAAAATTGTGAACGAATGATCGTCTATGCAGCTATGTGTCGATAATATGCGTTGCGACGAAAAAAGGCGGATCATGTTGGGGTACAGTTGTATACATCATAAATTTGACACTCGACACTCTGCGCGTGAGAGCGCGAGCGAGCGAGAGCGAGAGAAAGAGCGAGCGAGAGAGAGAGAGAGAGCGCGTGCGAGAGAGAGAGAGAGAGAGAGAGAGAGAGAGAGAGAGAGAGAGAGAGAGAGAGAGAGAGCGTACGAGAGAGAGTGCGGGTCAATGCTATCGATGACGTGCTTTCTACTACGTGCATCTAATGCTTTCTTCAAAAAATCATGGGCATGTAATTGAAAATCCCGAGACCCCCCCTCCCTGCACACACGCACATGCACGCACATGCACGCACATACACGCAACACATGCCAACGAAAAAAAATCCCGAATCCCCCTCTCCCTCCCACCCGCCGCCCATCTGCCACCCGCCACCCACAACCCACCACCCACCGTCTGCAAGCCGTGCACGCAGATACACGCAATACATGCTAACGAAAAAAAATCCCAAATCTCCCCGACCCCCCCCCCCCCCCCCTGCTACACGCCACCCACCTGCCACCCACCACCCACCGCCCGCCACCCACCATCCGCAAGCCACCTATGACTCACGACGCGGTTTGTGTCTCGGCTAAGTGGTTCGAATCACGGCTGAAAAAGGTCGGTAAATGTCGGGATAGGGATCTTGATCTCTGGCCCCCTTACATCACCCTTGGCTCCCCCCTCCCTAGGCTTCCCCCTCCCCAGCATACCCTGCCCGCTACAGACCCCGCGCTCCAGACCCCGCACTCCCCCGTTCCCTCGCCCCCCCTGAGATCCCTGAGTTGAAACATACATAGCTTTATTACTAATATGCACAAGACCGGAGACTGGGATTTGAAACCTACCTAATTTATCGAGCCCAACTAACGACCTAAAACTGGGACGCTATCCACTACACCACCGACTGCTTTTGATAAACTGCTGTAAATATCATATTTATATAACATAGGCCGCGAAATAAATACGTACCAAAATATAGGAATTTATTTTCATTACTCGAAAGCCATTTTTTGGTTTAACTTGTCTTTTAACTAAATTAATAAAAATCGAATATTGAATCAGATGAATAATAATAACAATAATAATAAGAATAAATATTATTAATATATTTGTTCTAATAATAATAATATTAAATAATAATAGTACACATAATTATTAATATTTTAAAGTATATTCATCATTATTAATAATATTTATTATTTTTAAATAATAATGAATATTATTACTTAATTTATATTATCTAAGTATCTTTTTAAGTAATATGAAGTAATTAATTACTTCAGATTACTTGAACAATCGGATGCGAGTATGTATGTATATCATATTGAATATATGTACTAAATTTTATTTTGATTATCTTATTCTTCGAATACACCAAACTGGGTCTTGTACTGGCTAACCTATCAAGTCCTTATTTAAATTTATTGTTGGGAATCCCTGTTAAGCTTAACCGGACTCTAGCTTAATTTACCTATAAAGCCCTTGTTCAAATATATACCCACACAGCAAAATTGATCCCGGGACCATCCTGAGACAGTCCCATTCGTGTCCTGCCAAGATAGTACGTCTTATGAATGTCTATAGCAAGTACCAGTAAGATATTGTTCTACCCGGGATTAATATAGGATGTCTTGAGGATATCCTGTCGCGACCGTGATTAGACGATCCCAACGGTCCCTCTTATAGACGTCTATGGGAGGTACTAGTAAGACATTGGTCTACTCGAGATTAATATAAGATATCTCGAGGATATCCTGTTGCAACTGTGATTAGACGATCCCAAAGCTCTTTTTTAGAGACATCTGTGGGAGGTACTAGTAAGACATTGGTCTGCCCGATATTAATATGGAACGTCTTGGGGATATCCTGTCGCGACCGTGATTAGATGATCCCAACGCACTTTCTTACAGACATCTGCGGGAGGTACTAGGAAGACATTGGTCTGCTCGATATAATATAGGACGTCTTGAGGATATCCTGTCGCGACCGTGATGAGACGATCCCAAAGCACTCTCTTATAGACGTCTCTGGGAGATCCTAGTAAGACATTGGTCTGCGCGATATTAATATAGGACGTCTTGAGGATATCCTGTCACGACCGTGATGAGACGATCCCAAAGCACTCTCTTATGGACGTCTCTGGGAGATCCTAGTAAGATATTGGTCTGCTCGATATTAATATAGGACGTCTTGAGGATATCCTGTCGCGACCGTGATTGGACGATCCCAACGCACTCTCTTATAGACGTCTATGGGAGATATTAGTAATACATTGGTCTTCCCGAGATTAATATAGGATGTCTTGAGGATATCCTGTCGTGATCGTGATAAGACGATCCTAACGCTCTCTCGTATAGACGTCTGTGGAAGGTACTAGTAAGACATTGGTCTGCTCGAGATTAATATAGGATGTCTTGAGGATATCCCGTGGTAACCATGTTTGGACGATCCCAGCCAACTCTCTTAGGGATGTCTGTAGGAGGTCAGCCATCGCGCAGCATTAGTTCCAACCTTGCCGCGAGATGGCGAACGCTACTCACATGCGGATAATGTGAAGAGCATGCTTATATAGGCGAGCGCGAACACGGATATCAATTCGACACCGACAGAAGTCAGAACTCGAAAGAGGCTATATTACAAATACAAGGAGTCCTTGCTGACTCCCTCTGTACCGTACACATTTTGTTAACATTTAATTAATTAATTGAAATTAATTAAAATTAAATCGAAACAAGAATTATTATCGACTACTGCATTTGCAGTCCAGGAGACGTCCCGAAGATATCCTGAAGACATCCCGGGATGGCCGTGGGACCGTCCCATTACGGTAAACACAGCGGACACTTTAGAGCCCATGGGTATCCCATGGGGTCATCCAAAAGACGTACTTGGGACGTATTATTTTGTGACTAATAATTCTGGAATATCTCGGTGACGTCTTATAGGAGTCTCGACAATATCTTACCGATATCTCCAGTCTGCTGTGTTTGCAGTCTCAGAGACGTCCCGAGGATATCCCGGGTTGCCAACGGGACCATCCTATTCCGGTAAACACAGCGGACACTTTAGAGTCCATGGATATCCCATGGGACCATCCCATTACCGTCACGGGACAATTGGTGTGATGTCCAAAAGACCCACTTGGGACGTATTATTGTTGTGTGGGTAATCGAAAACTTATTGAATCTTGACCGGGCAGTGTTTTGATTTACCTATAAAACCTTTGTTTCAATATATAATAGAAAACCTATTTAAACGAGACCGCGCCCTGCCCTGATTTGCCTATAAAGTCCTTGTTTAAATATATAATGGCAAACCTATTTAAACCAGACCGGGCCCTGCATTGATTTACCTATCAGGGCCCGATTGAATTTTAAATTGGATAACCCATTTAAACCAGGCTGGGCCTTGTCTTGATTTACCTATAAAGTCCTTGTTTAAATATATAATGGCACAGCTATTTAAGCCAGATCGGGCCCTGCCTTGATTTACCTATCAAGGCCCTATTGAATTTTAAACTGGAAACCTATTCAAACCAGACCAGGCCCTGCCTCGATTTACCTACCAAGGCCCTGTTGAATTTTAAACTGGAATACCTATTTAAACCAGATCAGACCCTGCCTTGATTTACCTATCAAGGCCCTATTGAATTTTAAACTGGAAGACCTACTTAAACCAGACCGCCCCTGCCTTGATTTACCTACCAAGGCCCTATTGAATGTTAAACTGGAAAACCTATTTAAACCAGACCGGGCCCTGCCCTGATTTACCTATCAACGTATTATCGTACTACTCGTAATGATAATGAAGGTTAGACTGTGTTTGGCACTGGAAACAAATTTTGACAATAAGGAACGGCTCCCAGGTATTAATGACTGTTTTTACATATTTGTTACGAATGCAAATTAATTCCATAAAATTAATTATTTTGGATGATTAACCGTCAGCATGGCAAATTGAAGTTTCGACAATATATATATTTTTTTAATTTGCCATGTTAATTTTGTAACTTAGATAAGTTCGAGGCATTAAAAATATCGTTTCGGAACATAATGGCATGAAACCAAAAACAAATCGGTTAAAAACGAATCTTGGTTTAAGGAAAATGAAAAAGATGTTTTTGGAAGTTGAATTTATGATTTTTTTCCATTATGACGACTGCAGTAGTCCTATTGCAGATACTTGATAATTTTCAATGAATACTTTAACCTTAGAACCGAATTCGCTTTGGATAAAGGTATTATGTGAGGAAATGGCAGTCACAAAAATATAAGCATGTAAAAAGAAAACGGTTTTTTATCGAAAAAATATCGTAATAACGAATCCTCATATATTGGATAAATTGTCAGCTATTTTACAGTGAACTGACTTGTGCTTAGAAGTTTACCGAATTTTCTTAGTACAACAAATATTACAACGAGCGCCGATGCTCGATCTCGGCGTTGATCCTCAACTACAAATTTTTTTCTCATCGTTAAATGAATCGTTTAAAATTTTTTGCTAATCCTAATCTCTGTGCGATCCACGGCTTAACTCAAAATAAATGTACAAGAATTATTTTTATCTAGTGTTGAATATTTGTTTTAGCGGTAAAAACTAGGATACGGAGAAACGTGCTTTTTGGCGGGACGACCCTTCCCAAGTACCACAACTCAGTGCTACAATACAACAGTAATTCCCCAAACCAACTGTCTGTTCCACTGGCGAGAAGTCCACTGGAGTTCAATTATCCATTCTTTAATTCCCAACAAACATTCCCGTTGGTGGCTAATCAATGTGATTCAAAGTGTGTGCATTCCAATTTCGGAACGGTAGCGAACTATGGGCCACCATTAAGAGGAGGCTAAATACCATTTTTATTCAATCAAGTCTTTCTCCGACAACCGTGGTTAAAAATAATTACATTTTGACAATTAAGAGGGAGATAAATTAATTAATAATTAATTGTCAATTGAGGGCTAAAATGCGTTACAGCTAATGCCAACGAACTCAATCGAGTCCCCAAAATATTATAGGCTACTCGTCAGAATCCATGGTGCTGCCCTCACTCGCACGTCTGTGAACTACATTTCGCCATTTCGTTTTTCAATAAAACTACAATTTATCGATATTTATCTCTTGATGCGCCATCCAAACTTACGGCGTGTTATTTTGATAAAATATCGTCGAAAACGTCTCGATATTTGTGTCGTGGCGTTCTTCATGGAGCCTCACTCTTGGTTTTACCCAAAATGCAGTAAAAGTTTAATAATTTAAGTTTTTCAATTACAGTTTCTTGGTGGTAAGTGAATCTGTAATTTTTTTTTGTTTTTCGAAAAAAATTTAGGGAGGCTCCATTCCTGTCATTGTTCTGATGATGTTGTTAAAATTTTATTCAATTCCATCCATTTGTATAAGGGCAAGTTTGGATGGCAATTTCGAGGTGTTAGTGTCGGTATTTAGCCTCCTCTTAACCCCTTGTCAACAGAATCCAAAGCTTTGTTTTTTAATCAAACTGTTGAATAAACTAACGGGCAATACGTGTAAGACGCAAGTGATACCATGCGCGGAAATAAATCCAACGACAAAACCCACTCCCAAATCCACCACAGAGATGACTATTTGCATCTCTGATGACAAAAACTCTGTCGATAAGGCGACGCCAACTCCGACATCTCATTCTGACTCAAGCAGTTCAACGACGACTGATGCTACCTCAACTAGCTTAACGACAAATGATCCTGATGATTATAGCGAGGCCGATCATAATTAAAATAATGAACCACTAAAAACCTACATGATCATGTGAATTGGGACTTTACCAAGTATAGAAAAACAACTTTCAACTACGAAAAACTCAATATTCTGAAAGGCACCATATAGAAAATATTTTTAAAAAGTAATTCAAAACAAAAATATAAGACATAGAAATTTATTACCTATTCGCGATAAATTTTAGATCATTTTATCCGCGTGATTACCTACTTCTGTTCATAAACCCATATATAAAGTATGTATGTTGTATATGAGGCATTCCAGCTATAACCGAGCGGCCATTGCATCGACATTTTTTTTTCGGGACGCCTATTTTTTTTCAATTACTTTTCGACAAAAAAAAAGTATACGTATGTCTCAAAAAAAAATTTTTTTTTCTTCCGTTTTAACACGTTTCAAAGTACAATTTTAAGTTTTTCGATAAGAGTGTATCCTTCGATTTTTTTCAAATAAATTGCCGAAAAAGTACATGTAAAACCGCATCTTTTGATCGCTATCCCATCATGGAGAAATCGTTTTTCGATTGTTTCTATGCATTTTTCGATTTTTTCTATGTGTATGAAACTTTGAAAAATGTGTTCGTATTCCTTTGTTATTTATTAAAATGTGTTTTTATTTTTTTTTTACGAAACAAAACACATTTTTTAAAGTGTCTACACATAGAAAAAATTGAAAAATGATTTTTGATTCGTAAAAAAGGAGTTTCATACACATAGAAAAAATCGAAAAACGATTTCTCCATGATGGGATAGCGATCAAAAGATGCGGTTTTAAATGTAGTTTTTTTTAAAATTATTTGATAAAAATCGGAGAATACATTCTTGTCGAAAAAATAAAAATTGTACTTGGAAAGGTGCTAAAACTGATTCAATGAAAAATATTTTTTTTTTAGAAATACGTTGTTTTTTTGTCGAAAAGTAACTGAAAAAAGTGTACGTGTTTCTCAAAAAAAATTATTTTTCATCCTCTTTACATGTACTTTTTTGTCAATTTATTTGAAAAAAATCGAAGGATACACTCTTATCGAAAAAGTTAAAATTGTACTTTGAAACGTGTTAAAACGGAAGCAAAAAAAAATTTTTTTTTGAGACATACGTATACTTTTTTTTTGTCGAAAAGTAACTGAAAAAAAAATCGGCGACCCGAAAAAAAAATGTCGATGCAATGGCCGGTTGGTTATAGCTGGAATGCCTCATATATGTCACGTATATGATTTTTCATGCAGAATATAACCTTTGTAATATGAGAACTGGGAGATTTCCTTGTGATTATATATAAAATCGTGAATAAATCTACTCGAATAAGACCCGAGTGATTCTCGACTGTTGAAATTTGGATGCAAGAGAGGTTTTATTTTTTAATATTGAGAAATAACGACGATGCTCTCGAGTCATAATCATAGAATATCCCAGGGTCGTGAATTGGCATAATTACTTTAGATTTCGTAATTCTTACCATTATCTGATTATTTTCACTTTATTTGTGTAACGTTCATTTTGTTGAATGTAATTTTTTTTATATAAAAATAAAAGAGTGTAGTTATTTTTTATAAACTATACTTTTTTTAACAATTTCTTTTCTTAAAAAGATTATTGCTCACAAAATTACAAAAAAAAAGGAACAAAAATATGAAGTTTGTAGAAAAAAGATAACCGATTGACGATCTGACGAAGATAAATCAATTGTAATTTGATGCTTCGAAAAGTATTTCAAAGGATCGATTATTCGATTCCTAAAAAATATTCATTAACTTCGGGGAGGTAAATTATGAGAGAACGTGAATACGTTGTTTTAATATTCGTCCTGGCACAAGAAAGAAGGCGTTTATAAATGACATGCAGACATGCGGCGATTGAACTTGGATCTCGTCAAATTTTGAACATAAGAAATCGGGCTACACTCGGGCACAAGGAGCAAAAAAAAAACGATGCGGAGATTATATAAAATGCAGGATTAACAAAGGAAGAAAATTAAAAATTACTTTACGAAAGTCAGTAAGCGACGGAAAAATGATGTGACTGATCGATTGCGAAATAAAAACTACAAATAAGCTTATTCGGAGCAATAGAAACGTAAAATAGCTTCCGTCTGTCTGTCAATCGCTTACGAGCCTAATTTTGATTATTAATGTGTAAAAAAAAATTTCCATTACACCTATATTTTTCGACCAGCGAAAAGACATGGCAGGGTCAAAGAAAATTTCGTACAAGCGTAGTATTGAAATTAAGATAATTTTATCAAGATCGAAAATAATCGGATAACGTGTATGAGTTTTAAGCAATTTTTGTTACCAAAATGTCGTTGAAAACGTTTGTCGATTTTGAAGATATAAGACGAGTAAAAAAAGTTTCTTAAACATGGTTCTTCTGTACACGAAGAACTGTCAAAGTCTCAACGTTGCAGGGATCAGAGTCAATGAATAGCAATTAATTTTGTTGTCCTAACGTAGTTTGAGTTTGATAATATGAGTACAATAACTGCGATGAGACGTTGGATGAAATTGTTCAAGAATCCGGTACGTGGTGGCCATAAAAAAGAGATTGAAGACAAAAAACAACACAAAAAAGAAAATTTTCCATAATCACCATTACCAATTTTATTATTAACACAAAAAAGATGTTTAAATGATCTTTATTTATTTCAATTTTCAGGAAAAAAAATTTCAACTACTCCTATGATCGAAAATAATCGGATAACGAGTGCAGCTTGACTAATTAGCCTTGTAAGAGGTGCGTAATAATTATAGAGAATTTATCAAAAAATTAATAATAGCTGTACTTGTTATGTTAATTGAGACGCTTGTACTAGCTCAATGTTCAATGATTCAACACGAATCGCATTCAGAATCGCATTCGAAATCCGGTGATGAGCACTCAAACGACTTTTTTTTTATTTCTGAATTTTCTTCAAATTATAAATATAAATTGTACTCTAATCGAGTGCTTCTAAAAAGTTTTTAAAAAATCTTAAATTCTAAAATCTAAATTGCTTAAGGTACAAGCCTTACTAAAATCGAAAATTCGTAGGTGATGGGTTTTTTCGGATTTCTCAATTTTTTCACAAAATACAAAAAAGAAATAAGATAGAGATTAGATTAAGATAGAGATAGAGTTTAATCGAGAGAAAATTAAAAATGATTATATTTTGCGTAAAAATCGAGACTCACTTTGAATGATCGCCATTTCATTTAAGATGCAAGTGAAGTCTTTTAATTCAGAAGTATTTATTTTTCGATATTTATGCAATCGCCTCTGGATTGCACATTCAGAGGCAAGAAGAAAACGAAAGAAGAATCATTGTATCATCGGCTCGTGTCAATCAGCTTGCAACTGGTGAAAGTCACGAATTTCTTTCGCTGGGTTAATCGGCCCGATTCACGATATGAAGCAAAATTTCGTGCGATACGAGCATTTTTTATTATATTTCGTGCCTTACCGTGTTCGAGCTAGAGAAACTTCGAAAGCGTGTGGGGATGTACGCGCATTATCGTCAGCATCCTCCCGATACTTCTTCCCCTCATTTATAAACTTACTGTAAACGTTTTAGTCGTTCAGTTATAACTATGTTTCCGTTCGAGTGTTTATCAACCTCGATGAGTGTCAAAATTTCATCGTATTCGACTTTGAGGGTGATGTACGTTTTTGTTCGAATTTATAGTGTTTGAAATAATAAGACAGTCCGATGAAACGATTTATGATCGCAGTTTTCTGAAATTCATCAATTGATGGAATTGATTGACTTTCTACGACTATTCGAATTTCCAATTTTTTCTTAACTTCCTTCGACTACACTGGGAAATATTAGTGTGTGAATAATAACACCGGCACACAAAATCAAAGAAGTGGTCTGTACATTTAACCAGACCCACCTACCTCTATGTATTTTGATGCGCTGAATCTGAATCCGAAGTCCGTTTGGCTCATACACCCTCAAAATTTTGAGTAAATTGCGAAAAACCGCTAAAAATGGCTAAAAATTTTCATTGAATTTTCATTGAACTAGATCAAGTATGTTTCTTATGTATTTGGATGCGCTGAACCCGAATCCGAAGTCAGTTTTGCTCGTACACTCGTAAAAATTTGATTAAATTGCGAAAAATCGCTAAAAATGCCTAAAATTGCCGAAAATCGCAGTTGTGAGTATGAAATTTTTTTTATTGAACTTTTTTTGATTAAATATGTTTCTAATGTACTTTGATGCGCTGAATCCGATTGCCGGGTCTGTTAATCTTGATCATCCATACAGTCCCGTCCAAAAGTTTGGAAACACTTGGCGCGATTCCGCGCAGCACAAAACGTTTCACTGCTCTTTTAAAAATTAAGATATGTCAATTCAACAAGCGGCGTTTCCAAGAGGATATATTCAGCTTCATTTTGCTTTAGCCAAAAAAAAATTTCGATTTTTTTCAAATTCGGTACGTCCTTTGAAGCATGGTCGTTTTTTTGTTCTTTTTTGGCGTTGAAATTTTAGCGTGCGATCCATGAAATTTTTTTAAAACTGTTTTTCGCACAAAAAACTTGTAGAGGGGAGTATAAGCTTCAATTTTATTTTTTGAAAAGTTTTGTACGATTTTTTTTTGCAAAAATATTTAAATTTTTATAAAAAACGATCATATTTATAAAATGAAGCGTAACTCTAAAACTACTGGATTTTTGTGAAATCACTAGGTAGGTAAAAAGTTGCATACAATTATTCTGGATTCAATGAAATTATTTCAGAATTTTGTTCCAACATTTTTTTTCAATTTTTTTTTATCTTACCTCATCTACACGGGTTTTCCGATAAAAAAAGCCATGTGAATGCCTTTTTTCGAAGAAAAAGCCGTGTAGATGAGGTAAGAGACTCCATGTTGAAGATTTTTTTAAATCTCGTTGACAGTGAAAAATCCCGAAAAAAATGTTGAGAAAAAATTCTGAACAAATGTAATTAAATCCAAAACAATTGTATGCAACTTTTCACCCTCTTAATGATTTCACAAAAACTTTGTAGTTTTGGAGTTACGCTTCATTTTATAAACCGTGGTTGTTTTTTGCGAAAAAAAATTGTACGAAACTTTTTAACAAACGAAATTGAAACTTATACTCCCGTCCACAAGTTTTTCATGTGAAAAACAGTTCGAAAAAATGTTCATGGGTCGTACGAAAAAAAAAAACCAAAAAAATGACCATATGCTTCAAAGGACGTATCGAATTTCAAAAAAATCGATTTTTTTTTTGATAAAGCAAAATGAAGCTGAATATATCCTCTTCGAAACGCCGCTTGTTAAATTGAAACATCTTTATTTTTAAAAGAGCAGTGCAACTTTTTTGTGCCGCTCGGAATTGGGGCGAGTGTGTTCAAACTTTTGGACGGCAGTGATTGCATGGCCGAGATTAACAGACTCGGCAATCGGATTTAGCGCATCAAAATACATGAGAAACATACTTGATCTAGTTCAGTAAAAAAAATTTCATACTCATAACTGCGATTTTTCACAATTTTTCGCCATTTTTAGCGGATTTTCGCAATTTATTCAAAATTTTGAGGGTGTATGAGCCAAACGGCCTTCGGATTCGGATTCAGCGCATCAAATTACATATAGATAGGTGGGTCTGGTCAAAAGTACAGACCACTTTTTTGATTTTGTGTGCCAATGTAATCTGGTCACGCGAAATTTAACGATTCAGTGTTTCGTAAGGTTGATAAAAAATGTTATTATATGTGGGGCATTCCACGCCAAACCGACCAATTTAGAACCCGACCCTTTTGGATTTGGCTGAAACTTTTTGATCTTTTACTACCCTATCAAAAACATTTCAAAGAGACTTTTGACAAATTTTTTTACCCAACCGATAAAAAGTTATAAATTTTTCAAAAAAATTGGCTTTTTATTTTTTAGCTAGCTGTAACTTTTTCAAAATTTGACTTATCAGAACGGTTTTTTTTTCAAAATTTTCGTTTTTCATTGTACTTTTTGAAAAAAAAATCCAAAAAATAGTAGAAAACCATCTTCATTGTGAAGATCTTCTTTTTTCGAAAACTATATTCAAAAACGGTTTTCGAAAAAAAAAATACAAAAATTATTGAAACCCATCTGAATCGTTTTTTTTTAGATTTTTGGAAAAAATCGAAAATTTCTCGATGATTACCACTTTCAATTTTTATTTTTATTTATTTTTTCAAGTTTGCAAGTTCTCTGAACACCCTCAAAAATTTGCAGAATGGCGTTATGAGAAATTAGGCTAGTTGAATTAGGCGAGTTGAAATAGAAATAAAAAAATCACCACTCTGACAAAATTTTAAGATTTGCAGAAAATGTCAAAGTTTAATATAATAAAAAGAAAAAAAAAAGAAAAATGGTAATCATTGAGAAATTTTGATTTTTTTTCAAAAATTAAAAAAAAAAACAATGAAGATGGGTTTCTATATTTTTTTTGTATTTTTTTTCAAAAAGTACATTAAAAAACGAGAATTTTGAAAAAAAAACGTTCCGATGAGTCAAATTTTGAAAAATTATAGCTATTTTCAAAATAAAAAGCCAATTTTTTGAAAAATTTATAACTTTTTATCGATTGGGTAAAAAAATTTGAAAAAATTCTGAAAAAAGTTTTTGAAAGGGTAGAAAAAGATAAAAAAGTTTCAGCCAAATCGAAAGGGGTCGAGTTTTAAAGTGGTCGATTTGGCGTGGAATGCCCCATAAATATTAAATGTACGCGAAGTTACTGAATGAAAAATTATGATGAATTTTCAATTCCATTTAATATCGCTGTTGAATTAAGGTGAGGCCCTCCTGCCTTTCCGTGCTTGTAAGTGCGGTGGAGTTTATTTAGCCTTTTCGCGTAAACGCGATACAATAACCCCTGAGTGATTTTGACATTCTCGACGCAAGTATGATAAATGATGATGATGTCTTGCAGATGTACTAGATATTAAAAAATGTATACAGTCGAACCTCGCTAACTCGAATCTCAGGGGCAGAGCTAACTTCTTCGAGTAAGAGAAGTTTCGTCTTATCGAAGTTTTCAAGTTAAACAGGATGACCAAAACAATATTCGACTTGGAGAGGCCCCTAAAAATTTGCCAAATATATTGAAGATATTCTTTATTTTTGGACGTACATATAGGGTTACCATCCGTCCGGATTCGTCCAGACATGTCAGGACTTTCGGTCTTCCATCCGGACTTTGTCCGGCTTTTCAATATGTCCGGATTCTTGACTTGGATGAAAATTTTTCAATGAATATTTAATTTTGAAATTAAATTACTTAAAAGTAAAACCCAGGTATTAAATCAGTCTTTAATCTTTATTCAACTACGCACAACTAGTTACTAGTTAATCAGTCTCATCTCAACTTAACAAACAACTTCGATTTCGAACATAAGATATTAATTCTTCTTTTGACAATCAACATTACCAGTTCAAACATAAAATAATCATTTTTTTTATCAACCAACTTGACTGGTCCGAACATAAAATAATAATCTTTTTTATCAATATGGGGTATTCCCGCTGAAATTTTCACGACCGAACCCGGACCCTCTTGAATAATTATGAAAAAAATGTTCCGAAAAGTATTCTGAAAAAGGAAAGACACGTATTTTTTTGTTAAGACCGACAATTGACATTGTTCGTCGTATGATTTTAGTAAAAAACCCGAATTTCTCACTAACTCTCGACTCTAAACACGTAATATCTTGATAATTCGAGATCCTATCGAAAAACGCTTCGGGCAAAACTTGTTTGTTATAAAACGAGTAAAACAATTGATACTTTTTAAAAAAATTGTAGGCACACGAAAGTATGTTTTTACTTAATAAAACACAAAAAAACGTTTCTTCAGCAGGATACGCCACCTCGAATTGAAAATAAAAAAATTGTAAGAATTCTATAGGAAATCACGAAATTTTGAAGACCAGAATGAGAATGGCAAGATCAAAATCCGCAAAGCCAGAGCCAATCAAAGTTTCGTCTTGACCTTTTTTTGAGCCAGATCATGCAGAACTATATGTTCTCGAAAAATTATATACAGAAATACATTTGAATATTTTCTTAATTACACATACGTAGATTATTTCATACAAGTATGAAATAATATACGTAATATACGTAATATTTAATTATACACACGTATATTCTTTCATACTGTATAAAATAATATACGTATGTATAATTAAATAAATATTCAAATGTTTTTCTGTATGTAATTTTTCGAGAATGTATAGTTCTGCATGATCTGGCTCGAAAATAAGGTCAAGACGCAACTTCGATTGGCTGTAACTTTGCGGATTTTGATCTTGCCATTCTCATTCTGGCCTTAAGAATTTCGTGATATCCTATAGAATTTTTACAATTTTTTTATTTTATAATTCGAGGTGGCGTATCTTGCTGAAGAAACATTTTTTTTGTGTTTTATGAAGTAAAAACAAACTTTCGTGTGCCTACAATTTTTTTAAAAAATATCAATTGTTTTACTCGTTTTATAACGAACAAGTTTTGCCCGAAGCGTTTTTCGATAGGATCTCGAATTATCAAGATACTACGTGTTTAGAGTAGAGAGTTAGTGAAAAATTCGGATTCTTTACTAAAATCATACGACGAACAATATCAATTGTCGGTCTTAACAAAAAAATACGTGTCTTTTCTTTTTCAGAATACTTTTCGGAAATTTTTTTTTATAATTATTCAAGAGGGTCCGGGTTCGGTCGTGAAAATTTCAGCGGGAATACCCCATATACATTACTAGTACAAATTGAAAATAACAATCCTTTTTTATCAATCAACTTCTTGACTTGACTAAAACGTCTGGACTTTTTTAAAAAAGTCCGGCGTTTTGTCGGCACTTTTCAAATTTTGAAATGGTAACCCACGTACATACAAAATATACAAAATGCAAGAATACAAGTTATACAAAATGTAACGTATTTTTTTAAAAATTCTCGACATACAAGCGACCATTGCATAAAGCGCTTTGACTTATAGAGGTCGGGTATCTTTAAAGTCGCGTTACAGAGGCAAAATAATGGTCCTTGATACGCTCGGAAAACTTCGAGTTATTCTCTGTTTTTTCTTCGAATTACAGAGGATTTTGCAAGGGATCAGACTGAATCTCAGACATATGGAAGTTTTCGAGTTATAGAGGTTCAAGTTAGCGAGGTTCGACTGTATCCACCTAAGTGCTGCAGCGTGCCCAGTCGTTTAAGTTCCATGAGTGAAACGAGAAAATACGAAAATTATCGATGAAATTTTTATCATTTAAAAGTTGTAAACTATTTGATTAATAATAATGCACATTGTTAAAATTTTAATAGTATTTGATTGTAAAACGTGACATGAGAAAAATAATCGTCTTTTTTAATTTAAGAAAAATGAATCTTCGACCAACGTGGAGTACCAGCTTCCTCATTATCGTACTACTCATGATGGTGATTGGGGATAAACTGTGTCTGGCACTCAAAGCAAACCTCGAAAATAAAGATGAACTCTCAGGTATTGATGACTGCATTTGCATATTTGTTATGGACCGCTAATACATTCCTCAAATTAAATTAATTGGGATGATTAAATGTTGGAAGTTGCAATTAAACTTCTCTACTTACTGTCGGCTCCGCCAGTAATTTTTTCGTTTGTCGTGTCAATTTTGTAACTGTAACTGTGTACCTGTTTTTCTGTAACTGCGCAATTAAGCGAATTTCGACGTATTGAAAATATCGTTTCGGCACATACTTGCATCGAAAAAAAAACTT
Source organism: Alloplasta piceator (assembly GCA_946863875.1). NCBI lineage: Eukaryota > Metazoa > Arthropoda > Insecta > Hymenoptera > Ichneumonidae > Alloplasta > Alloplasta piceator. The sequence goes on along the minus strand of OX333072.1, from coordinate 31,403,995 downwards.
TCCATTAAAAAAATTTCATTTGAGATAAATCGAACAAAAATTGATGGAACGTTGGAATTAGAGTTTTGTCCCTAGCTACGACATCTGTATGAAAATTTCTCAATGTAAATAAATCTTCAATTCAGAAGATTTATTGAAAGTCCTTGTCGCACGTGTTTTCACAGCTGCATCGTTTTTGCTTTCGTGACTCTTCAAACCACACGCAGGCGAGAGATTGTTACAATGTCTGATTAAGAAAAACTATTGCATATGCTCGGTAATCTTCAATGAAAACTCAAACCTTGGAAATACATTCGCGCTTGGCAAAAGCATCATTTTTTAGGCACTCACCATACATAAAAAGTGCCTATTAGTATTGCCTTCCAAAAACCTATTTCTTATGAAAACAACCATACAAACTTTATACCAACATATGTTAGCATATTATACAAGAACAAATTTTTTTGGATTTTCCGTCCCCTCGGCCGTCTGTATGTGCTCATAACTCAGCAATCCATCAACGGATCCGGTTCGAATTCATAGCACAGTTTTGTTTTACTATAATCTCAAAATCTTTTTTTGACTCAATCCATTCAGACAATGTTGAATATAAAATTTCCCAAAAAAACAGCCATTTTTGAGCCAAAAAGCCATTTTTGTGTCCGTCCAGAGTCAGATCTCCGCAAACTGTGAACCAATGTTTTTGTAACTTATAGACTTTCTTTATAGGATCATAAAGAAGTGTCCTGTAGAGTTTGAAGACTTTACACTTCTTTGAACCATTTGGTTAATAAACGAAAGCAAATTTTGGCTACATTATCCTGAACGCTTGAGGTTGTTTAGTAACTATGAAACCTTTGAATGTTAATTGTTGAATAAATAGCTTCTTAATCGTAGTGGAAATTTTACACGACCTCCTGAATACTTCATGTAAGAACATACCAAATTTTCAGAATTCTATCATCATTACTTCAACCTCCTTAAGGGTTAAAATAAAAAATGATAAGAAAATTCTGAAAATTTGGTATGTTTTTGTATGAGGTATTTAAGAGGTCGTGTAAAAATTTCACGACGATAAGGAAGCTCGTTATTAAGAAATTAACGTTTTGTTAAAAACAATTTTTTAAATAAATAAAAAAAAATATTTATCAATAAACTTCGTTTTCTTTCCATTGCTTTCAGTATATTGAGGATATTAAAAAATTGAGAGGTCAAAAAAAAAACTCATCGCAAAGTTATATCAGTTTCCATAAGACTACATTTAATTTTATTTAATTTGTTAATCTTAATTATTCGATAACGAGCTTCCAAATCGTTGTGAAATTTTTACACGACATTTTAAATACTTCATTGAAAAACGTACCAAATTTTCAGAATTTTCTCATTAAACGTGATTTGCTTCTAAACAACCTTAAGCCCATGGTCGTACATACAGGTCTTGCAACGGCGGTAGTGGAGGTAGGCACCCTTCTATGTCACGTTTTTCATTCCGATTTACGCCGCAAGGTGCGCCTTCGTACAGAAGTGCAGTGTGCAACAAAGATAGAAATAGCCTTCTGTCTCTCTTGCTCTCTTAGGGAGGTTCATCTGGTCCTCGATTTACAATACAGATGTTGATGAAAAATCAGAATATAGTTATTAATATCTAAAAAGTCATCTGCAAAACTTTCAAGACCTGAGGGTACGTTGTTCGTGAGAAATAAATGAAACCCGTGCGTGTCAGCTCCGACGCGCGAATGGAGTTTACTCCTTAAGAATGATTGTCTCAAAATATAGCCTTAGGCAAAGGGTGTAAATAAACGTGTTTCTTAAAATACTGAAAACATGCATGAACTTTTATTTATATTTATTTATGAAATATTGATTCGATGAAAATAAATTACATGAATACATCGTTAGAGAGATTGATTTATTGAACTGTTAACATCATCATTAGTAACATCGACATTAAATACTATGACAATCGGTTTGTGGTAACTTTAATATACGAAACGTGCACGTCGGAAGTTACATGGGTTACGAACCGGGAAAACATCGCATCAATAGTTGTACCATATCTAGTCGTCCCCAATACTCTACCAGAAATTAAATCTAAATTAAGTTCTTCTTTCAAAAATTGTATTAAGCGCAAACCGTCGTTCTTATCGAGGTTCTGTACTTTCGCTGCCGCTCAGCCGGAGTCGCCGGAGTTTTCGAACTGCGAACAATTTCCCTTTTTTCGCAGTCTGTACTCTCGATGCCGCTCGGCCGCAGTTTTCGATGTTTTTAGAGCTAGTGTTGATAGCGGGTTAGTTACAGGACTGTGGACAAAAAATTTGCATATCAATATTCCGGAATGTAAATGTCGAATCACAGTCTTGATGATTTTGATTTTCTTCTAAATTTTTTATATAAAAAAGGACATTGAAAAATAATTTCCCTAATTTTTTCAGAATTTTTTGGTCACGCGTTTTTTGGATTTTTTTTTAACGGGGCCTTTTTGTAAAATCTGAAAAAATTCAGATGCTTGAACTTTCGATTTTAATCTACATCGTATATAAACATAAATAATATCACTTACCTAAGTAACCGCATCCACGTGCCCTTCATTTTCGTTCGTTGTTCCTTCCATTTTTCTCACTTCTGTTTCTCACATGTTTCTTCGTTGTTCCTTCCATTTTTACTCACTTCTTCGTTTATAAACATTGATACAATAGATAGACCGAAAAATCGTTTGTGCGTGGATACTCGCGATAGAAGTAAAAAGTAAAACGTCGTGATTTTATATCTCTGATTAAACTATTTGACAGTTCGCTGGCACTTTTGTTTCAAGCCATTCTTTTGTCCGGCTTGCTCGATTTTTCGTAACGCTTGATTTTACTCCCCATATTTTTCCATACCGGGGGCTTAATATCGTTTCTTAAGGAGTAAACTCTAAAAATGTAAAACCTAAATAACATGGGCTCTTACGGGATACCGTCTATAAATATTAAATGCACAATCATTACAACACAGATTTTGACGAAAATTTAAGAATTAATGAAAGAGTATCTAAGGAACATTTTTAGAGCTTCATAAAATCGATTAGGTACTTGTGAGATTCATAATAAATTAAATAGTCTCGAAAATGCTGATTATTTTGAGGTTAAGCATTGTCAATGACTACGCTAGTCACCGCTTATTTAAACGTGCGCATGCGCTCAATGCGCTGTCTCACGCACGCCGCACACTCACGCATAGCACGCAAGAGTGGAAGCACACTTCTCAGCGACGGTGATGCCTAGTGGCAACACGAGGATCGAAAAACGTGACATACATGGGTGCCTACCCCCATCATTGAAATTCCGCTTCGTTGCAAGACCTGTATGTATGACCATGCTTAAGCCCGAGACACAATGACAAGAATAAGAAAGAAGGAATAAGAATCAGCCAATCGCCGCGCACTTTAGAGAAACTACGCCAGTCGGATGGTTGATTTCTTATGTCTGTCATTGTGTCTCCGACTTTATTTACACGCTTACAGCACGTATAGGGGGAATTCTGACACGGGCGCACTGCGCTTGAGCGCTGCATAATCTGGCGTACCCATTGGTCAAAATGAATTTCGGGCGTGGCATTGTGGCGCGCGAAATTCTATTTGACCAATGGGTACGCAAGATTATGCAGCGCTCAAGCGCAGTGCGCCCGTGTCAGAATTCACCACTGAAATATAGTAATACTGGAACGCTCGCCAAATACTATGCGAGCATCGCCAGTTTTAAGTGACCTTGAAGTCATCCCCACCACGCTATGTACAGCCAGTCAACACATTTTTCTTTATATGAGGTGCTTTCCATCTACTGACACAAGTCGGCACAAAGCGTGAGTGTGAGAGAGAGGTCCGCTCGGATGTCTCTCTCGCACTCACGCTTTGTGTCGACTTGTGTCAGTAAATGGAAAGCATCCATGTACGTCCATGCGGAACTACGCATTTTCCTTTATACATTTAACTTTTGTAATGGAAGGTACGAGGAATGCGCGCGCAGGGTATAAACGAAGACCGAAATATTCGATCTCATCAGTAAGAGAGAAATGGAGGTTCTACCAGCATGCTATCTCTATCATTGCCGTCTCACGACGCGTGTTAGACAAAGATGAAACTCCTACCATCCTCCATCCTTGTCGGCACGCTCAATACCTATACAGCCGCGATACGGCAAGCGTTCCAGTATTACTATATTACAGTGGAATTTACCCATACATCGTCATATAAAATGCTACTGCATATGACGCTCACAGCGCTCAAAACGTTCAAGACGAATGCAGCCTATGCTATCTTACTGACACTCGCCGCGACAGCCCAAGATAGAATATAAGAGATACGCCTGGCTCGTCTCAGGTTCCATCGCCTCTCTGTTCAGAGTCAATTTTGATTTTTCATGTCCGAATTAAATTGACAGACCATTACAATTGTTGGCAAAAAAATGAAAAAAATGTTAATGTCTTTTTGGCTGTTTTGAGCTAAAAAATTGGATTTTCTTTCCATGGGACCTCTTCGATTGAAAAAAATGTATAAAATTCTACGTAAACAAACAAATTTTTTAAGATTTTACTGAAGATGGTATTCAAATATCTTCTTATTAAAAAAAATCGATTATTTTTCTTCGTAATTTTGATCTTTTTTCCTTCTATGACTACAATAATAGTTGATGATTTCAATGATGTTAAGGTAAATAATTTAGCTTCTCTCGTATATTTCCTTTGTAAATTATATTAACATTAAGAATTACAACTTTTATGTAAAGAAATTGAATAAAGTGCAAAACGTACTTGAATTGTAATCCCAATTGTTAATTATTATAATTTACAAAGGAAATATGTGAGAGAAGTCAAATTATTTATTTTAACATAATTGAAATCAACTATTTTAGTCATGGAAGGAAAAAAGATCGAAATTACGAGAAAAAAAAGTCGAACAACAGTTCCTTCAATATGAGAAGTTATTTGAATCCCTTCTTCGGTAAAATCTCAAAAATTTCCTTCTTTACGTAGAATTTTATAATTTTTTTGATAAATTTTGAAGGCGTCCCATTTAAAGGAAATCCAATTTTTTTAGCTCAAAAACAGCCATAAAGACAAAAAAATTTTTTTCTTAATTTTTGATATTTTTTTCAAAGAGTACATTGAAAAACAAACAAAAATGACCTCCTAGCAAATTAGAACATCGTGGTTATTGTGGAAGTTATGATTACTTTAAGAATATTTTTCCAAAAATCAATAACTTCGGTATGGTTTAAGATAGAGAGCTAAAAATGTACATGGATACTTCTTTTTGCATGTGTAATAACATATTAAACAATAAAACAAAATCGAAGGGGGTCACCGACAAAACGTCGTTGATTAACATAGAATGACTCATATACATGTCTAGTGTATACATACGAATATTCTACTAAAAATAGAAATTTTGTTCTTTGTGGAAAATAAAAATTCCCGTTTTTCAAGAAAACGACTAATAGTAACACTTAATTGTCGTACGTAATGGATAAACGAAATTTGACAGTTGAGTGGGGAGAAAGCGTGATCGGGGTCGTCAAATTATGGCAGCGTGTTGCTAAGTTATGAGCGCGGTCAAGTCATGGTAGATTCAGTTGTAAGAGCGTACACTGTACTTTTATATCGAATAATATTTTGATTATATTCAAATCTGTCATTGATAACGATTAATATAATTTATCAGAATAATTAATCGATGTTCACAATGAATCAAAGAGTTTGAATTACGGTGTGAGTGCCTATTAGAACGTCCCCAAGGGACCTATTATAACCAACATTCAAAATATAATTCCATCACAACTGAATAAATCAAGACAATGATCAAGAATATACGGAGCGCGAAGCGCGACAATAACGTGCCCGCGAAGCGCGGGGGGGCTTGGGGGGCGAAGCCCCCCAATGAGTACGCGGAGCGTACTTGTTCCCACATGGAACATTAGAGCCATGAGACGTCCAATATTCATGGGATGAAAGCTCCATCCCAGGGACGTCCACGAGTATCCCTCAAACTTCTGAAAGAAGTGCGAAACGGCACCTGTTCTATGTACTGGGAAAGTCCTGTATGCGTACCCTGAGACGGTTTTTAGACGGACTAGATCCCAAAACTTACGTATTTAAGACGAATAAACCAGTGATCCGAAAGATGTCCAATGATCATCTATTATAAGTCCCTTAATTAAAACAATTTAATCGTTATTAATTAGACATTATTAATTAATTATAAACTTTATTACTGATTATATAATACTCGGGGTCTATAAGATATCCATATTTTATAGAAAAAAAAGAAAAAAAAATAGTTTTCGATTTTTCATCGTACGGTCACCCATCCAAGTATTGGATTTAAGGAATGCTGCTTAACTTTTCTAATCTCCTACCTACCTACCTATCTACCTACACTAACTTGACTCATGATAAATTTTTGCATGCAAAAACCTTATACGATGTAGTTTGCTGATATACTTATGTATCTTTTTCTCATAGGCCTCAAATAATGTATAATCAGTGATGAAATTTATAATTAATGAGCAATATGTAATTAATAGCGTTTAAATTAAGGGACGTATAATATATGATCATTAGACCTTTTGCAACACTGGTATTCGTCTCATATACGTACATTAAACGTCACTTTATGGGGTTTATAGGTACGTCTATACGAGACGTTTTCAGCACATAGATCGTTGCCGTTTCGCATCTCCGTTAGTGGTTTAAGGAATGTCCATGGACTTCCCCGGAATGAAATTTTCATCCAACATACAGTCCGACCTCCAAATAAGCAACGCGGCAATAAGCAACTTTCCCCAGTTTCTCACTCGAGCGCTTCCCCCACTCCGACTCGATCTCCGAGCTCGAGAATTTTGTGCGCGAAACCTCTGGTTAAGCAACCAGCCTGGGAGAGATTATTCGGGCACAATAAAGTGAACGTTGTAGTGTAAATTGGTGTGTGCGTGCGTGCGTGAGTATGTGTGAGCGTGTGTGAATCGTTCGAGCGGGTTGCTTGTTGAGATGATCGCATGCGGAAAAGAGTGAGGGAGACAGACAGAGATAGTGAGCGCGGAGCGCGCGCCTGGTAGGGGTATGCGATATATAACGAAAAACTCTTCTCCTTAGGGGCTTTGGTTGCTTATTGAAAGGTCGGACTGTATATGATTATTGGACGTCCCCTGGCTGTTAGGTTACGCGCGGAATATATTTACAGCTCCAAAAATATGTGTCGTGGACGTGGAACAAAGTTCCGCGCTATCTTTCGATAGACGTAATTTGTACGTATTGTTACGTCTTTCCGCACAAATAATAATTTGTTTGAAAATCGTAACGGGTTGATCTCTCTTTCGGGTCAAGGCTTGTTAGCCCGTTACGCCAAGGAACGGAGATCTCGCCTTATTTACCGTAGAATGCCCACGCAGTGTGAGCGTGAGGGAGAGAGATAACTCGTTGCCTTATTGCACTTACCCTAGGCCGAGGGCTGCAGGTAGCGCAGCGTAGAAAAAGTAGAGATATTCAAACCGACTTACTCTTCCGGGGATTCCTCCTCGACAGCTGTGGCGCCTTGTAGTGCGTTGACCCAATATGATGCAACGACGATGGTCCTCAGGTATCAGAGGATAACGTGGTTGTCGCAGGTATTGAAATGATGAAACGTTTTCTTTGCTCCACACTCGATTCAACACTTTTATTTTAATGGTGCAAATTGTAACAATTTCACTCGGTGCTAAGACTTCCATAGATTAATACGTAGTTCAAAATTCGAGGTTATAGACTGATCAAATCGTTATTTCGACGGACAGAGGTTAGGTAGAACGCCGCTGGTCAGTTTTACCGTGGTCCACATCGGATTATCGCCGGTTTCGGAGTGGCCCCTTTTCGGGTAAAAAACGAGCTTGATATACCTGTTTCTCCCCTAATTTTGTCAGCCCTTTAGTTTGAAAATAGATAATTTCGCAGAATTCGCCCCCTCGTATTGTTTTTGGAACGCGTCCGTTTCCTTGGTGATTTTTTTGGTGGTTACTTAGAGGGTGAATCTGCTGATTATTTTTATATATTTCGAGGCCATCTGGTCCGAACAAAAAAGGGTATTGATCTGGCTTTTAAACTCCCTTATGAAAGAAAACGCTCAACAGCTGGTTCTGCAATGTTGCTGACTGGTGATATAATGTAAAATAAGGATTTTCATTTAGTTGTGGTGACAGAAGGTCCGTGAATGTAACAGTATATAAGACGGTCAAACAAGGTATCCATATCGTAGCCGCTCGAAAAAGTAGAATGTACATCTAAAGGCCGAATGCTTTTGATTGGACAAAACGCGATGGATCACACAGGACGTATATTGGATGTCCACGACACGTACTATTTCTTGAGCTACAAATATACACAACACGGCCATCCATGATATGTCCATAGGTAGACATTCAATAGCTTTTAATTCAGGATAGAAATTGGACATCTATTGGACGTTCTAGGTTCACGTCTATATAAAATCCTACATGGAACATCCGATAGACGTTCAGTTCACGTCCTCAAAATATGATTTTCATTAACGAACCTGGAACGTCCAATGGATGTTCATTTACTATCCTGAATGAAAAGCTTTTGAATGTCGACCTACAGGCATTTGTGTAGATTTGTAGCTCAAGAAATAGTACGGGTGATGGTCATACAATATACATCCTGTGTAATCCATCGCATTTTGTCCAATCAAAAGTATACCATAGATGTTCAATGTATGTGCGCATTACGTCCATCGTGGATGTAGACGTGTTAAGGATCTATGCATGATCGATGGAGATACAATGAACACTCGGTTTCGTGTGGGTTATTTTATGAAAAAGTGAGAGATGGAAGCATAAAAAAGGAAATAATTTTGTCAGAAAAATATTCTAATGAATTCCTCGATTTGGCGGGTAATTGTGTGCTGCTTGACCGTAAACGAACTTGTTTATTTATTCGCCAAATTTCACTGAATTTTATTAATGCAGACAAAATTACGATGAATACTAATATTTATTTTCAATTTTGACTATTGGGTACAAATTTTTTATATTCCATACATGTTTCAAAATTCAGAAAAATTCAATTAGGAATTTTTAAAAACCTCCAAATCCTACTCAAATTCTGCTACATTATATAAGCATAGTGCCTTCAAATACGCTATACACACTGTAGGCTATAAAAATGGTCAAAATGCTGAGATACAGGAACTTTGTTCTATTTTTATCCGGTCACAAAATCGTCACATAATGTTAGTATTGTGTATGTATGGTATTTAATTAAATACACGTTGATATTTGGTTTTACAGAAAAAATGAGGACACTCAGACACGTACCTCTCGTTGGAATAATTACGCCCAAGTACCCAAAATCAGAGCTGCAGTACAAAGGCAATTATCTAGGTCAAAGGCTCGTTCCCTCAATTAATAGACTACCGGCATTCAATTTCCTATTCCCCGATTTACGTCGAAGACTGCGGTTGCTGGTTGGACAGAATCATCAGTACGTACATCCTAATTTGAGAACAGTAACAGACAATAGACTACCATTGAGCTTATGCCGAAAGCATCCAACGAGTTGTTTTTTTATCTTACTGTTAAAAAAACTTGAGCGTGAAAAGCAAAGAAAGCGAGGTACTGAAATGAACTCCGCGCTAAAACCAATTCCTGAATCCACTGAGACAATGCCTGCTTCAAATAATACCAGCACGATAAAGATTGGTTCTACGCCAATAAGCACGTTGACTACTGCGACTGATACTACTATGGGTAGCCCGACGACACATAATCCTAATGATTCTGACTTAAACGAAGATACTACGCGTGGCCCGACCTCATCCAGATCAACAAAGACTGATGCTGCTTTAAGTAGCTCAACGAGGACTGGGTCTACCTTATCCAGTTTACCGACAACTGATCCAGATGATTACAAACCTGACGATTATATTCCGCTTGGCGCCTCAGCTAGCTCAACAAAGACTGATGTTACTCTAAGTAGCTCAACAATGTCTAAATCTACCTTATCCAGTTCGCCGACAACTGATCCTGATGATTACGACTTTAGCAAGTATACTACGCGTTGTCTGACCTCGTCCAGATCAACAGAGACTAATGCCACTTTGAGTAGCTCAACGACGTCTGCATCTACTTTATCGACGAACGATCCTGATGATTACAACTCCGATGATTATACTACGCTTAGCGCCTCATCCAGATCATTTGAGACTGATGCGACTTCAAGTAGCTCAACGACGTCTGAATCCACCTTATCCGGTTCAACAACAACCGATCCTGATGATTACAGCTGTGACGATTATACTCCGCTTGGCGCCTTATCCAGCTCAACAAAGACTGATGCTACTCGAAGTAGCTCAATGATGTCTAAATCTGCCTTATCTAGTTCACCGACAACTGATCCTGATGATTACGACTCTAGCGATTATTCTCTGCCTGGCCTGACCTTATCCAGATCAACGGAGACTGCTGCTCCTTTAAGTAGCTCAACAACCTCTGCATCTACCTTATCCAGTTTACCAACAACCGATCCTGATGATTACAACTCTGACAATTATACTTCGTTTAGTGCCTCATCCAGATCAACAGAGACTGATGCTACTTTGAGTAGCTTAACGACGTCTGCATCTACCTTATTAAGTTCACTAACAACTGATCCTGATGATTACATTTCTGACGATTATACTAAGCTTGGCGCCTCAGCTGGCTCAACAAAGACTGATGCTACTCAAAGTAGCTCAACGATGTCTAAAACTACCTTCTCAAGTTCACCAACAACCGATCCAGATGATTACATTTCTGACGATTATACTCCGCTTGGCGCCTCATCCAGATCAACAAAGACCGCTGCTCCTTTAAGTAGCTCAACGACGTCTGCGTCTACCTTATCCAGTTTACCAACAACCGATCCTGATGATTACGACTCGGACAATTATACTTCGCTTAGCGCCTCATCCAGATTAACAGAGACTAATGCTACTTTGAGTAGCTTAACGACGTCTGCATCTACCTCATTCAGTTCACTAACAACTGATCCTGACAATTACATTTCTGACGATGATACTAAGTTTGGCGCCTCATCTGGCTCAACAAAGGGTGATGTTACACGAAGTAGCTCAACGATGTCTAAAACTACCTTGTCAAGTTCACCAACGACCGATCCTGATGATTACATTTCTAACGATTATACTCCGCTTGGCGCCTCATCCAGATCAACAGGAACCGCTGCTCCTTTAAGTAGCTCAACGACGTCTGCATCTACCTTATCCAGTTTACCAACAACCGATCCTGATGATTACAACTCTGACGATTATACTCCGCTTGGCGCCTTATCCAGCTCACCAAAGACTGATGCTACTCGAAGGAGCTCAACGATGTCTAAATCTACCTTATCTAGTTCAACGACAACTGATCCTGATGATTACGACTCTAGCGAATATTCTCTGCCCGGCCTGACCTTATCCAGATCAACAGAGACTGCTGCTCCTTTAAGTAGCTCAACGACGTCTGCATCTACCTTATCCAGTTTACCAACGACCGATCCTGATGATTACAACTCTGACAATTATACTTCGCTTAGCGCCTCATCCAGATCAACAGAGGCTGATGCTACTTTGAGTAGCGCAATGACGTCTGCATCTACCACATTCAGTTCACTAACAACTGATCCTGATGATTACATTTCTAACGATTATACTAAGCTTGGCGCTTCATCTGGCTCAACAAAGACCGATGCAACTCGAAGTAGTTCAAGGATGTCTAAAACTACCTTATCAAGTTTACCAACAACCGATCCTGATGATTACGATTCTGACGATTATACTCCGCTTAGCGCCTCATCCAGATCAACAGAGACCGCTGCTCTTTCAAGTAGCTCAACGACGTCTGCATCTACCTTATCCAGTTCACCAACAACCGATCCTGATGATTACAACTCTGACGATTATACTTCGCCTAGCGCCTCATTCAGATCAACAGAGGCTGATGCTACTTTGAGTAGCTTAATAACGTCTGCATCTACCGCATTCAGCTCAATAATAACTGATTCTGATGATTACATTTCTAACGATTATACTAAGCTTGGCTCCTCATCTGGCTCAACAAAGACCGATGCTACTCGAAGTAGCTCAAGGATGTCTAAAACTACCTCATCAAGTTCACCAACAACCGATCCTGATGATTACATTTCTGACGATTATACTCCGCTTGGTGCCTCCTCCAGATCAACAGAGACCGCTGCTTTTTCAAGTAGCTCAACGACGTCTGCATCTACTCTATCCAGTTTACAAACAACCGATCCTGATGATTACAACTCTGACGATTATACTTCGCGTAGCGCCTCATTCAGATCAACAGAGGCTGATGCTACTTTGGGTAGCTCAATGACGTCTGCATCTACCGCATTTAGTTCACTAACAACTGATCCTGATGATTACGATCCTGAGGATTATACTAAGCTTGGCGCCTCATCTGGCTCAACAAAGACCGATGCTACTCGAAATAGTTCAAGGATGTCTAAAACTACCTTATCAAGTTTACCAACAACCGATCCTGATGATTACGATTTCGACGATAATACTCCGCTTGGCGCCTCATCCAGATCAACAGAGACCGCTGCTCTTTCAAGTAGCTCAACGACGTCTGCATCTACCTTATCCAGTTTACCAACAACCGATCCTGATGATTACAACTTTGACGATTATACTTTGCCTAGCGCCTCATTCAGATCAACGGAGGCTGATGCTACTTTGAGTAGCTCAATGACGTCTGCATCTACCGCATTCAGTTCACCAACAACTGATCCTGATGATTACGATTCTGACGATTATACTAAGCTTGGCGCCTCATCTGGCTCAACAAAGACCGATGCTACTCGGAATAGTTCAAAGATGTCTAAAACTACCTTTTCAAGTTTACCAACAACCGATCCTGATGATTACGATTCTGACGATTATAGTCCGCTTGGCGCCTCATCCAGATCAACAGAGACCGCTGCTCCTTCAAGTAGCTCAACGACGTCTGCATCTACCTTATCCAGTTTACCAACAACCGATCCTAATGATTACAACTCTGACGATTATACTTCGACTAGCGCCTCATTCAGATCAACAGATGCTGATGCTACTTTGAGTAGCTCAATGACGTCTGCATCTACCGCATTCAGTTCACTAACAACTGATCCTGATGGTTACGATTCTGCCGATTATACTAAGCTTGCCGCCTCATCTGGCTCAACAAAGACCGATAATACTCGAAATAGTTCAAGGATGTCTAAAACGACCTTATCAAGTTTACCAACAACCGATCCTGATGATTACGATTTTGACGATAATACTCCGCTTGGCGCCTCATCCAGATCAACAGAGACCGCTGCTGTTTCAAGTAGCTCAACGACGTCTGCATCTACCTTATCCAGTTTACCAACAACCGATCCTGATGATTACAACTCTGACGATTATACTTCGCCTAGCGCCTCATCCAGATCAACAGAAGCTGATGCTACTTTGAGTAGCTCAATGACGCCTGCATCTAGCGCATTCAGTTCACTAACAACTGATCCTGATGATTACGATTCTGACGATTATACTAAGCTTGGCGCCTCATCTGGCTCAACAAAGACCAATGCTACTCGAAATAGTTCAAAGATGTCTAAAACTACCTTTTCAAGTTTACCAACAACCGATCCTGATAATTACGATTCTGACGATTATAGTCCGCTTGGCGCCTCATCCAGATCAACAGAGACCGCTGCTCCTTCAAGTAGCTCAACGACGTCTGCATCTATCTTATCCAGTTTACCAACAACCGATCCTGATGATTACAACTCTGACGATTATACTTCGACTAGCGCCTCATTCAGATCAACAGATGCTGATGATACTTTGAGTAGCTCAATGACGTCTGCATCTACCGCATTCAGTTCACTAACAACTGATCCTGATGATTACGATTCTGACGATTATACTAAGCTTGGCGCCTCATCTGGCTCAACAAAGACCGATGCTACTCGAAATAGTTCAAGGATGTCTAAAACTACCTTTTTGAGTTTACCAACAACCGATCCCGATGATTACGATTCTGACGATTATAGTCCGCTTGGCGCCTCATCCAGATCAACAGAGACCGCTGGTCCTATAAGTAGCTCAACGACGTCTGCATCTACCGTATCCAGTTTACCAACAACCGATCCTGATAATTACAACTCTGACGATGATACTTCGACTAATGCCTCATTCAGATCAACAGAGGCTGATGCTACTTTGAGTAGCTCAATGACGCCTGCATCTACCGCATTCAGTTCACTAACAACTGATCCTGATGATTACGATTCTGATGATTATACTAAGCTTGGCGCCTCATCTGGCTCAACAAAGACCGATGCTACTCGAAATAGTTCAAGGATGTCTGAAACTACCTTATCAAGTTTACCAACAACCGATCCTGATGATTACGATTCTGACGATTATAGTCCGCTTGGCGCCTCATCTAGATCAACAGAGACCGCTGCTCCTTCAAGTAGCTCAACGACATCTGCATCTACCTTATCCAGTTTACCAACAACCGATCCTGATGATTACGACTCTGACGATTATACTTCGCCTAGCGCCTCATTCAGATCAACAGAGGCTGATGCTACTTTGAGTAGCTCAATGACGTCTGCATCTACCGCATTCAGTTCACTAACAACTAATCCTGATGATTACGATTCTGACGATCATACTAAGCTTGGCGCCTCATCTGGCTCAACAAAGACCGATGCTACTCGAAATAGTTCAAAGATGTCTAAAACTACCTTTTCAAGTTTACCAACAACCGATCCTGATGATTACGATTCTGACGATTATAGTCCGCTTGGCGCCTCATCCAGATCAACAGAGACCACTGCTCCTTCAAGTAGCTCAACGACGTCTGCATCTACTTTATCCAGTTTAATAACAACCGATCCTGATGATTACAACTCTGACGATTATACTTCGACTAAAGCCTCATTCAGATCAACAGATGCTGATGCTACTTTGAGTAACTCAATGACGTCTGCATCTACCGCATTCAGTTCACTAACAACTGATCCTGATGATTACGATTCTGACGATTATACTAAGCTTGGCGCCTCATCTGGCTCAACAAAGACCGATGCTACTCGAAATAGTTCAAGGATGTCTAAAACTACCTTTTTAAGTTTACCAACAACCGATCCTGATGATTACGATTCTGACGATTATAGTCCGCTTGGCGCCTCATCCAGATCAACAGAGACCGCTGCTCCTTCAAGTAGCTCAACGACGTCTGCATCTACCTTATCCAGTTTACCAACAACCGATCCTGATGATTACAACTCTGACGATTATACTTCGACTAGCGCCTCATTCAGATCAACAGAGGCTGATGCTACTTTGAGTAGCTCAATGACGCCTGCATCTACCGCATTCAGTTCACTAACAACTGATCCTGATGATTACGATTCTGACGATTATACTAAGCTTGGCGCCTCATCTGGCTCAACAAAGACCGATGCTAATCGAAATAGTTCAAGGATGTCTAAAACTACCTTATCAAGCTTACCAACAACCGATCCTGATGATTACGATTCTGACGATTATAGTCCGCTTGGCGCCTCATCCAGATCAACAGAGACCGCTGCTCCTTCAAGTAGCTCAACGACGTCTGCATCTTCCTTATCC
This sequence comes from Alloplasta piceator, assembly GCA_946863875.1. Taxonomy (NCBI): domain Eukaryota; kingdom Metazoa; phylum Arthropoda; class Insecta; order Hymenoptera; family Ichneumonidae; genus Alloplasta; species Alloplasta piceator. Next base: position 31,388,316 of record OX333072.1, on the reverse strand, counting down.
AGTTTACCAACAACCGATCCTGATGATTACAACTCTGACGATTATACTTCGCCTAGCGCCTCATCCAGATCGACAGAGGCTGATGCTACTTTGAGTAGCTCAATGACGCCTGCATCTACCGCATTCAGTTCACTAACAACTGATCCCGATGATTACGATTCTGACGATTATGGTAAGCTTGGCGCCTCATCTGGCTCAACAAAGACCGATGCTACTCGAAATAGTTCAAGGATGTCTAAAACTACCTTATCAAGTTTACCAACAACCGATCCTGATGATTACGATTATGACGATTATAGTCCGCTTGGCGCCTCATCCAGATCAACAGAGACCGCTGCTCCGTCTGCATCTACCTTATCCAGTTTATCAACAACCGATCCTGATGATTACAACTCTGACGATTATACTTCGCCTAGCGCCTCATTCAGATCAACAGAGGCTGATGCTACTTCGAGTAGCTCAATGACGTCTGCATCTACCGCATTCAGTTCACTAACAACTGATCCTGATGATTACGATTCTGACGATTATACTAAGCTTGGCGCCTCATCTGGCTCAACAAAGACCGATGCTACGCGAAATAGTTCAAGGATGTCTAAAACTACCTTATCAAGTTTACCGACAACCGATCCTGATGATTACGATTCTGACGATTATAGTCCGCTTGGCGCCTCATCCAGATCAACAGAGACCGCTGCTCCTTCAAGTGGCTCAACGACGTCTGCATCTACCTTATCCAGTTTACTAACAACCGATCCTGATGATTACAACTCTGACGATTATACTTCGCCTAGCGCCTCATCCAGATCAACAGAGGCTGATGCTACTTTGAGTAGCTCAATGACGCCTGCATCTACCGCATTCAGTTCACTAACAACTGATCCTGATGATTACGATTCTGACGATTATACTAAGCTTGGCGCCTTATCTGGCTCAACAAGGACCGATGCTACTCGAAATAGTTCAAGGATGTCTAAAACTACCTTTTTAAGTTCACCAACAACCGATCCCGATGATTACGATTCTGACGATTATAGTCCGCTTGGCGCCTCATCCAGATCAACAAAGACCGCTGCTCTTTCAAGTAGCTCGACGACGTCTGCATCTACCTTATCCAGTTTACCAACAAACGATCCTGATGATTACAACATTGACGATTATACTTTGTCTAGTGCCTCATTCAGATCAACAGAGGCTGATGCTACTTTGAGTAGCTCAATGACGCCTGCATCTACCGCATTCAGTTCACTAACAACTGATCCCGATGATTACGATTCTGACGATTATACTAAGCTTGGCGCCTCATCTGGCTCAACAAAGACTGATGCTACTCGAAATAGTTCAAGGATGTCTAAAACTACCTTATCAAGTTTACCAACAACCGATCCTGATGATTACGATTCTGACGATTATAGTCCGCTTGGCGCCTCATCCAGATCAACAGAGACCGCTGCTCCTTCAAGTAGCTCAACGACGTCTGCATCTACCTTATCCAGTTTACCAACAACCGATCCTGATGATTACAACTCTGACGATTATACTTCGCCTAGCGCCTCATTCAGATCAACAGAGGCTGATGCTACTTTGAGTAGCTCAATGACGTCTGCATCTACCGCATTCAGTTCACTAACAACTGATCCTGATGATTACGATTCTGACGATTATACTAAGCTTGGCGCCTCATCTGGCTCAACAAAGACCGATGCTACGCGAAATAGTTCAAGGATGTCTAAAACTACCTTATCAAGTTTACCGACAACCGATCCTGATGATTACGATTCTGACGATTATAGTCCGCTTGGCGCCTCATCCAGATCAACAGAGACCGCTGCTCCTTCAAGTGGCTCAACGACGTCTGCATCTACCTTATCCAGTTTACTAACAACCGATCCTGATGATTACAACTCTGACGATTATACTTCGCCTAGCGCCTCATTCAGATCAACAGAGACTGCTGCTCCTTCAAGTAGCTTAATGACGCCTGCATCTACCGCATTCAGTTCACTAACAACTGATCCTGATGATTACGATTCTGACGATTATACTAAGCTTGGCGCCTCATCTGGCTCAACAAAGACCGATGCTACTCGAAATAGTTCAAGGATGTCTAAAACTACCTTATCAAGTTTACCAACAACCGATCCTGATGATTACGATTCTGACGATTATAGTCCGCTTGGCGCCTCATCCAGATCAACAGAGACCGCTGCTCCTTCAAGTAGCCCAACGACGTCTGCATCTACCTTATCCAGTTTACCAACAACCGATCCTGATGATTACAACTCTGACGATTATACTTCGCCTAGCGCCTCATTCAGATCAACAGAGGCTGATGCTACTTTGAGTAGCTCAATAACGTCTGCATCTACCGCATTCAGTTCACTAACAACTGATCCTGATGATCACGATTCTGACGATTATACTAAGCTTGGCGCCTCATCTGGCTCAACAAAGACCGATGCTACTCGAAATAGTTCAAGGATGTCTAAGACTACCTTTTTAAGTTTACCAACAACCGATCCCGATGATTACGATTCTGACGATTATAGTCCGCTTGGCGCCTCATCCAGATCAACAGAGACCGCTGCTCTTTCAAGTAGCTCAACGACGTCTGCATCTACCTTATCCAGTTTACCATCAACCGATCCTGATGATTACAACATTGACGATTATACTTTGTCTAGTGCCTCATTCAGATCAACAGAGGCTGATGCTACTTTGAGTAGCTCAATGACGCCTGCATCTACCGCATTCAGTTCACTAACAACTGATCCTGATGATTACGATTCTGACGATTATACTAAGCTTGGCGCCTCATCTGGCTCAACAAAGACCGATGCTACTCGAAATAGTTCAAGGATGTCTAAAACTACCTTATCAAGTTTACCAACAACCGATCCTGATGATTACGATTCTGACGATTATAGTCCGCTTGACGCCTCATCCAGATCAACAGTGACCGCTGCTCCTTCAAGTAGCTCAACGACGTCTGCATCTACCTTATCAAGTTTACCAACAACCGATCCTGATGATTACAACTCTGACGATTATACTTCGCCTAGCGCCTCATTCAGATCAACAGAGGCTGATGCTACTTTGAGTAGCTCAATGACGTCTGCATCTACCGCATTCAGTTCACTAACAACTGATCCTGATGATTACGATTCTGACGATTATACTAAGCTTGGCGCCTTATCTGGCTCAACAAAGACCGATGCTACTCGAAATAGTTCAAGGATGTCTAAAACTACCTTATCAAGTTTACCAACAACCGATCCTGATGATTACGATTCTGACGATTATAGTCCGCTTGGCGCTTCATCCAGATCAACAGAGACCGCTGCTCCTTCAAGTGGCTCAATGACGTCTGCATCTACCTTATCCAGTTTACTCAAAACCGATCCTGATGATTATAACTCTGACGATTATACTTTGCCTAGCGCCTCATTCAGATCAACAGAGGCTGATGCTACTTTGAGTAGCTCAATGACGCCTGCATCTACCGCATTCAGTTCACTAACAACCGATCCTGATGATTACGATTCTGACGATTATACTAAGCTTGGCGCTTCATCTGGCTCAACAAAGACCGATGCTACTCGAAATAGTTCAAGGATGTCTAAAACTACCTTATCAAGTTTACCAACAACCGATTCTGATGATTACGATTTTGACGATTATACTCCGCTTGGCGCCTCATCCAGATCAACAGAGACCGCTGCTCCTTCGAGTAGCTCAACGACGTCTGCATCTACCTTATCCAGTTTACCAACGACCGATCCTGATGATTACAACTCTGACGATTATACTGCGCCTAGCGCCTCATTCAGATCAACAGAGGCTGATGCTACTTTGAGTAGCTCAATGACGCCTGCATCTACCGCATTCAGTTCACTAACAACTGATCCTGATGATTACGATTCTGACGATTATACCAAGCTTGGCGCCTTATCTGGCTCAACAACGACCGATGTCACTCAAAATAGTTCAAGGATGTCTAAAACTACCTTATCAAGTTTACCAACAACCGATCCTGATGATTACGATTCTGACGATTATAGTCCGCTTGGCGCCCCATCCAGATCAACAGAGACCGCTGCTCCTTCAAGTGGCTCAACGACGTCTGCATCTACCTTATCCAGTTTACTAACAACCGATCCTGATGATTATGACTCTGACGATTATACTTTGCCTAGCGCCTCATTCAGATCAACAGATGCTGATGCTACTTTGAGTAGCTCAATGACGTCTGCATCTACCGCATTCAGTTCACTAACAACTGATCCTGATGATTACGATTCTGACGATTATACTAAGCTTGGCGCCTCATCTGGCTCAACAAAGACCGATGCTACTCGAAATAGTTCAAGGATGTCTAAAACTACCTTATCAAGTTTACCAACAACCGATCCTGATGATTACGATTCTGACGATTATAGTCCGCTTGGCGCCCCATCCAGATCAACAGAGACCGCTGCTCCTTCAAGTGACTCAACGACGTCTGCATCTACCTTATCCAGTTTACTAACAACCGATCCTGATGATTATAACTCTGACGATTATACTTTGCCTAGCGCCTCATTCAGATCAACAGAGGCTGATGCTACTTTGAGTAGCTCAATGACGCCTGCATCTACCGCATTCAGTTCACTAACAACTGATCCTGATGATTACGATTCTGACGATTATACTAAGCTTGGCGCCTCATCTGGCTCAACAAAAACCGATGCTACTCGGAATAGTTCAAGGATGTCTAAAACTACCTTATCAAGTTTACCAACAACCGATCCTGATGATTACGATTTTGACGATTATACTCCGCTTGGCGCCTCATCCAGATCAACAGAGACCGCTGCTCCTTCAAGTAGCTCAACGACGTCTGCATCTACCTTATCCAGTTTACCAATAACCGATCCTGATGATTACAACTCTGACGATTATACTTCGCCTAGCGCCTCATTCAGATCAACAGAGGCTGATGCTACTTTGAGTAGCTCAATGACGCCTGCATCTACCGCATTCAGTTCACTTACAACTGATCCTAATGATTACGATTCTGACGATTATACTGAGCTTGGTGCCTTATCTGGCTCAACAAAGACCGATGCTACTCGAAATAGTTCAAGGATGTCTAAAACTACCTCATCAAGTTTACCAACAACCGATCCTGATGATTACGATTCTGACGATTACAGTCCGCTTGGCGCCTCATTCAGATCAACAGAGACCGCTGCTCCTTCAAGTAGCTCAACAACGTCTGCATCTACCTTATCCAGTTTACCAACAACCGATCCTGATGATTACAACTCTGACGATTATACTTCGCCTAGCGCCCCATTCAGATCAACAGAGGCTGATGCTACTTTGAGTAGCTCAATGACGTCTGCATCTACCGCATTCAGTTCACCAACAACTGATCCTGATGATTACGATTCTGACGATTATACTAAGCTTGGTGCCTTATCTGGCTCAACAAAGACCGATGCTACTCGAAATAGTTCAAGGATGTCTAAAACTACCTTATCAAGTTTACCAACAACCGATCCTGATGATTACGATTCTGACGATTATAGTCCGCTTGGCGCCCCATCCAGATCAACAGAGACCGCTGCTCCTTCAAGTGGCTCAACGACGTCTGCATCTACCGTATCCAGTTTACTAAAAACCGATCCTGATGATTATAACTCTGACGATTATACTTTGCCTAGCGCCTCATTCAGATCAACAGAGGCTGATGCTACTTTGAGTAGCTCAATGACGCCTGCATCTACCGCATTCAGTTCACTAACAACTGATTCTGATGATTACGATTCTGACGATTATACTAAGCTTGGCGCCTCATCTGGCTCAACAAAGACCGATGCTACTCGAAATAGTTCAAGGATGTCTAAAACTACCTTATCAAGTTTACCAACAACCGATCCTGATGATTACGATTTTGACGATTATACTCCGCTTGGCGCCTCATCCAGATCAACAGAGACCGCTGCTCCTTCAAGTAGCTCAACGACGTCTGCATCTACCTTATCCAGCTTACCAACAACCGATCCTGATGATTACAACTCTGACGATTATACTTTGCCTAGCGCCTCATTCAGATCAACAGATGCTGATGCTACTTTGAGTAGCTCAATGACGTCTGCATCTACCGCATTCAGTTCACTAACAACTGATCCTGATGATTACGATTCTGACGATTATACTAAGCTTGGCGCCTCATCTGGCTCAACAAAGACCGATGCTACTCGAAATAGTTCAAGGATGTCTAAAACTACCTTATCAAGTTTACCAACAACCGATCCTGATGATTATGATTCTGACGATTACAGTCCGCTTGTCGCCTCATTCAGATCAACAGAGACCGCTGCTCCTTCAAGTAGCTCAACGACGTCTGCATCTACCGCATTCAGTTCACTAACAACTGATCCTGATGATTACGATTCTGACGATTATACTAAGCTTGGCACCTTAGCTGGCTCAACAAAGACCGATGCTACTCGAAATAGTTCAAGGATGTCTAAAACTACCTTATCAAGTTTACCAACAAACGATCCTGATGATTACGATTCTGACGATTATAGTCCGCTTGACGCCCTATCCAGATCAACAGAGACCGCTGCTTCTTCAAGTGGCTCAACGACGTCTGCATCTACCTTATCCAGTTTACTAACAACCGATCCCGATGATTATAACTCTGACGATTATACTTTGCCTAGCGCCTTATTCAGATCAACAGATGCTGATGCTACTTTGAGTAGCTCAATGACGTCTGCATCTACCGCATTCAGTTCACTAACAACTGATCCTGATGATTACGATTCTGACGATTATACTAAGTTTGGCGCCTCATCTGGCTCAACAAAGACCGATGCTACTCGAAATAGTTCAAGGATGTCTAAAACTACCTTATCAAGTTTACCAACAACCGATCCTGATGATTACGATTCTGACGATTATAGTCCGCTTGGCGCCCCATCCGGATCAACAGAGACCGCTGCTCCTTCAAGTGGCTCAACGACGTCTGCATCTACCTTATCCAGTTTACTAACAACCGATCCTGATGATTATAACTCTGACGATTATACTTTGCCCAGCGCCTCATTCAGATCAACAGAGGCTGATACTACTTTGAGTAGCTCAATGACGCCTGCATCTACCGCATTCAGTTCATTAACAACTGATCCTGATGATTACGATTCTAACGATTATACTAAGCTTGGCGCCTTATCTGGCTCAACAAAGACCGATGCTTTTCGAAATAGTTCAAGGATGTCTAAAACTACCTTATCGAGTTTACCAACAACCGATCCTGATGATTATGATTCTGACGATTACAGTCCGCTTGTCGCCTCATTCAGATCAACAGAGACCGCTGCTACTTTGAGTAGCTCAATGACGTCTGCATCTACCGCATTCAGTTCACTAACAACTGATCCTGATGATTACGATTCTGACGATTATACTAAGCTTGGCACCTTATCTGGCTCAACAAAGACCGATGCTACTCGAAATAGTTCAAGGATGTCTAAAACTACCTTCTCAAGTTCACCAACAACCGATCCTGATGATTACGATTCTGACGATTATAGTCCGCTTGACGCCCTATCCGGATCAACAGAGACCGCTGCTCCTTCAAGTGGCTCAACGACGTCTGCATCTACCTTATCCAGTTTACTAACAACCGATCCCGATGATTATAACTCTGACGATTATACTTTGCCTAGCGCCTCATTCAGATCAACAGATGCTGATGCTACTTTGAGTAGCTCAATGACGTCTGCATCTACCGCATTCAGTTCACTAACAACTGATCCTGATGATTACGATTCTGACGATTATACTAAGCTTGGCGCCTCATCTGGCTCGACAAAGACCGATGCTACTCGAAATAGTTCAAGGATGTCTAAAACTACCTTATCAAGTTTACCAACAACCGATCCTGATGATTACGATTCTGACGATTATAGTCCGCTTGGCGCCTCATTCAGATCAACAGAGACCGCTGCTCCTTCAAGTGGCTCAACGACGTCTGCATCTACCTTATCCAGTTTACTAACAACCGATCCTGATGATTATAACTCTGACGATTATACTTTGCCCAGCGCCTCATTCAGATCAACAGAGGCTGATACTACTTTGAGTAGCTCAATGACGCCTGCATCTACCGCATTCAGTTCATTAACAACTGATCCTGATGATTACGATTCTAACGATTATACTAAGCTTGGCGCCTCATCTGGCTCAACAAAGACCGATGCTTTTCGAAATAGTTCAAGGATGTCTAAAACTACCTTATCAAGTTTACCAACAACCGATCCTGATGATTATGATTCTGACGATTACAGTCCGCTTGTCGCCTCATTCAGATCAACAGAGACCGCTGCTCCTTCAAGTAGCTCAACGACGTCTGCATCTACCTTATCCAGTTTACCAACAACCGATCCTGATGATTACAACTCTGACGATTATACTTCGCCTAGCACCTCATTCAGATCAACAGAGGCTGATGCTACTTCGAGTAGCTTAATGACGTCTGCATCTACCGCATTCAGTTCACTAACAACTGATCCTGATGATTACGATTCTGACGATTATACTAAGCTTGGCGCCTTATCTGGCTCAACAAAGACCGATGCTACTCGAAATAGTTCAAGGATGTCTAAAACTACCTTATCAAGTTTACCAACAACCGATCCTGATGATTACGATTCTGACGATTAAAGTCCGCTTGGCGCCCCATTCAGATCAACAGAGACCGCTGCTCCTTCAAGTGGCTCAACGACGTCTGCATCTACCTTATCCAGTTTACTAACAACCGATCCTGATGATTATAACGCTGACGATTATACTTTGCCTAGCGCCTCATTCAGATCAACAGAGGCTGATACTACTTTGAGTAGCTCAATGACGCCTGCATCTACCGCATTCAGTTCATTAACAACTGATCCTGATGATTACGATTCTAACGATTATACTAAGCTTGGCGCCTCATCTGGCTCAACAAAGACCGATGCTTTTCGAAATAGTTCAAGGATGTCTAAAACTACCTTATCAAGTTTACCAACAACCGATCCTGATGATTATGATTCTGACGATTACAGTCCGCTTGTCGCCTCATTCAGATCAACAGAGACCGCTGCTCCTTCAAGTAGCTCAACGACGTCTGCATCTACCTTATTCAGTTTACCAACAACCGATCCTGATGATTACAACTCTGACGATTATACTTCGCCTAGCACCTCATTCAGATCAACAGAGGCTGATGCTACTTCGAGTAGCTTAATGACGTCTGCATCTACCGCATTCAGTTCACTAACAACTGATCCTGATGATTACGATTCTGACGATTATACTAAGCTTGGCGCCTTATCTGGCTCAACAAAGACCGATGCTACTCGAAATAGTTCAAGGATGTCTAAAACTACCTTATCAAGTTTACCAACAACCGATCCTGATGATTACGATTCTGACGATTATAGTCCGCTTGGCGCCCCATTCAGATCAACAGAGACCGCTGCTCCTTCAAGTAGCTCAACGACGTCTGCATCTACCTCATCCAGTTTACCAACAACCGATCCTGATGATTACAACTCTGACGATTATACTTCGCCTAGCACCTCATTCAGATCAACAGAGGCTGATGCTACTTCGAGTAGCTTAATGACGTCTGCATCTACCGCATTCAGTTCACTAACAACTGATCCTGATGATTACGATTCTGACGATTATACTAAGCTTGGCGCCTTATCTGGCTCAACAAAGACCGATGCTACTCGAAATAGTTCAAGGATGTCTAAAACTACCTTATCAAGTTTACCAACAACCGATCCTGATGATTACGATTCTGACGATTATAGTCCGCTTGGCGCCCCATTCAGATCAACAGAGACCGCTGCTCCTTCAAGTGGCTCAACGACGTCTGCATCTATCTTATCCAGTTTACTAACAACCGATCCTGATGATTATAACACTGACGATTATACTTTGCCTAGCGCCTCATTCGGATCAACAGAGGCTGATACTACTTTGAGTAGCTCAATGACGCCTGCATCTACCGCATTCAGTTCATTAACAACTGATCCTGATGATTACGATTCTAACGATTATACTAAGCTTGGCGCCTCATCTGGCTCAACAAAGACCGATGCTTTTCGAAATAGTTCAAGGATGTCTAAAACTACCTTATCAAGTTTACCAACAACCGATCCTGATGATTATGATTCTGACGATTACAGTCCGCTTGTCGCCTTATTCAGATCAACAGAGACCGCTGCTCCTTCAAGTAGCTCAACGACGTCTGCATCTACCTTATTCAGTTTACCAACAACCGATCCTGATGATTACAACTCTGACGATTATACTTCGCCTAGCACCTCATTCAGATCAACAGAGGCTGATGCTACTTCGAGTAGCTTAATGACGTCTGCATCTACCGCATTCAGTTCACTAACAACTGATCCTGATGATTACGATTCTGACGATTTTACTAAGCTTGGCGCCTTATCTGGCTCAACAAAGACCGATGCTACTCGAAATAGTTCAAGGATGTCTAAAACTACCTTATCAAGTTTACCAACAACCGATCCTGATGATTACGATTCTGACGATTATAGTCCGCTTGGCGCCCCATTCAGATCAACAGAGACCGCTGCTCCTTCAAGTGGCTCAACGACGTCTGCATCTACCTTATCCAGTTTACTAACAACCGATCCTGATGATTATAACACTGACGATTATACTTTGCCTAGCGCCTCATTCAGATCAACAGAGGCTGATACTACTTTGAGTAGCTCAATGACGCCTGCATCTACCGCATTCAGTTCATTAACAACTGATCCTGATGATTACGATTCTAACGATTATACTAAGCTTGGCGCCTCATCTGGCTCAACAAAGACCGATGCTTTTCGAAATAGTTCAAGGATGTCTAAAACTACCTTATCAAGTTTACCAACAACCGATCCTGATGATTATGATTCTGACGATTACAGTCCGCTTGTCGCCTCATTCAGATCAACAGAGACCGCTGCTCCTTCAAGTAGCTCAACGACGTCTGCATCTACCTTATTCAGTTTACCAACAACCGATCCTGATGATTACAACTCTGACGATTATACTTCGCCTAGCACCTCATTCAGATCAACAGAGGCTGATGCTACTTCGAGTAGCTTAATGACGTCTGCATCTACCGCATTCAGTTCACTAACAACTGATCCTGATGATTACGATTCTGACGATTATACTAAGCTTGGCGCCTTATCTGGCTCAACAAAGACCGATGCTACTCGAAATAGTTCAAGGATGTCTAAAACTACCTTATCAAGTTTACCAACAACCGATCCTGATGATTACGATTCTGACGATTATAGTCCGCTTGGCGCCCCATTCAGATCAACAGAGACCGCTGCTCCTTCAAGTGGCTCAACGACGTCTGCATCTACCTTATCCAGTTTACTAACAACCGATCCTGATGATTATAACACTGACGATTATACTTTGCCTAGCGCCTCATTCAGATCAACAGAGGCTGATACTACTTTGAGTAGCTCAATGACGCCTGCATCTACCGCATTCAGTTCATTAACAACTGATCCTGATGATTACGATTCTAACGATTATACTAAGCTTGGCGCCTCATCTGGCTCAACAAAGACCGATGCTTTTCGAAATAGTTCAAGGATGTCTAAAACTACCTTATCAAGTTTACCAACAACCGATCCTGATGATTACGATTTTGACGATTAAACTCCGCTTGGCGCCTCATCCAGATCAACAGAGACCGCTGCTCTTTCAAGTAGCTCAACGACGTCTGCATCTACCTTATCCAGTTTACCAACAACCGATCCTGATGATTACAACATTGACGATTATACTTTGTCTAGTGCCTCATTCAGATCAACAGAGGCTGATGCTACTTTGAGTAGCTCAATGACGCCTGCATCTACCGCATTCGGTTCACTCACAACTGATCCTGATGATTACGATTCTGACGATTATACTAAGCTTGGCGCCCCATCTGGCTCAACAAAGACCGATGCTACTCGAAATAGTTCAAGGATGTCTAAAACTACCTTATCAAGTTTACCAACAACCGATCCTGATGATTACGATTCTGACGATTATAGTCCGCTTGGCGCCTGATCCAGATCAACGGAGACCGCTGCTCCTTCAAGTAGCTCAACGACGTCTGCATCTACCTTATCCAGTTTACCAACAAGCGATCCTGATGATTACAACTCTGACGATTATACTTCGCCTAGCGCCTCATTCAGATCAACAGAGGCTGATGCTACTTTAAGTAGCTCAATGACGTCTGCATCTACCGCATTCAGTTCACTAACAACTGATCCTGATGATTACGATTCTGACGATTATACTAAGCTTGGTGCCTTATCTGGCTCAACAAAGACCGATGCTACTCGAAATAGTTCAAGGATGTCTAAAACTACCTTATCAAGTTTACCAACAACCGATCTCGATGATTACGATTCTGACGATTATAGTCCGCTTGGCGCCTCATTTAGATCAACAGAGACCGCTGCTCCTTCAAGTGGCTCAACGACGTCTGCATCTACCTTATCCAGTTCACTAACAACCGATCCTGATGATTACAACTCTGACGATCATACTTCGCCTAGCGCCTCATTCAGATCAACAGAGGCTGATGCTACTTTAAGTAGCTCAATGACGTCTGCATCTACCGCATTCAGTTCACTAACAACTGATCCTGATGATTACGATTCTGACGATTATACTAAGCTTGGCGCCTCATCTGGCTCAACAAAGACCGAAGCTACTCGAAATAGTTCAAGGAGGTCTAAAACTACTTTTTTAAGTTCACCAACAACCGATCCCGATGATTACGATTCTGGCGATTATAGTCCGCTTGGCGCCTCATCCAGATCAACAGAGACCGCTGCTCTTTCAAGTAGCTCAACGACGTCTGTATCTACCTTATCCAGTTAACCAACAACCGATCCTGATGATTACAACATTGACGATTATACTTTGTCTAGTGCTTCATTCAGATCAACAGAGGCTGATGCTACTCAGCGTAGCTTAATGACGTCTGCATCTACCGCATTCAGTTCAATAACAACTGATCCTGAATATTACATTTCTGACGATTATACTAAGCTTGGCGCCTCATCTGGCTCAACAAAGACCGATGCTACTCAAAATAGTTCAAGGATGTCTAAAACTACCTTATCAAGTTTACCAACAACCGATCCTGATGATTACGATTCTGACGATTATAGTCCGCTTGGCGCCTCATCCAGATCAACAGAGACCGCTGCTCCTTCAAGTAGCTCAACGACGTCTGCATCTACCTTTCCCAGTTTACCAACAACCGATCCTGATGATTACAACTCTGACGATTATACTTCGCCTAGCGCCTCATTCAGATCAACAGAGGCTGATGCTACTTCGAGTAGCTCAATGACGTCTGCATCTACCGCATTCAGTTCACGAACAACTGATCCTGATGATTACGATTCTGACGATTATACTAAGCTTGGCGCCTCATCTGGCTCAACAAAGACCGATGCTACTCGAAATATTCCAAAGATGTCTAAAACTACCTTATCAAGTTTACCAACAACCGATCCTGATGATTACGATTTTGACGATAATACTCCGCTTGGCGCCTCATCCAGATCAACAGAGACCGCTGCTCTTTCAAGTAGCTCAACGACGTCTGCATCTACCTTATCCAGTTTACCAACAACCGATCCTGATGATTACAACTCTGACGATAATACTTCGCCTAGCGCCTCATTCAGATCAACAGAGGCTGATGCTACTTTGAGTAGCTTAATGACGCCTGCATCTACCGCATTCAGTTCACTAACAACTGATCCTGATGATTACGAATCTGGAGATTATACTAAGCTTGGCGCCTCATCTGGCTCAACAAAGACCGATGCTACTCGAAATAGTTGAAGGATGTCTAAAACTACCTTATCAAGTTTACAAACAACCGATCCTGATGATTACGATTTTGACGATTAAACTCCGCTTGGCGCCTCATCCAGATCAACAGAGACCGCTGCTCTTTCAAGTAGCTCAACGACGTCTGCATCTACCTTATCCAGTTTACCAACAACCGATCCTGATGATTACAACATTGACGATTATACTTTGTCTAGTGCCTCATTCAGATCAACAGAGGCTGATGCTACTTTGAGTAGCTCAATGACGCCTGCATCTACCGCATTTAGTTCACTAACAACTGATCCTGATGATTACGATTCTGACGATTATACTAAGCTTGGCGCCTTATCTGGCTTAACAAAGACTGATGCTACTCGAAATAGTTCAAGGATGTCTAAAACTACCTTATCAAGTTTACCAACAACCGATCCTGATGATTACGATCCTGACGATTATAGTCCGCTTGGCGCCTCATCCAGATCAACAGAGACCGCTGCTCCTTCAAGTGGCTCAACGACGTCTGCATCTACCTTATCTAGTTTACCAACAACCGATCCTGATGATTACAACTCTGACGATTATACTTCGCCTAGCGCCTTATTCAGATCAACAGATGCTGATGCTACTTTGAGTAGCTCAATGACGTCTGCATCTACCGCTTTCAGTTCACTAACAACTGATCCTGATGATTACGATTCTGACGATTATACTAAGCTTGGGGCCTCATCTGGCTCAACAAAGACCGATGCTACTCGAAATAGTTCAAGGATGTCTAAAACTACCTTATCAAGTTTACCAACAACCGATCCTGATGATTACGATTTTGACGATTATACTCCGCTTGGCGCCTCATCCAGACCACCAGAGACCGCTGCTCTCCCAAGTAGCTCAACGACGTCTGCATCTACCTTATCCAGTTTACCAACAACCGATCCTGATGATTACAACTCTGACGATTATACTTCGCCTAGCGCCTCATTCAGATCAACAGAGGCTGATGCTACTTTGAGAAGCTCAATGACGTCTGCATCTACCGCATTCAGTTCACTAACAACTGATCCTGATGATTACGATTCTGACGATTATACTAAGCTTGGCGCCTCATCTGGCTCAACAAAGACCGATGCTACTCGAATTAGTTTAAGGATGTCTAAAACTACCTTATCAAGTTTACCAACAACCAATCCTGATGATTACGATTTTGACGATTATACTCCGCTTGGCGCCTCATCCAGATCAACAGAGATCGCTGCTTTTTCAAGTAGCCCAACGACGTCTGCATCTACCTTATCCAGTTTACCAACAACCGATCCTGATGATTACAACTTTGACGATTATACTTTGTCTAGCGCCGCATTCAGATCAACAGAGGCTGATGCTACTTTGAGTAGCTCAATGACGTCTGCATCTACCGCATTCAGTTCAATAACAACTGATCCTGAATTTTACATTTCTGACGATTATACTAAGCTTGGCGCCTCATCTGGCTCAACAAAGACCGATGCTACTCGAAGTAGCTCAAGGATGTCTAAAACTACCTTATCAAGTTCACCAACAACCGATCCTGATGATTACATTTCTGACGATTAGACTCCACTTGGCGCCTCATTCAGATCAACAGAGACCGCTGCTCCGGTAAGTAGCTCAACGATGTCTGCATCTACCTCATTTAGTCCACCAACAACCGATCCTGATTATTACAATTCTGACGATTATACTCCGAATAGCGCCTCATCCAGATCAACAGAGACCGTTGCTCCTTTAAGTAGCTTAACGACGTCTGCATCTACCTTATTAAGTTCACCAACAACCGATCCTGATGATCACAACTCTGAAGATTTTTCTCCGCTCAGCGCCTCATCCAGATCAACAGAGACTGATGCTACTTTGGGTAGCTTTACGACGTCTTCATCTACCCGATCCAGTTCACGAACAACTGATCCTGATGATTACAACTCTGACGATTATACTATGCCTGGCGCCCCATCCAGATCAACAGAGACCGCTGCTCCTTTAAGTAGCTTTACGACGTCTCCATTTACCTTATCCAGTTTACCAACAACCGATCCTGATGATTAAAACTCTGACGATTATACTTCGCTTAGCGACTTATCCAGATCAACAGAGGCTGATGCTACTTTGAGTAGCTTAACGACGTCTGCATTCACCTTATTCAGTTCACCAACAACCAATCCTGATGATTACGACTCTGAAGATCGTACTCCGCTTGACGGCTCATCCAGCTCAACAAAGACTGATGCTACTCCAAGTAGCTCAACGATGTCTAAAACTACCTTATCAAGTTCACCAACAACCGATCCTGATGATTACAACTCTGACGATTATACTCCGCTTGGCGCCTCATCCAGCTCAACAGAGTCTGATGCTACTCGAAGTAGCTTATTGATGTCTAAATCTACCTTATCTAGTTCACCGACAACTGATCCTGATGATCACGACTCTTGCGATTATTCTCTGCCTGGCCTGACCTTATCCAGATCAACAGAGACTGCTGCTCCTTTAAGTAGCTCAACGACCTCTGCATCTACCCTATCCAGTTTACCAACAACCGATCCTTATGATTACAACTCTGACGATTATTCTCCGCTTAGCGCCTCATCCAGATCAACAGAGACTGATGCTACTTTGAGTAGCTTCACGACATCTGCATCTACCTTATTCAGTTCACCGACAACCGATCCTGATGATTGTGACTCTGAAGATCGTACTCCGCTTGACGCCTTATCCAGCTCAACAAAGACTGATGCTACTCCAAGTAGCTCAACGATGTCTAAAACTACCTTTTCAAGTTTACTAACAACTGATCCTGATGATTACAACTCTGACAATTATACTATGCCTGGCGCCTCATCTGGCTCAACAAAGACTGATGCTACTCGAAGTAGCTCAACGATGTCTAAAACTACCTTATCAAGTTCACCAACAACCGATCCTGATGATTACATTTCTGACGATGATACTCCGCTTAGCGCCTCATCCAGATCAACAGAGACCGCTGCTCCTTTAAGTAGCTTAACGACGTCTGCATCCACCTCATCCAGTTTACCAACAACCGATCCTGATGATTACAGATCTGACGATTATACTTCGCTTAGCGCCTCATCCAGATCAACAGAGGCTGATGCTACTTTGAGTAGCTTAACGACGTCTGCATCTACCTTATTCAGTTCATCAACAACCGATACCGATGATTACGACTCTGAAGATCGTACTGCGCTTGACGCCTCATCCAGCTCAACAAAGACTGATGCTACTCTAAGTAGCTCAACGATGTCTAAAACTGCCTTATCAAGTTTACTAATAACCGATCCTGATGATTACGACTCTGTCGATTATTCTTTTCGTGGCCTGACCTTATCCAAATCCACAGATACCGATGCTCCTTTGAGTAGCTCAACGACGTCTATATCTACCTTATCCAGTTCACCGACATCTGATTCTGATGATTACAACGCTGACGATTATACTACGCTTGGCCTCTCATCCGGCTCAACAAAGACTAATGCAACTCGAAGTAGCTCAACGATGTCTAAATCTACCTTATCTATTCCGCCGACAACTGATCCTGATGATTACGACTTGAGCAGTTATACTACGCGTGATCTGACCTCATCCAGATCAACAGAGACTAACTCCACTTTGAGTAGCTCAACGACGTCTGCATCTACCTTATCCAGTTCACCGACAACTGATCCCGATGATTACAACGCTGACGATTATACTACGCTTGGCACCTCATCTGGCTCAACAAAGACTGATGCTACTCTCAGTAGCTCAACGATGTCTAAATCTTCCTTATCCAGTTTACTGACAACTTATCCTTATGATTACGACTTTAGCAATTATACTTCGCGTGGCATGACCTTATCCAGATCAACAAAGACTGATGCTACTTCAAGTAGCTCAACGACGTCTGAATCTACCTTTTTCAGTTCACCGACAATCGATCCTGATGATTACAACTTTGACGATTATACTACGTCTGGCGCCTCATCCGGCTCAACAAAATCTGATGCTACTCCAAGTAGCTCAACGATGTCTAAATCTACCTTATCCAGTTCACTGACAACTGTTCCTGATGATTACGACTTTAGCAATTAAACTACGCGTGGTCTGACCTCATCTAGATCAACAGAGACTCCAGATCAACCTGCAACTTTGAGTTGCTCAATGACGTCTGCATCTACCTCATCCAGTTCACCGACAACTGATCCTGATGATTACAACTCTGACAATTATACTACGCTTGGCACCTCATCCGGCTCAACAAAGACTGATGCAACTCTAAGTAGCTCAACGATGTCTTAATCTACCTTATCCAGTTCACCAACAACTGATCCTGATGATTACGACCTTAGCAATTATACTATGCGTGGACCGACTTCATCCGAATGAACAAAGACTGCTGCTACTTTGAGTAGCTCAACGACGTCTTAATCTATTCTATCCAGTTCACCGACAACTGATCCTGATGATTACAACTCTGACGATTATACTATGTTTGGCCCCTCATCCGGCTCAAGAAAGACTGATGCTACTCTCAGTAGCTCAATGACGTCTAAATCTACCTTATTCAGTTCACCGACAACTGATCCTGATCATTACAACCTTGGCAATGATATTATGCTCGGCATGACCTCACCCGGCTCAACAAAGACTGATGCTACTTCAAGTAGCTCAACGACGTCTGAATCTACCTTATCTAGTTCATTGATAACTGATCCTGATGATTACAACTTTGGCGATGATACTACGCCTGGCGTGACTTCATATGGCTCAACAAAGTCTGATGCTACTTCAAGTAGCTTAACAACGTCTGAATCTACCTCATTCAGTTCACCGACAACTGATCCTGATCATTACAACTTTGGAGATTATACTACGCCTGGCCCCTTATCCGGCTCAACAAAGACTGATGCTACTCTCAGTAGCTCAATGACGTCTAAATCTACCTTATCCAGTTCACCGACAATTGATCCTGATGATTACAACATTGGCAATGATACTACGCCTGGCATGACCTCATCCGGCTTAACAAATACTGATGCTTCTTCAAGTAGCTTAACGACCTCTAAATCTTTCTTATCCAGTTCACTGACAACTGATCCTGATGATTACACCTTTGGCGATGATCCTACGCCTGGCATGACCTTATCCGGCTCATCAAAGACTGATGCTACTTTAAGTAGCTCAACGTCGTCTGAATCTACCTTATTTAGTTCACCGACAACTGATCCTGATGATTACAACTTCGGCGATCATACTACGCCTTGGCCTGACCTTATTATGCTCACCAAAGACTGATTCTTCTTAAAATAGCTCAATGACGTCTGAATCTACTTTCTTCAGTTTGCTCACGACCGATCCTGATTTTTACAACTTTGGCGATGATACTATGCCTGGCTCGACCTTATCCAGCTCAACAAAGACTGAGGCTACTTCAAGTACCTCAACGACGTCCTAATCTACTGTATCCAGTTTACTGACAACTGATCCTGATGATTACAACTCAGGCGATGATACTACGCCTGACTCGTCCTCATCCGGCTCAACAAAGACTGATGATACTTTAAGTAGCTCAACGACGTCTGAATCTCCCTTATCCAGTCCACCGATAACTGAGCCCGATGATTACATCTTTGGCAATGATACTACGCTCGGCCCGACCACAACCGGCTTAACAAAGACTAATGCTACTGCAAGTAGCTCAACGACCTCTGAATCCATTTCTTCTTGTTCAACGACAACTGATCCTGATGATTACAACTTTGGCGATGATACTACGTCTTGCCCAACCTCATCCGGCGAAAGACTGATGCTACTTTAAGTAGCTTAACGACGACTGAATCTACTTTATCCAGTTTACCGACAACTGATCCTGATGTTTACTTAAACGATGATACTACGCTTGGCCCGACTTCATCCGGCTGAACAAAGACTGATGCTGCTTTAAATACCTTAACGCCGTCTGAATCCACTTCATCAATTTCATCACATTATCCTGATGATTACAACTCTGGCGATGATACTACGCTTGGCCCGACCTAATCCGGCTCAACAAAGACTGATGTCACTTCAAGTAGCTCAACGACGTCTGAATCTCCCTTATCTAGTTCACCGATAACTTATCCCGATGATTGATTGACCGATCGTTGACCGATAACTGATTCCGATGCTACTTTGAGTACCTCAATAACGGCAGATTCTGCCTTATCCAATTCACCGACACCTGATCCTGATGATAACGACTTTGGTGATGATACTTCGCACGGCTGGACCTTATCTGGCCCAACGGAAACTAATGCTACTTTAAGCAGCTTAACGACGTCTGATTCTACGTCTAGCGGTTCAACGACACGTGTCCTGATGATTACGACTTTGATGATGATACTCCGTCAAGCCCAACTTCATTTGACCCAACAAAGACTGATACTACTTCAAGTAGCTCGGCGACGTCTGATTCTACTTTATTTATTTCATCGACACCTGATCTCGATTATTACAACTCTGGCGATGATACTACGCCTGGCCTGACCTCATCCAGCCCAACAGAAACCGTCGCCACTTCTAGTATCTCAACGACGTCTGATCCTACCTGTACCGGTTCAACGACACGTGATCCTGATGATTACGACTTTGACTGTGATACTTTACCTGGCTTGACCTCATTCAGCTCAACAAAGATTGATGCTCTCTAAAGCAGCTTAACGACATCTGATTCTACGTTATCTACTTCACCGTCACCTGATCCTGATGATTACCACTTGGGTGATGATACTACGCCTGGCCCGACCTCAACCGGCTCAACAAAGACTGAAACTTCTTTAAGTAGCTCAACGACCTATGATTTCACCTTTACCGGCTTAACGACACGTGATCTTGATGATTACGGCTTCGACGATGATACTACGCCTGGTCTGATTTCTCCTGGCTCAAAGACGACTTCTGCTACCTAAACTAGCCCAACAATGACTGATTCCACCTTAACTATCACAACATTACATAATCCGGCATAGGCATGAAGAGCTTAAAAAAAAAAAGTGAATAATCATTTTTCGCTCGTTATTCAAACGAGCTTGGAGTGTCTTTTTAAGCTTAAATCTTTTTTGGCTTGGACTTGGAACGATCTCGGAGTGTCAAATCATCTTTAACTTGTGATTTAAACGGACTCGGAGTATCAAGTTCTTTTTTATTCGGACTTAAAACGGTCTAGGAATATCAAATTTTTTTTATTCGTGATTCAAACGGGCTCGAAGTATCAAGTCCTTCTTTACTCTGACTTAAAACGGGCTCGGAGTATCAAGTCTTTTTTTACTACAAAAATCTTTGATTCAAACGGGATCGGAGTGTCAAGTCTTTTCTCGCTTGAACTTGAAACGAGCTCGGAGTGTTAAGTCCTCTCTGACTCGGATTTCAAATGGACTCGGAGTATCGAGTCTTTTTCTACTTGGGTGGGCTCGGAGTGTCAAGCGTTTTTTTGCGTCGGACTTGAAACGAGTTCGGAGTATCAATTCCTCTCTAACTCGGACTTGAAACGGGCTCGGAGTATCAAGTCTATTTTGATTCGTGATTTAAACGGGCTTGGAGTGTCATGTTCTTTTTTACTCGTCACTCCTTTCGATGAATAGTGACAAATACTTTCTTATTCTGAATATATTCAAGCCTTAAATTCATTTAAATTCATTTTTAAATTGTATTAAACTACGAAATTTATATTATTTCTCGAATATTTTCGAATTTCCATGGTTAAATCGCATGAATATTTCGAAACTGCAGAAACTAGACTAAAAATAAAATAAAAATTATAGAAGTCTCATGGAACACGTCAAATAATAGTAGGGTGATCCTGATAAATGTCCCATGGTTTTCGTCAACTACGTCGGCGTCTCTATGGTTTTCGTCAATGACGTCAACTTCCTAGTTTAAATAAAAACGAGATGAGACGCCGTCGTAGTTGACAAAAACCATGGGACATTTATCTGGATCACCTTACTATCTTTTTACGTGTTCCATGAGACTTCTATAATTTTTACTTCATTTTAGGTTTATTCAAAGGTAATTCAAAAATATTCGGGTATTAATATCAATTTCGTAGTTCAATACGATTAAAAAATGAATTTCATTAAATTCAAAGCCTAAATATACTCAGAATGAAAAAGCATTTGTCACTCTTGATTGAAAGGTGTGACGAGTAAAAAAGAACATGACACCTGAGCCCGTTCAAATCACGAATCAAAAAAGACTTGATACTCCGAACCCGTTTCAAGTCCGAGTCAAAAAGGTCTCGATACACCGAGCTCGTTTCAAGTCTGAGACAAAAAATGCTTGACACTCCGAGCGCGCACGAGCAAAAAAAGACTTGATACTCCGTGCCCGGTTCAAGTTCGAGTCAGAAAGGACTTGATACTTTAAGCTCATTTCAAGTCTGAGCCAAAAAAGACTTGATAATTCGAGCCTGTTTAAAATCACGAGTCAAAAAAGACTTGATAATTCGGGCCTGTTTTAATTCCGAGTCAAAAAGGACTTGATACACCGAGCCCATTTAAGGGGAGGCTAAATACCGACATTATTACTGGAGCCCTACACTATCGACTCAAAATCGCTGTCCAAACTTTTTCCAATACCGGTGGATGAATATCAATTAAATTTATGAATGAATGATGAATGAATTGCAAAATGTAAATGCGAGACGTAAATCAACGTTTTCGTCAAATGCCACTGACTTGTCAGACAGTTTGGATAGAATCTGATGAGAATAATATTTATTTCATGAGAATTCCACATGGGGCTGCCTTCTTCCGGATTTCTGTGAACTTGATTTCGCCATTTTGTTTTTCGATAATATACTAAATTTATCAACACTTATCCCGTGATTTGGATTCCAAACTTACGTCGCGGTTTTTTCATAAAATAATGTCGAAGACGTATCGATATTCGTACTTTGGTGTTCTTCATGGAGCTCCACTCTTGGTTTTAGCCGAAATGCAGTAGAACCATTAAAATTTGATTTTTTCTATTACAGATTCCTGATGATAATCGGATCTGTAATTTTTGTTTTTGTTTTTCGAAATTTTTTTAGTGGGGCTCTATTTGTGCCATAATTCTGATGATAATGTCAAAATGTTATTGATTTCCATCCATTCGTGCGAGAGCAAGTTTGGAATCCATTTTCGAAGTGCTAATGTCGGTATTTAGCCTCCCCTTGAGGAGGTTCATCTGCTACCGAGTGGGTCACACCCAGAAAAAGAATTTATTTGATTTAAGTGAAGGGTGTAGCCGGATAAGAATGGTGAATCAGCCCCCAGCGAATTTTGTGTCGCCGATTTTTTCCAAAGTTCGTAACCTAAAAAAACAATTTTGTAAAAAATTACAGCTTTCTACATCGATGCCGAGGGGTCTTTCCGCTAAAAAAAAGTGTTTTTTCTCGATTTTTGCATATTTTAAATACCAAAGGGCGACCGAAAAATCGTAAAAAATTCTGAAAAATCAAAAACATGTCAAAGTTTATGAAATTTAGCCGAGAGATTTTTCTACTATTATGACAAAAATTGACATGATTTGACTTTTGATTCCCTACATTTCAAAAAAAAAAAATTCCAAAATTTGATCTGCAAAATATTGAAAAAAAATAAAAACGACAAAATTTCTCATTCTTTCTCGGAAATCCATACAAAAATAATTCTTTAGGTTCAATGAATGGGTGATCATGGCTAGAGTAGTTGTGAGACATAACAAATAGATGTAAGCAATCCGATTTTATTGCTATTATTGCCGCTGAGTATTACAACTAGTCACATAAGACGAAAGTTTGTTACTCTCACAGAAAGGTTTTTTTCATAAAATTATAATTTTAGTTTATTCACCCCTACTATATATATTGCATAGTCTTTATCGCTATCCCTGTTGATCATGGCATTGACCTCTTCAACGTCGAAGAGTTCTGTTTCCTATTTTCCAGCGACGAGCACCAATTAATTAAACCGAAAGAATGATTTATTTATTGATTTCCAATGAAAAATGAGAAATTTTGTCTTTTATTTATTTTTCAATGTGTTGGAGGTCGAATTTTGGGAATTTTTTTCTAAAGTAGGGAATAAGAGTAAAATCATGTCAATATTTGTCATAATAGTAGAAAAATCACTTCGCTACAAAATAACGTTTTTAAACGAAAACTCGATTATTGAAAATAAAGTTTAACATTTAAAAGAAAGAATTTTTTCCGTCGGCATTGATATAGAAAGCTGTAATTTTGCACAAAATTGTTTTTTTAAGTTAGGAACTTTGGAAAAAATCGACACCACAAAATTTGATGGGGGCGGATTCACCATTCTTATCCGGCTAAACCCGATCTCTTTTTTCATTGGAAATCCATAAATAAATTATGCTTTCGGTTGAATTCATTGGTGCTCATGGCTGGAAAATAGGAAACAGAACTCTTCGATGTTGAAGAGGTCAATGCCATGATCAACAGGGATAGCGGTGAAGACTAATATGTAGCAATATATCTATATAGCTACTATTGCAATATATCTCTATATTGCTATTCAACCCTACTATCTAGTAGGGGTGAATAACCTAAAATTAGCAATCAGATCGTATTTTTTACATCTATTTGTTATGTCTCACAACTACTCCAGCCATGATCACCCATTAACAGAACCTTAAGAATGATTTAGGTATGGATTTCCAATGAAAAATGAAAAATTTTGTCGTTTTCATTTTTTTTCAATGTGTTGCAGGTCAAATTTTGGGAATTTTTTTTTTTTGAAATGTAGGGAATGAAAAGTCAAATCATGTCCATTTTTGACATAATAGTAGAAAAATCTTTTGGCTACAAAATAATGTTTTTAAAAAAAGATATGATGATTAAAAATAGAATTTAGCATTAAAAAAAAAGAAAAAAAAAATTCATGAACTTTGACATGTTTTTGATTTTTCAGAATTTGTTGAGATTTTTTGGTCGCCCTTTGGTATTTAAAATATGCAAAAATCGAAAGAAACACTTTTTTTGCAGGAAAACCCTTCGGCATCGATGTAGAAAGCTGTAATTTTGCACGAAATTGTTTATTAAGGTTAGGAACTTTGTAAAAAATCGGCGACGCAAAATTCGCTGGGGGCCGATTCACCATTCTTATCCGGCTATGACCTTTATTTAAAATAAATAAAATTTTATTGAAATACCGGCTTAATAAGAGATTTATTAGGCCACTATTCATAGGAAGCGGTACAATCAAATTAATCTTTTCTCTGGGAGCAAAAGAAAAATGGCGGTGACTAGCGTAGTCATTGACAGCGCTTAACCTCAAACCAATCAGTGATAAGCAGCATTTTTCAAGACAAATTAATTTATTATGAATCTCATAAGTACCTAATCGATTTTATGAAGCTCTAAAAATGTTCCTTAGATAGTTTTTCAGTAATACTTAAATTGTCGTCAAAATCTCTATTGTAATGATTGTGAATTTAATATTTATAGACAGAAAAACCAGTGAAACCCATAAAGGCCTATGTTATTTAGGAATTACATTTTTATTCATGTCTCACGAACAACGTATCTTCAGGTCTTGAAATTTCAACAGATGACTTTTTAGATACTAATACAGTGGAACCTCTCATAGCGTACACTCTCATAGCGTACGAGGGCGGAGCGTCGGGACGCAGTAGGTCGGCATACCCGCACGAGCAAACACGGGGTCTGCAGTCACGGCACTGCCGCACTGCACGAGTGTCAAGGAAGGGGAATGGTGGGGATAGCAGTCGATCGACTACAGCCGGTTCTGGCTCGCGATTGGTACTTCAGATAGCGTACATTGTCTCCCTATTACGTACGCTATCAGAGGTTCCACTGTAACTATATTCTGATTTTTGTTATCAACATCTGTATTGAAAATCGTATACCAGATGAACCTCCTTAAATCAAGAGTCAAAAAAGACTTTATACTCCAAGCCCGTTTCAAGTCCGAGTTAAAAAAGACTTGATACTCCGAGCCCGTTTCAAGTCCGAGTCAAAAATGACTTCACACTCCGAGCTTGTTGTAAGTCCAAGCCAAAAAAGATTTAATTCTTCTAGCTCGTTTAAATCACAAGTGAAAAATGATTTATCATTTAAAGCATGTGTTTAAATACTTTTTAATTCGAGTCGGCCCATCCCTGTACATAATTATGATCTTAATAGCGATGTAGATTATGATAGATCATTAGAAATTATGATAAAAATTGTGTACTACTAAAAATCTACATGATTATGTAAATTCGAACTTATCGACGGTCGGAAAACGACTTTCGTCCGGCAAAAACTCAACATGCTGAAGAGCACCGTAAAGCAATTAATATCAAAGTGCAATTGAAAATTAAAAACTAAAACATAAACATTTATTTTCGGTTTGTTTTAATTTCTCAGCATCTTTGACTTATGTATCCGAGATCAAAATTCATCATTTGATACGCTATCGAGTAACTACAATAATACAGGACAAGATTTTCCTTTTTTTCCATCTACATATATTGTTAATTTTTTTGAGTTTTGAGATATTTTCGAGAATTCATCATTTGATATGCTAGCGAGTAACTACAATAATACAGGTCAAGATTTTCCTTTTTTGATCTACATTATTAATTTTTTTGAGTTTTGAGATTTTCACCTTTGAGCGAAAATAATTAATGATACGATAATTTGGATAATAATTAATCAACAGTTTTATATCTTTCGGGGTGTACAAAAATGTTTCCTCAAATAGGTCTATCAATAAACAATATAGATATGTATTTAAGAATCGTCGGAATAAGTGCCTTATCATCGATCGTATTCGATAAAGAAACAGTTAGTAGAAAGTACTTTCGGAGCTTCTATATGCACATGTTCCTTCCAGACTTTTATTAGCAGAATTGAATTAGTGATTATGTCGGACTTCTATTGGGTTTTTAAACTTTTATTTATTTCGTAATTGATTGGGGTAATATTTGTAACTCATGTTACCTTACTTATGTTTATACATCTCATAAAATATGTAGATGTATCATGAATATGGTTTCTCATGTAGAATATCACTATAGTAATCTTAGCATTAGCAGAAATCGCATTCGCACGAGTCTTGAGTGAAAAGTCCCGAAGTCATATTTATAGTATAATCCGCGGTTATGAAATTGTATAATCATCTTCGGAACCTATCATCTGATTACATCAACTATACTTGTTGAACGTCGATTTTGTTGAGTGTAAATTATTTCAATATATTATTTACAACCTCCTTCCAAAAATTTTTTTCCTATTGTTTATTATAATACGAATAAAACTGAAAAAGATAATTTAGTTATTAAAAAAGCTATTATGGATTGACAACCCACACGGAAATAAAGTATATGTAATAATATACTTTTCTATATATAAAAAATAGATAATAAATATATTTTAAATATATGCTATATATTCTGCATATAAAAAAAATATATGCAGCGTATACGAGAAATATATAAAAAATATCCAATTTTTGGAACAAAAAATATATTTTGGAAATGTATACAAAATGTACGTCAGATACATATTAAATGTATGCAAAATGTAGGCACAGATGTAAACCAGATATACAATTTCATACGGTCATAATATATTTACGCGTACATTTTACATATAAAGTCGATGTAAACCAGACATATAATTTTATACAGTCAAAATATATTTACGCGTACATTTTACGTATAAAATAAATTGTATGATAAATGTATTTTTTAATTACATAGTATAATTTGTTTTTTTAAATCATTACTAGCGTATACCCCGCGGGCTCTTTTGTACTAATCCTTCCCTGTCTTCTCTATAAAGGCAGGATCGCAGTAAAAACACTTGAAATAGTATATTACGATACTAGTGCGATGAAACTTTATTGTACGAGTGCGTAAAGTGCCAGTTTATTGATTTATGAGAGAACCGCTATAACTTGAGGGTTCCAACTAGCGTCCAAAATTTCTTCATTTGATACATCATTCATGTTAAAAAATGAACGCTTTGTTTCCTTAACTGATTATCGTCCCGGAATTCGATATCCAAATGAGAGAGCGAAAAAAAAAAATTAGCGTACCAACAACTCGCGTCCATCGACTTGCAGCTGGTAAGAGAAGCCAATTCCTTTCAGTGGCTAATTAATCTAGAGAACTCGAAGCGAGATTTGACGAGTAACCTCGTGTGATATGTCCGCTCTCGATATTTTGTGCCTTTCAGTGCGCAAGCCACAATACTTTTGGAAGTGCGCAGGGGTTCGCATTCATTTTCGCGCGCACCCCTCTTATACTTTCTCCCGCCGATTTATAAACTTGCTCTAAACGTTCTAGTTCTTCAGTTCTACCGTCAACAATTACCGGATTATAACCGACTCGCATTTTTAGATACGCTCCTCGATGGACCGTTGAAATTTTTCAATTTTTCGCCAATTCCAATACCGAATTCAATACATTCTTCGATAAATTTGAACTGAGTTGTCATTCGAGTGTTCGATTCTCCGGGAGTGTCAAGAATTCATCGTGTTCGAATTTGAGTGTAATATACGTTTTTCATCAAATATATTGTTTTAAAAAATGTGCCAACTCGTTGAAACAATTTGCCAACGGTAAAAATTAATGCGGAATTTTCAAATTCTCATGGAAACTGGTCGATTGCCTTTTTGAATTTCCAGTTCTTTCCTCACACTCTTCGATAATACTTTCACGAAGATTGCTTCGCCAAAAAAATATGTTTATGCGAAGTTTGCAGTGCAGTGTCTCGCACGGTTTGAAACAATTTCCACGATGAAAAAATGAAATATTAGTCGAACTAAGGAAGAACTATTAAATTGTATGGGGCGTTCCATCCCAAATCGGGCCAAATCGGACAGTACGAAAAACTTTTTTTTTCATTTCTTGAAATTTTCAATATTTTTTAGTACCCATCAAAAAACCCTTCCTATTAAGTTTTGAGATTTTTTGATTATCCGTTGACAAGATATTAAATTTAAAAAAAACCGCTCTTTTTCGGTTGTTTGGTCATAATTTTTTTAATAATGGTTCAAATAAAGTGTTTCTTTTTCAAAATTTCTATTTTTTATAGCCTTTTCAGAAAAAAATACAAAAGAAATATTCGACGTGTTTTTGGATAAGGTTTTTGAGTTTCAAACTTTGATTCTTGTTTTCAAAAGTTGGTGCATTCATTTTTATGAAATTTTTTTATTGTATACTTCTATTCATTCAACAACTTGTAAGACCAATCCGATCGTGGGCCCTCCATAATTAGTAATTACTATTTTTTTCGATTTTTGAAAATAAAAAAAAATTCTATAAATTATAATGAATACCAAATGTTCATTACTGTATAGTATGTTTTTAATCATTATGGATTAATTTCAACACTTTTTTATTGTTAACAGATTAAAAAAATTAATAATTAATCGATAAGCAAATAACAACAGTTCAAGAAGTGTATGACTGGGCATCGAACCCAAATAGTTTACCGAATATTGCTGTTAAATTTTTAGCTGACAAACATTATTTAGATGCAAAAGAAAGATTTCATTTGCGATAAAATACTGCTAAGTCAATAACAGGGACACGAAAATTTCATTCAATTATTCCAATGAGCAACGGAAATGTATTGGCAAAGAAATATTCTAATACAGAAAATAATCGTATATGTAAGACTTTCAAAAGCATACGTGAATAAATAAAAACTGTTATTATTGTTCATAAACAGACTTAACCATGAATTACTAATTTTAAGAACCTGTTAATAATAAAAAAGAGTCAAAATAAATTCTAAGTAATGAAAAAATTTATATTCATAATGATTTTTAGAATTTTTTTTTTTCAAAAATCGAAAAAAAATAGTAATTATGGAAGGCCCACGACCGGACTGGTCTTAAAAGTTGTTGAATAGATAGAAGTAGAAAATAAAAAAATTTCAAAAATCAAAATATGCCCTCACTTTTAAGAACACAATTCAAAGTTTAAAACTCAAAAAACTTATTCAAAACCCCGTCGAATATATGTATATTTTTTTCTGGAATGGCCATGAAGAAACAAAAATTTTGAAAAAAATACACTTAATTTGGACCATTATCAAAGAAGGTATGACCAAAAAAATGAAAAAAAGCGGTTTAAAAAAATGTAATATCTTGTGAACGGTCAATCAAAAGAATCCAAAAATTTAACAGCAGGGGTCTTTTGATTGGTACTAAGCAATATAAAAAATTTGAGGAAATTAAAAAAAAAAGTTTTTCAAACTGTCCGATTTGGCATGGAACGCCCCATATATATCGTTGCTTTAATTGATAC
This sequence comes from Alloplasta piceator, assembly GCA_946863875.1. Taxonomy (NCBI): domain Eukaryota; kingdom Metazoa; phylum Arthropoda; class Insecta; order Hymenoptera; family Ichneumonidae; genus Alloplasta; species Alloplasta piceator. Next base: position 31,358,064 of record OX333072.1, on the reverse strand, counting down.
CCTGTCGAATTGTGCGCGTTTCAATAATCGCTGGATGAGTTTATAATTTTTTGCATAAAACACGATCAATTAAGTGTATCGCAAACTTGCCAAAATTAAAATTTTTCGTATTACAAAGTCTAAAATTTTTTAATTTAAATTTTATCATCTCGATTTATGTCGTGTTCGCTCGAGTGCAACGTGCTCGGCGGTTACGGCCCGGTGAATCAGAAAATAATCAACTATCTACCACAATTTCAACAGTTATAGAAATTTGATCGTAAGGTGTTGATTTTTTGAAAGGTCATTTAACGTTTGATTGACAATAATGCAGATCACTTCGGTTTTTATAGTGTTATTGTTGTATAGTGTTATTGGACGATGCAACGGAAGGAAACTGATAATTGTTCTCATTTCAGCAATATGAAACTCCGATCAACGTGGAGCATCAGCCTCCTCATAATCGTACCGGTCGTGATGACAATCGAGGGGATAGCATGTCCGGCACTAAAAACGAACCTCCAAAATAAGGATAAATTTTCCGGTAATAATTACTATTCTCGCATTTCACAGTGATTACGAAATTCCATTACACTACGATCTCGATTTATGCAAGAGCGGCGGGACTGGCACCGCTAGACACTTGCAAAAATCGGAGGTGCGCAAATGTCGCCCGTGCGTGCAATGCGCATCTCACACCAGTCAGGAGCCGTGTCCGCTCTCACACCGGCGCTATCACACCATGTGCCACGTCGATCGATGTCCGCCGCATAGTGGGGACTCTTGCAAATATCGAAGCTGTATAAATCGAGATCGTAGTGTACAATTGATTATTTTAAATGATCGGAAAGATTATTCTAAAGTATCAGAATGATTAATAGGGTATCTCGGGTCGTTTCCGATTTAGGAAGTAATTAATTTATTATCTATTTGTCTATTTTTTAGTTGAACAAATGTTTGCCTTATCTATTTTTGAGCTGAACAAATAGCAACCATCTTTCCTATTTTATTCAATTTAATGACAAGGATCTTCAAAGTTTATAAAATAGATTTAAAGCAAAAACGGAAGATGTATTTTAGGAAAAAAATAGCTGGGTGAATGTGAGTTAGGTAAGTGTACCGAATATGGAGGACCTAAGCTTCGCTGGCTATTAGCAGTGGAAAATCTTTATATAAAATTGTCTTATTAGGGTTAAAAGTATTGATATTATTGGAAAGCGTGGAATCTCAGCTAACAGAAGCCCACCTCATTTTCGTTATTCCTTAGGTTATTTATTTATAATTTCAATAAATACGTACCCATGCAAATGACCTGAATTTGGTTGTACTCGTTTGACAAACATCCCTATTATGAGCGTATGCATGTCCCGAATACGGTTGTATTCAATTTACGTCTGAAGTGAGATGATACAGATAGCAAACAAATTCGGTGCATATGATTCTCAGTATGTACCGAATTAGGGGGTATGTATTTTCGGCCAAATATTTAACTTGCTCGTCTATTTCTGCACTCGACTACTCCGATGAGTCGTTAATAATATTTTGAAACTTATTTCAACTAATTCGATGCTTTGTTTTATCATAAACTATGCCTTTTAGCCCGACCACTTCTTTAGCCTCTTTGATAAGAAAACGAACGTTTTTTACCTCGCTCGGTATCTAGTCATGAATTACGGAAAAATACGACTTAAATACAATTCACTCACACTTCATATTTATTTCGAGTGACAATATGTTAAATAAAGATTATTTTTAAAAAACATTACATTTATTGAACGTAAATGGAATCGATTCTGATAAGAAAAAGACTGCCCGGGAAAAAAAGTTTCGATCTAAGTAGATATCATTAGATATAAAAGCATATATTCTCATATCTAATTATATATTTTTAGATTTGAATTTTGGGTTGTTGAATATATGATTAGATCCGAATAGATTTGGCCATACACTGAGAGAAAAAATTACTAGAACCAATGAAATAAAGTTTTGAAGGCAAAAAATCATTTTTTTCATTATTTGCCAAAACATATTAGATTGGTTCGCTTATATATTTACTTGGTTCATTTTTTTCAGTCAATTCCATAAATTTCTGTTTGAATAAACGAATTTACTTGAAATTAACAATATGTTATCAATTATATGTAATATGTTATTTGAATCAAGAATACATTTAATCATTCAAGACATGCATGTCTTTTAATACATGAAGCACTGAAAAAAAAAATTTGTTGAATCAACCAATTAATTAGTCTAATCAACAGGAAAAATGATTGATTCAATCAAATGCGTATTTATTAATTGTTGCTAAACATTTTATAAAAAAGATATAGCCCTTGGCAAATAATTTAATATGCATAGTTTAGTGACCGCAAAAAGAGATAAATAGAAAAAAAAGACCAATCTGCGCCAATTCTCCGATCTAATTTCTCTGTCCGACCGAGATTCAATCCCTCGACCATACCTACCATCATACCTATTCTACCTAACTACCTAACACGCTACTTATTACGCTATCGACGACTACTATGCACTTGAAAAAAGTTAGGAATTATGAAGATTCGAACATGAGAAAACATTAAAAAAAACAGTTTTTTAATTGTTAACAACTTATGTGTACTATTAAAGTATACTATAGAAATGATAGTTCTTTGCTTGAAGGAAATAAAAATTTCATGATTCCAAACAAATATTCTATTGGAATAAAATAATGTGTTATTTATTTTACTACAGCTTCTTTTCAAATAATCACAATCAGTTTTATATCTAATAAATATTGAAAATACTATAGAAATATTTTTAGAAGTAAAATAATGATGAGTTTATTGCAAAGAAATAATTTTGTTCGAAAAAAATAATTTCGTATTGAAATTATTTTTTAGATCCAAATAATCTAATGTTTATGATGCGATAAATGTAATTAATCCAATGAATACAAATTTAATCAAACCTATCATGCATTTAATAGTTACTATTAAATAAGAGTTTAATATAATGGAGTAATAGAATCGTGAAAATATTTTTTTGAATGAAGCGTGATTTTCTTGGTTCAACAAATTAATAATCGAATTAATACTTTCATTTAATAAATAAATTCATGTTCTCAAATTCAGTAATTGTTTCTTTCAGTGTATATACCTATAAATTGATCGACGATAATGCGCCAGATCTGACCATATATGAGTTGATAGTAAATTTTGTAGTCCACGCATAATCAATATAGTTTGATATATAACAAGTTCTAACCAGACAGCGTTATATATAATGTCTGTAAGTTGATATGGTCAGATATGAAAAGATGTAAAATAAAGCGGATGGCGATGGCCGATGTCTAGCATTGTACATTTGTCATATCTGATTATATATGAATATATTTTTGCTATATGGGAAATATTTGGACTTGTGCAATATTCATCGCATCATATATTGGGAACTCAAGTGCTGACGTTAGCGCCAGCAAAATGGCGGCAACAAGGTGCACAATGCATGTCTCAGAATATCTATATATTATAGTCGATCACGTGACTGCGAATATATATAGATATTCTGGAACATGCAGATAAAACATTGGAAAGTACGCCACCAGATGTCATGTCACTGCTCTTGAGTTCCCAATACTTATATGATGCAATGAATTCCCAACAATCAATCTAAATAAGGACTTGATAGGTTAAAAAGTACGAAACCCAGTTTGGTGCATTCAAAGAATAAGATAATCAAAATAAAATTTAGTACATATATTCAATATGATGTATACATATTCACATACATATACATTAGACTGTTCGATTTTTCGGTTTTTTTTTTAATTTTTCGGTTTACGCATCAAACGTTTAGGGATTTGAGTGTAATATGATATTTCACGCAAGGAACACGCTGGCACAAAATATTTTGAGGTGTCTCAATTGGATTTAAGGTCACATTGATGAGTCACCTCTTAGGGTTGACTGACCGGCTGCTCCTTCCGCGAGATTATATATCATGTGAAATAAAAAGGTTAAACAGGGTGTATTATATGAAACAAGTTAAAAAAAAATGTTGAAATGAGATGAATGGCGAATTTTTTTAAATTTTTTTCAATACTTTTTCATGCTGTAACTACTTAATTTAAGAGGTGACTCAATCGACCTCAAGATCATATTTTGCACGATGGTTTTTTTTCATAACTTAATTTTTTTTAAAACTATGAACAAGTGAAAAAATCGTTCTCAATGCTTTGTAAACGATTTTTTCGCTTGTTCATTGTTTTAAAAAATTTAGTCATTAAAAAAAAAAAAATTCGTGCAAAATATGATCTTGAGGTCGATTGAATCACCTCTTCAAGTTGACCGTCAGAGTCCACCTTTTGCGTGGTGCGTTGTAACATAAAATTAAGAAGTTACAGCATGAAAAAGTATTGAAAAAAATAAAAAAAAATTCGCCATTCTTCTCATTTGAATATTTTTTTGAACTTGTTTCATATAATACACCCTGTTTAATCTTTTTATTTAACATAATATATAATCTCGAGGAAGGAGCAGCTGGTCAGTCAACCATAAGAGGTGACTCATCAATGTGACCTTAAACCCGATTGAATCACCTCTAAATATTTTTTGCCAGCGTGTTCCTTGCGCGAAACATCATATTACACGTAAATCCCTAAACTTTTGATGCGTAAGACGAAAAACTTAAAAAAAGCCGAAAAATGAAACAGTCTAATATACATATACATAAATTAAAAAAGTTATAAATAATACGAATACATAAATGGTAATAATAACAATATAAATTTAGTAATAATATTCATTATTATTTAATATTATTATGATTATTACTATAACAAATATATGCATAATATTTATTATTATTATTGTTATTATTCGTCTGATTCAATATTTGATTTTTATAATTAAGTTAAAAGACAAGTTGAACCAAAAAATGGCCTTCGGGTATTGAAAATAAATTCTTAATACTATTTTGATACGTATTTATTTCTCGGCCGCTGTTCTATAAATATGATATTTGTATGATGATGATATCAGTATATCAAAAGTAGTCAGTGGTGTAGTGGTTAGCGTCCCTGTCTTAGGGTCCATATTCGGCAAACTCGGCGTAGACGGCGCCAATGTTCTTGGATCTTTTGCCCGCACAAAATCAAATATTGGCAGGCTATACTCATGATACTGACAGTCGGTAAATATGAATAACTAATATATCTACGCTTATATTTGTGCAATAATAAAAATATAATTATGTTGTCCATAATTTGACAATGCGTAAATTGTCGGTTAAGAAGAGAAATGAGTGAATTGATAATAAATTCTTTAACGTATGTGTTGTCTAATTATTAAAAGTCAATTTGAGAATTAAATCTTCCCGCTTCTGTGGAACCACTAGCAGTGCTGCCCAGTAAAGACTGCCCAGTAAAGACCCTACTTAGGTCGTTAGTCAGACTCGACAAGTAAGTAGGTTTCAAATCCCAGTCTGGTCTCGTACATATTCAAGGGTGCGCGAATATGCAAGAAAACTAAATCAGTCGGAAAAATCCATGAACTTTCAAATGATCTATTTTTTTTTTAATTTAATTCATGTTGAATTTGAGGTATGCGTAAAAATGAGGGTCGCGGGTTCAAACCCCACTGGGGGCAAAATTTTTTTTTCTTAAATTTTTTTTTTTCGTTACTTGACTCTTAGAACCTATCAATTATGAATGTAGAACTAATTTCCATCGTAACAATTGATAAATATATGGAAAAAATAAATAATTCTGCACGGGCGATTATGCATATCTAATTATGTCTAAATTTATCAAAAAAGATATAGCTAGATATGTTTATATAAAATCAGATCTAGCTATATCTAATTAGATCGCGCCAAATTGAAGATCTAATTAGATCCAAATAATGATATGTAATAATATATAAATATATCTGAACTTCTTTTCTCGGGTGGACGAACCGAATTCGGTACATTTACCTTACATGGTATTATATATTTTAAAAAAACCAAACACTTAATGTTGATCGTGGATTTTCACGATTTTAAATTTAAAATTCTCCAAATTCATCATTTTTCAAAATTTTGTTTCGCAATTTTTTTTTGTTTTTTTTTTGCCTCAAGTCCCTTTAAGACGAACCTAGAACGATTTTTTCGTAACTATAATAGTTCTTGGGATATTTAAAAATAAACTGGAAAAATTGAAGAAATGGTAAAATTTTGAATTTTGCATAAAACTTTCGAAAAAAGCTTTATTTTGTATCATTTAGTTGAACTTCGTTTTATGATAAAAGAAAATTTCGGACAAAAATTCATTGAAATTAAAAGGGTTCGATTCCAACTATTGGTCGATTTGACGTGGAATTACCCGGATTCTTTGGGATTTAACGATATTTCGAACACTAGCTGCAATCCTGAAAATAATTTTATGGTGATAAAATTTTTCATTCCGAATATATATTTTATTGCACGTTCACGCAATTACCAGGTAACCTAAATTTGTGAAAACACTCAAAAATTATATCCTCAACAAGAAAAAAATCGAAAAAAGAACGCACGAAAGTTGAATGAAAGTTTTTTTGTTCATACGTTTACGAAAATTTCGTAAATAGAAAAATTCAGGATGACAAAGCGAGACGCGAAAGAAATGTTTGTTAGATTGTCCCGATTTTTTTTATCACACTTAAGCAGATGATCGTTATAGCGTCTGATTAGGAGAATCTATAAAGCAGGTGCTCGGTGGCATTTAATTAATTGCCGAACTTTCGAACTGAATTCCTTGCCGACCGACGTATCACTTGAATTATCGCCACATTGAGCATGTAAATTTGCCTCATAATGAATTTCATTACCTGATTAACAAAAAAAATCAATTAAGCCGTACGATATGCACGATCATCTACATAAGATTAATTAAGAATGAGCACATCGTTGAAGCAAAAAAAAACATAAAACAATCAAGATAATTTCACAGCAGGTCAGATTATGGCCGAGGGGTTATTTACTACCATATGCGGTGTGTACAAGTGATTTCAGAATGAAGTCGATTTCACATGATTTCAATGATTTCATGAAGTCGATTTCACATGATTTCAGTGATTCAATGAAGTCTTTGTATGCTTTCAAAAGTAATGTGATCTCACGTGATTTCAAGTGATTTCAATTATTTCAATCGATTTCAAGTGATTTCACATTGACTTCACATTGATTTCAAGTGATTTCAATCGATTTCGAGTGATTTCACATTAATTTCACATTGATTTGAAGTGATTTCACATTCATTTCAATTATCCCGGAGCGATTTCATACTGATTTCAAGTGATTTCAAGTGATTTCAAGTGACTTCAGCGATATTTTCGTAATGTCGATTTCGTACGAATTCATGTGATTTCACGTGATCTTATTAGGCAATTTCAATTCTGATTTCATACCGACGTGGTTCAATGATTTCACGAACGCATAGCTCCTCAATTATGGCAAATAAAATAGTAACGGAGAGAAAAAAAATTACAATTACAACTGTTTTTTTAAATAAACACTCATGGATGTTTGTTTATAGCAGGAACATTGCTCTTCTCGAGAATAATTGTGCAATTTGTCGAAAAATTATTTTTTTTACAATATTTCATTCGAGTCATGACCATTTATGCTATTATATAATTACAAAGTACGATCGTGGAATTTTGAACAATCGCTTTTGATAGCCAAAGAAACACGTGAACGCCCGTAAACATTCACACACATTGAAGTGCAATGCGAACCCGCGGGGCGAGAGAATGACGAAAGTCAATCATCATCTCGAGTGCCCCGTGGCTTAAAACACGTTGAAATTCCAGAAATTTGTCTCGTGATTAACTTTCAACGCTATTGCACGCCGGGGTACGTTTAAAAACTCGAGAATCCACGTTATACCATGCGCGTTTATAGCGAAATAGGAAAGCACGTTCTGGGGGGATTAAAAACATTTATGCTGTATCTATGACAGCGAGAATATAAGTCGCTTCGGGGAGGGAGCTAAACGGGAGTAACGTTCTCAGAACGTTTCTTCTTTTTTTTCTCCATTTTTTGTTGCTGATTTTTAAATTGTTCATTTTCTCCGCCTTCTGACGGTCGTAACGATCGCAATCACTTTTTCACGCGTCAATCAAACGCCCACTTTTACCGTATTTTATGGAATCTGCAGGCCGCACGCCGGAGACCCGTCTAACGGATTTCAAATAAATTTTTTTCGCTTAATTCACGATTTTTTAATCTACTTAATCGAATTTTCATTTTTATATTGCCTAAATATTGTTTTATCATTTTATTTTCTCATCAAAAACTTCCAGGCAACGAGGGTGCTTCATTTTTCATAGAAAATAATACGTTACTTTACTTTTTTGGGGAAACAAACCTTGCAAATCGAGAATTTTCAAAAATTTGCAATTTTTTAAACTTTTATACCGACTCAACCCCTGAGCGATTTTCGCAAAAATTGGTTAAGGCGGTATTCTGGTCTAGAATTGTGAAAAAATCTTTTTCTTGCATGTTTTTCAAGTTTAGACCTATAAGAATATATTTTCAAACAGAATTTTTCGAATGCAATAATGTACGGAGTTATAGCTATTTTAGTGACGCAGCAACTACGCTCGTCACATCGGAGCGTAACTTGAAGAAGGTATTCTGGTCTAAAATTTAAAAAAACATCCCTTTTTTTTGCATATTTTTAAGGTTTAGACCTGAGAATATTTCCTCGAAATGAAATTTTTGAATTCCAATAATTTACGGAGTTATAGCTATTTTAGTGACGCAACAATTACGCCCGTTGCGTCGGAACAAATTGGACTATGGACATTTTTCTCAAATCTACTTTTCTCAACATGACTGACATGATATCTCTAGTTCTACTTAACCGATTTACTTCAAATTTTCCACTAATCTCAATGTATAACTCTCCATCGCCTCTAGCACTTTTGTATAAAAATTATTCTTTTTACTATTGTAAAATAGTTAAAAACTATGAAAAAAGAGTCAAAAAACGTCTTTTTTTGTTCGAACAGCCGCCATTTTGCGAAATTTCTTTTTTTTCGTTTTTTCTGAAATATGGGCTATAACGATATTCTTACTAATTAAGAATCTTTTTTTTTATTTCGTATCGGATGACTAGAAAGGTTGCAATTGTGTCAGCCAGCACACCCCTTTTTTAGCTCCAACTTTGCCAGCTTGTACTTTATTTAATTTTCATTTTTTTTCTCGAAAATTTTCTTGGTTATTGTCAAAATATTAATAAATTTGTTGTAAAAAAAATGGTAAAAATATTTTTTTTTTATCGAGCTCGACAAAACGCTTAGAATGTATGTCTCTGGACCAGAATACGGCCTTAAGCGGTTCAACCTCGCAGTCACGTCTGGTTTTTTTTTAAATCCATAATTTTACAAAGATTGAATTCCCGAGTAGATTTTCGTGAAATTCTATCAGACACTTTGACCCTTTAAATTATCTGTTAAAGTTTTTTTAGCCTGATATTTGAAAATTTGCGAAAGTCAAAGGGACTCGGACTTTTTCTCAACTCATTTAAAGTTTGAGATTCAAATTTCAATTATGCTTTAAAACTACGAGTATTCATTGGAAAGTCACTAAAAATCATTGGATACTGAACAAGATCCTGGAGTTGCCCATGTAGGAAATGACAACAGGGCCAATATTGGGCCAGCGTTGGCGGCCATACGTGTAGTAACGGCCGGGTAATGGCAGCCATGACTGGCCCAGCTATGGTTCAGGGACGGATGATAACTTGGGCCCAGCACTGGTTAACAGTCTTGGCCCAGCAATGGTGGGCAATCTTGGCCCAGCAATGGTTGGCAATCGTGCCAAGCCCTACCCATGACTACGTTATTTTTCTTTGTGACCTATATTTATTTACAATTTTGATATAAATAATTTTTTATTAATGTTTTATTATTTTTGAACATTATATAAGGTCGGGAAATGAAAAAAAAGAAAAAAAATTTACGACGTCGCCACCGGGGTTTGAACCCTTGACTCTCTGTTCTTACGAGTATCTTTGAATCGAGCATGAATTAAATTTAAAAAAAAAGATCGATTGATAATTAATGAATTTTTTTGACTGGTTAATTTTCCTTGTACATATGCGGACCGAAGAAAATTTACGAACCTAGTCTGGGATTTGAAACCTACCTACACATCAAGCCTACCTAGTCACCTAATACTGACACCCTAACCATTACACCATCGCCTACTTATAATATTCTGATGCGTATATCATATTTATGATACATACGCCAGAAAAATATACACGTACACGGAAAATCTAAGTCAGTACGGATCGCAACAATAGTTTTGAGGGCTTACATAACTTATGAGGGGTCAAAAACTCTGGGATTAAGGTATGAGGGGTCAGGGGCTCTGAAGTAGTGTACTCAGTAGTACATTGGCCTAGTTTTGGTCAGAGATGAGCAGTAATCGATTACTTTCGTAATCGATTACGTCCGACTACGGATTACAAATGTAATCCGTAATCCAATTATTCGGATTACGGATTAAGGATTACAAATGTAATTCGTAATCCAATTATTCGGATTACGGATTACAGATTACAAATGTAATCCGTAATCCAATTATTCGGATCACAGATTATAAATGTAATCCGTAATCCAATCAGTCGGATTATAAATGTATTCCGTAATCCAATCAGTCGGATTATAAATGTATTCCGTAATCCAATCAGTCGGATTATAAAATATGCAAAAAAAATACGAAAAACGAATTTCATATTAATATAATAATGAAAAATATAAAAAATAGCTGTTACTTCACGGTGTTTAGGAATCCCATAATATAAAAAATACCAAAAATTCGTTTTCCGTATTCGACGAAAAGAATTACGGATTACATTTGCAATTTGTAATCCGACTGGATTACGGATTACATTTATAATTAGTAATCCGAATAATTGGATTATGGATTACATTTGTAATCTGTAATCCGACTTATTGGAATACGGATTACATTTATAATCTGTAATCCGAATAATTGGATTACGGATTACATTTGTAATTTGTAATCCGAATAATTGGATTACGGATTACATTTGTAATCTGTAATCCGAAAATTGGATTACGGATTACATTTTTAATCTGTAATCCGAATAATTGGATTACGGATTACATTTATAATCCGTAATCCGAAAATTGGATTACGGATTACATTTGTAATCTGTAATCTGTAATCCGACTTATTGGATTACGGATTACATTTATAATCTGTAATCCGGATAATTGGATTACGGATTACATTTGTAATCTGTAATCCGAATAATTCGATTACGGATTACATTTGTAATCTGTAATCCGAATAATTGCATTACGGATTACATTTTTAATCAGTAATCCGAATAATTGGATTACGGATTACATTCGTAATCTGTAATCCGAATAATTGGATTACGGATTACATTTGTAATTTGTAATTTGTAATCCGGGATTACGATTACGCCCATCTCTGGTGTTGGTTCGATAATGGCAACTATACAAAAATAATAGCGATGGCGACCAATACTCACCCAATAATTGCCAGATATGGGCGAGTTACGCTTGACCAATTGTCAATAAACGTATTACTGGCCGAGACTTGGGCGAGTTACGCTTGGCCAATTGCCAATAAACGTTAATTGGCCAAGACTTGGGGGAGCTACGCTTGGCCAATTGTCAATAAACGTAGATTGGCCAAGCCTTGGGTGATATACGCTTGGCCAATTGTCAATAAACGTAGATTGGCCAAGCCTTGGGCGATATACGCTTGGCCAATTGTCAATAAAGGTATATTGGCCAAGCCTTGGGCAACTCACGCTCGGCCAATTGTCAATAACCGTATATTGGCCAAGACTTGGGTGAGTTACGCTTGGCCAATTGTCAATAAACGTATATTGGCCAAGACTTGGGCCAGTTACGCTTGGTCAATTATCAATAAACGTATATTGGCCGAGACTTGGACGAGTTACGCTTAGCCAATTGTCAGTAAACGATATTGGCCAAGACTTGGGCCAGTCGTCAGTCTTGGCAATTCCTACGTGGGTACCGGACATTTTTATTGAACAAAATTTGAATCAATCATCACCGGGCAAAAAAATCTGGTAAACATAAAAAAAATTTGGATCAGTATAGCTATATTCAGTGTTGCCAGTGTGAAATTTTATTTCGTACTTCCCAGGCTTACAAAAAGTACTAGATTGGAGGTGTTTCGTACTAACAAGTGTAAGCAAATGACCAACCGTAAATATAGAAGATTCCTGCATGAATTCTTACAATATCGGTGATAAATTACATGACTCTATGAAAATAAACGCAAACCGGAAATACTGCGGCGATAACCTAGCTTATAAAAGAATCTTTGTTTTCATTGAAAAAATGTTTGGAGATATTTGAGCCGATGTGTGCCAAATTATGCGTAGGTGAGATATGGCTGGGCTGCAAGTAAAAATCGAGCTGCGCTTAAAACTTTTGTGCTCTTTTACTCGGAATATTTTGGCTATCGGAAAAACATGTATGTGTTACATCAGTGAGCCGTTGGTGTACAATCACGGTCGTACATACAGGTCTGATATCTCTATTGTTCTTTCGGTGGTGGGGGTGACATAGAATTCGAAGAAGTTTTTAGTTTACATTATGGCCACGTCGCTACTATCGACTGCCAAAGTGAAATATATAGTAATACTCCTTAATTAATGACTGCGCATGCGCTATCGTCTTTCTCTCTCTCACACATGGTGACACTAGGATGGCACTCGATCACAGCGCTCTGACGGCACTGCTTCGAGTACTATGTCACCCCCCACTATAGGAGATATCGGACCTGTATGTACGACCGTGTGTACAATACACGCATACGCTGTTAGCGCCTCTAGCTACTGGGGTACAGAACTAACGCCTGTACCCCAGTTCGTCCGAATGTATAGGAATTGTGCTTCTATGTACGTCTGAATTCGTTGGTATTGGTATTCAATTGTACTAACACTGGCAACACTAGCTATATTTCAATTTCAAACGAGTAAGATTGCGTTCTTCGATAAATCATGAGGGTTAAAAAAGAAATTTTGTAACATCCTGCCGATGCCAGCACCATGCCAAAATTTGATAATATATCACGCCCACGCGTAACAATAAAAAAAAAAGATCTTCCCACCAAATTATAAATTAAACTAAATCGTTTTTGGAAATGGCACAACGCTTAGGTAATGAAAACGAGTATGATGACTGATAAAAAAAAAGCAAAACAAAACAAAAAAGCCGCACATTTTCGCTTGGCGAGTCTCCAATTGAATAGAGATTAATGGATTTTTTTCGTATCGATCTGTCTGATCTCTGCGCCATGGAGAGCAACAAAAAAAAAACGCATAAAAAATGCAATTAGTCGTGTTGCTCACACGCGAAGTGTTTTCTAATTTATGTGTGTGCGTCGCTCGTTCCTGAACGTACGATCCCACACAAACTTCTTATGCTCGTAATATGTGAGCTCTTTAAAAAAGCCGACGGGCATCCGGTCGCGCGTGAATGAAGGAAAAAACGAATGAACGTAAAACAAGATTCCGAACGAGGACTTTTTTGACAGATTCTCATAGAGAACCATATGGTTCAATGCGCTATGGTAATTCATATTGGGCCGAGCAACATATTGGTATGCTGAATTCGAGAAATTTCTTTTTCCCTCTTCCGGGTCGAGCGCTCTTTTTCACCTTTCGCTCATTATCGAAATAATTCGGTCCACAATTAAATCCTAAGTAGCTCTTTCTCCAGAGTTGACGCGCCAATTATCCTCTTTTCTCATACCGCGCCTCCCGACATTAATTTTTTTCGAAAAAAAAAAAATACATAAATAAAAATGTGAGGACCTGAAGTTGGAGACCCGTTTAGCGGGAGTTTCCATTTTTTTAGTCTCATTTTGGCGTCTTGCGCTCCGCGAAGTGAGTAACGTTGAGAATTTGAAAAAATGACAAATATGAAACAATACAATAAATGTTTTTTTTTTGCAAAATTAACGGGTTAAACACAATTGGGTTTATTTACAATTGGGAGGTTAAAAAAAAACGATTTTTCGAGAATTTTTTCTGGAACGACATTTTAATTTATTGATGTAAGAATTTATGTAGGGGAAGGAAAGCCGGTTAATACTTTTTGTGATTTTCAACCATCAAATCGGTTTACTCTTCTATCTTGAATGAATCCATCGACATTCTGCGGAAACTAAAAAAAAAAAAAATGTATATATGGAACACAACGGTCCCTCTCTAAAAAATGATTAATTTTTTTGTAAATCTTAAGCATAGTCTTTTTTAATCTTTAAGCATAGTCTTCAACGTTAAAAATGTTTTTCTTTTTGATGGTCCATTTTACCCCTGATGTAGTACATCGGCCTTAAAATGGATGAATACATTAAATTCATCATAATTTGAAGAAAAATACACATTTTCTGACCTAATTTTTGAGGGTGGTCCATTATGCCCCAGGTATCGCGGATCGGCCTAAAAATGGGTCCGAATTGTTAAGGGGGCCGTCGTGCCCCACCCACCCCTACATATTTTTGTAACTTTTGATTTTATTTTGAAATTTTTCTTTTTAAAAAATAATGATTATTGAAGCCGCTGTAGCCGATCTTCGGGAGGTCCTCCAAAAAAAAGGAGTCTTGCGGTGAGCACGATATCCCTGGATTGGATTATCCAAAATAAAAAAATAAGAACGATATCGTTAAGATAAGGTATAATCTATTATTTAATCGAAGGAATAGGCAAAATATTCATTTTTAACAAAATGGTGTCGTTTAAAAAAAAATCGATTTTTGATGAAAATTTTTGCCTCAAATTGTTTATAAAATTGAAAATATTTATCGGTAAAAGAAAATATTCGATTAATTACTAACAAATATATTGATAAAGCTTGTGAAAAAAATTGAGACTGATCGGTTATGCCGTCTTAATGAGAAATCTTGCGTACCGACTTTAGAAACACATCAATTTTGAGAAAAACGCGTTCAAAGTTTCAAAAGCACTTTACACATAGTAATTACAGGTTTATAAATATGCTTCTAACTTTGAAAATATTTGTCAAATTGACAAGAAATTTCCTGCGCATATACTTAATTGAATATATGGGGCATTCCATTCCAAATCGGACAGTTTGAAAAACTTTTTTTTTAATTTCCTCATTTTTTGTATATTTTTGAGTACCTATCAAAAGACCTTTCCTGTTAAATTTTGAGATTTTTTTGATTACTCGTTTAAACGATATTAAATTAACAAAAAAATCGCTCTTCTTTGGTATTATGGTAATAACTTCTTTAATAATGGTCCAAATTGAAAGTTTTTTTTCGAAATTTTTGTGTTTTTATGGCCTTTTCAGAAAAAATACAAAAAAAATATTCGACGTGTTTTTGAATGAGTTTTTTAAGTTTTAAACTTTAAAAACTTAAAAAACTTTTTCTAATTTGCTCTTACGAGTTAACCATTATACTTAGGGACAAAACTTTAGGATTTATACGTAGACAACTGTACACTTTACTGTAAAGAACAGTTTTCGTCCAGCTAGCTGGCCTACTAACAAAATTATGGGCGATCAAATGAAAATTGTCCAACCGTACCCAGTCTCTATAATATTTTTTCAATATTTAGAATTTATTTTGACACTTTTTTATTGTTAACAGGTTCTCAAAATTAATAATTAATTATTAAGTCTGTTTATGAACAATAATAACAACAGTTTTTATTTATTCACATATTTTTTTGAAAGTCTCACTTATACGCCTATTTCCTGAATTAGAATATTCCTTTGCCAATACGTTTCCGTTGCTCATTGAAATAATTGAATGAAATTTTGGTGTCCCCCTGTGATTGACTTCGCAGTATTTTATCACAAATAAAATCTTTCTTTTGCATCTGAATAATGTTTCGCATGTGAAAATTTGACAGCAATATTCGGTAGACTATTTAGGTTCAATTCCCACTCATACAATTCTTGAACTGTTGTTATTTGCTCATCGATTAATTATTAATTTTTAAAATCTGTTAACAATGAAAAAATGTCTAAATTAATTCAAAATTATTTAAAAAATACTATACAGTAACAAAAATTGGTATTCATAATAATTTATTTAATTTTTTTTTTGATTATCAAAAATAAAATAAAAAAGTAGTCATTGAGATCCCATGATCGGGCTGGTCTTAAAAATTGTTGAATGGATAGATGTTTGAAAAAAAAAATTAAAAAAAAAAAAAAAATGACGATCACTTTTAAAAACGCAATTTAAAGTTTAAGACTCAAAAAACTCATTCAAAAACACGTCGAATATTTTTGGTGTATTTTTTTCTGAAAAGGCCAAAAGTAAACAAAACTTTAATTCGGACCATTATTAAAGAAGTTATGACCAAAATACCAAAAAAGAGCGGTTTTTTTTGTTATTTTAATATCTTTGGAACTGGTAATCGTAAAAATCTCAAAAAATAACAGGAAGGGTCTTTTGAAGGGTACTCAAAAATATAAAAAAATTGAGGAAATAAAAAAAGTTTTTCAAACTGTCCGATTTGGGATGGAATGCCCCATATGTACATTACGAAAATGAAATTAAAAAATCGATTTTTTGAAAATCCCGACTATGTATAACCTCTCAAAATGAAGGAAGAAAAAAGGAATTTTTAAACCAGAAATTTAGAAAATCAGGTCATATAGGGGGAAGTCCCCTAACGCCGGACGGCACCTAGTACCGGACACTGTTGATATAAGCCAAACTAGAGAGCAACGACAATAATTCTCGTGCGTAGTTCGAACAGTGGCCACAGTGATAGCGGTGACGCTAGAGCTAGTCGCAGTGCGCATGCGCGCGTTGTCGAGAGTTGATTTTCGTTTGAGCCGATAGGTACCCGCGGGTAATAAAGGCCTGTCGGGTAATAAGGCCTATTCGCCAAAAATCATATTTACAATGACCGCTTTCGCGCAAGGCTACACTGACTCAAGCATAATGTATGAAAATGTCGCTACAAGTTTGCGGAAGCGCGATACGCCGTACTCCGTCTCCAGTGTTGCATCATCTATCATGTGACGCGGCCACGCAGCACGAATACTAAAAAAACGGTCCACGTAAATCGTAAGTATTTTTGATAATACTACACTTAACGATCTAAAATCATAGTCTTTATCTTCATGAATATCTACTTCGATGATCTTGACGATATAAATAATGTATCAGGGTCCAAATATTTGTTATTTGTTGTTTTTCTGAAATAAGTGGTCGGCGGTTAATAAGACCTACTAAATTTTATCATAAGAAAAACGTGTTGAAATTTTTTCTTTTTTTATTATGTCGTTTTCACATTATAGGGAAGTGTATCCTCCACTTAATTTAATTTATTATTAATTGATGATTGATTCCAGTGACTCGATCTCGATGCCTCCTAAACCAGCGTTGTGGTCAGAAAACGACCTGGTATCAGCTGTCAGAGCAGTGTAAAAAAAAAATTTAAGTTCTGATAAAGCTACAGAGAGACATCAATATGATGATTGATCACAAAAACCAAATGTATTGAGTATAGCTCAATTATTTAAGCATATTAAAGTCGTAGGCCTTATTACCCTTCTATAGTAAAATAAGGCCTACTGATAAGGTTTTTTTAAATGGTTAATTTCGTTTTAGTTTATGGTAAAAATTACCATTTTTCGTTTATATTTTATAGAAAATGTACTTGAATAATGATAATAACTGATTGATTAAACTGTATGTTTTTTATTTTATTACAAATCTCCCTTAGTTAGGCCTTATTACCCGCAGGTACCTTATTTCGTGTTAGCCGCAATTTTCGATCATTTATTATTAAAAAAATAGGCGTTCTGCGGCTCCGTTTTTTAGCTCGGGATGCTTTTTGGTAAGTATTCTTTCAAATAATGAAGGTTACATTTCAATATGCTTGTGAAATGGCAACGCATTTTGTTATTTAATTTTGCATGTTCAGTCCCCAGTACCGGACACTTGATTTTCCTTCCGTACCGGACGCGATTTTTTTTTCGTTATTGGAATATTTATGTAAAACATGTTGTTTTTGTTGGAGTGGTATTTTACTATGGCAAATCAGTTAAAAATAATGACGAAAGGAAAATGGCCCGAGGGAAATATGAAAAAAAGCCTCGATGACAATAACGACCGGATCCAGTGCGGCAATTGTAAGCAATGGGCTCATGAGGTGTGCGCAGATATTCCGGAGTGTTCCGATGAATATATTTACGATCATTGCAAAATTTAACCATTTTTAATCCATTTTGCTTCCTCATAAAGGAAGCTTTGTTTTCGTGAAAAAAATTTTTTTCGAGATTTTTATGCCACTGTGCTCAAAATGTCCTAAAACATCGAGAAATCATATTCAGAAAAAATTTCCGGATGATGGATGGAAGTATGTGTGTGTGTGTGTGTGTGTGTGTGTGTATGTGTGCATGTGTCCTGAGTTTCAGATGTAAATAATTAATAACTCAAGAACGCTTCGAGAATTTGGTACACTTGTCGAGCACGAATTGCTCTTCATTATAAAAAAAAATTGTTTTAATTCTAACGGCTGTTCAGATTTTATCGACTTTTTTAGTTTTTGCAAGAATGGCGTACACGCTCTAACTTCTGCAATTTTCAAGATATTGCACTCAAACTTTGTAGAGAATTAGTATAGCTATTAAGGTTGTTTGCTATTGAATTTGGCGAAAATCCATCGAGGGATTAAAATGTTATGAAATTTTGAATTTTTTCAAAATGAACGTAAACGCTCTATCTTGTGCAATTTTTAAGATATTGTATCGAAAGTTTGCACAGAGCTAATATAGCTATTGAGGTTGTTCGCTATTAAATTTGGCAAAAATCCGTAGAGGGATTAAAATTTTTTGAAATTTTGAATTTTTTGAAAAATAGTGCAAGCGCTCTAACTTGCACAATTTTCAATATATTTCACTGAAACTTTGTACAGAACTTGTATAGCTATCAAGGTTGTTCGCTATTAAATTTGGCAAAAATCCATCGAGGGATTAAAATTTTATGAAATTTGAATTTTTTGAAAAATAGTGCAAGTGCTCTAACTTGCACAATTTTCAATATGTTTCACGGAAACTTTGTACAGAACTTGTATGGCAATCAAAGTTTGTTCGCTATCAAATTTGTTAAAAATCGATCGAATTTGCACATTGATTACTAATATTTTTCAATAGTTAACAAAGCTTCCTCTATCAGGAAGCTAAATTTGATCGTCATACTGTGTGTTAAGGGAAGCTATGTGAACTATCGATAAAGCTGAGGAAGCAATGTGCAAATTTCAATTTGCAGGGTTTTTTAAATAATATTTATAGTGTACGGTACTAGGTGCCACTCTTCGGACTCGACCATTTTAACTATTAAATTCAAAAGTATATTTTTTTTAGCTTTACTTTTTTTTAAATCTGTACTATCATTAACACGCCAAAGAATACTCCAAAGTTAGTGAAAAAAATATAAAAAATCCAAGTTCTTATATATATAATAGTTTTATTAATGAATAACCTTAAGTGTCCGATACTGAGGGACTTCCTCCTACTGCTACTTTTAATGAAAAAAAAAGTTATTCACTATTGATACACAAAAAAATATTTAAAAAAAAAACCGAAGTGGAACTTTTGTAATTAATAGTCGTTGTTTCAGTCCTGATGATGTTTTTGAGAACAAAGGGTCATAATAACATTTTGCAATGAATAAATAAAATTGAATGATTTCTTCTATGAACAAATGAAGAACTTTTATCATAAAATCAAAATAAAATTCCCACAATCGATCGTTTGTTTTAAAAATAAATGAAATATTAATTGAATATCGAAGTCCACTTTTATTTTCATGAAAAAATGTTTTCGTTTTGGTGCACGCTACTGTAATTTCTTGTATGCATTTTGAAAGTGTCCTTGGCACTTCTACTCATGGTGCCTATTATTTTAGCCTTCCACCGTTTACTTATCACGTACAAAAAAACAGCAATAATATAAGGACCTAAGGATAAGGACATGTTCCGCGGGAGTTTCGATTTTCTTGACCTCATTTCTGCTTATTGCGCTCTACCGATCAACGCATACTTTTAGACATTGAAAAAAATTATTTCAAGAAAAGAAGATTTTTGTTTCGTTTTGACGAGGCAAAAAGTCTTTCGACCGTGATAATTATACACGTGCACTTGATCTTCCTCATCAACAAGTGGGAGAGATTCATGTGTGGAAATTAAAAGCATTTTCGCTGTTGGAATTTATCAAGCAAACGGCACGGTCTGGGAACCGATGAAAGGCGTTATAAATACAGAGTATTCTATGTCAATTCAACCGACCGTCTCAGATTTAATTTTCAATTTTTTTCGACGATCGCACCGAGATCAATAAGCACTTCTAATTTTTTTAAATTAATTCTTGCCATCGGCTTTTTGTTTACCAAAGTTTAAAAACTTCATAAACTTCAGAGACTTAATGCGCGAATTTTATTTGTCCAGGAGATGTCGCGCGCCTTTTTTCGACCGTCAAGTTGAAAATATTTTCAAAAATTTTAGAATAATAGCGTGAAGATAATTTATCTTTTTTTTGTTTTCAAATATTTTGTGTTATATTTTTCAAATGTATTTTAATTATATAAATTTTTCATACAAATTGCGGGTTTGGCAAAATGTATTCATATTATTAAGGGGGGGGAACACTAATTGGAAAACAAAGAATTTAGCTGTTTCTGAAGATTTTTTAAAAATAAGAAGCCGCGTCTAATTTGTTTACAAGTCTGCACACTTTTCACTGGACATTTCGATTTTATAAAAATATTTTTTCATTTTATTTTTATTTGAAATTGGCAGGTGTGGGGGCTGGTCTTCGTGAAAAGACACGTCAGAAAACTGTCGGCATCCTGGCTTCTTTTTTAATTGTCTGAAACAGATAAATCAAACATTTTTTTAAAGCTAACACCCATATATTATCGCTGAATTTAAAAAAAAATTAAATCTATGGAGAATTCGCCAAATGACAACTGAATAAAGTCAATGTTGTGAAATTTCATCAAATTTCTGTTATATTTTGCGGGAAAAATTCCTTACGTAACTTGAATTCAAACGTTATTTACATTCACCGACCAACTGATACTATAAGAAAAACGTGGGCCAAATTTCATAAAAATCGGTTGAAAACATTTTTAGAAATCGTGCCAATCGTTTTGAAAAATGAATTTTTAGTTAAACGCGTTTAAAATTCAATAGGGGGAAACTTAATGATTTTGTCAACTTACCGCTTAATCAGCGATGCCAGCACCATACATTAGTCCTTCTGACTAATTAATTAGAAATAGTATCGTACGAAATTTTATTGTACGAGTGCGCAAAGTGCCAGTTTGAGCACGCGCAGCGTGCGCAAAGTGGCACTTTGCGCACGGAATGCAATAAAAGCTTCTTATTTAAAAAAATCTTCAGAAACAGCTAAATTTTTCGTTTTCCAATCAGTGTTCTCCCCTTAAATTTGGATATTTGTTGTCATTGAAAAAAAAAAAGAAATTAAGGTACTAGTCTACTTTAAGGGTTAAACGTCTAGTGAAATTAGGAGTGGATTATTAGCACTTGGATAATCGTGAAAAAATTATGAACGAAATTCAAGAGGGTTATAATGAGGCGCTAATTAAATTAAGATAGAGTACATCATGTATAATGAATGAAATAACATGATACGTTTATGAACGAGTGGTAGCTCATTAATCGAGAGATCTAGCATTGAAAGAGCAACAGTGACTCCAGTGGCAAGTCATGTGGTCCATGGACCGCAAAGTAGCTGCGTACACATGTGCATAGAAGTACGTTCGCAAAGGTCTTATGAAAACGTCGACATTCCACAGGTGGCAATTTCCTACAAGCTCATGGCGATATATCGCCCCGAGCAGAGATGGGCAATTTTAATTGAATATAGTTCAATTACAAATTATCGCGCCAATGTGTAATTGCAACTTTTTTAAATTATTCATTACAATGATAATGTGTAATTGGAAGGCCAATTAGTTAACCATTATGATAGTAATGTGTAATTACCCACACAGCAAAATTGATCCCGGGACCATCCCGAGATAGTCCCATTCGTGTCCTACCAAGATAGTACGTCTTATGAACGTCTATGGGAGGAACCAGTGAGATATTGTTCTACCCGGGATTAATATTAGATGTCTTGAGGATATCCTGTCGCAACCATAATTAGACGATCCCAACGCACTCTCCTATACACGTCTGTGGGAGGTAGTGGTAGGACATTGTTCCACCTGAGATTAATATAGGATGTCTTGAGGATATCCTGCCATCACCATGTGTGGACGATCGTACCGCACTCACTTGTAAATGTCTGTGGGAGGTACTAGTAAGACATCGGTCTACTCGAGATTAATATAGGATGTCTTGAGGATATCCTGTCACAACCGTGCTTAGACGATCCCACTGCACTCTCTTATAGATGTATCTGGATTAATATGGGATGTCTTGTGGATATCCTCAATCCTGCCGTTACCGTGTGTAGACGATCGTACCGCACTGTCTTGTAGATGTCTATCGGAGGTACTAGTAGGACATTGCTCTCCTCGAGATTAATATAGGATGTCTTGAGGATATCCTGTTGCAACCGTATTTAGACGATCCCAGCGCACTCTATTAGAGATGTCTCTGAGAGGTACCGGTGGGATTCCGTTCTACTCGAGATTTATATAGGAGATCTTGAGGATATCCTGTCGCAACCGTAATTGGATGATCCCAACGCACTCTATTATAGACGTCTGTGGGAGGTACTGGTAGGACATTGTTCTACCCGAGATTAATATAGGATGTCTCTAGGATATCCTGCCGTGACCGCGTGTAGATGATCGTACCGCACTATCTTATAGTTGGCTGTGGGAGGTACTTGTAGGACATTGGTCTACTGGAGATTAATATAGGATGTCTTGAGGATATCCTATCGTAACCGTGTTTTGACGATCTCAGCGTATTCTCTTAGAGCTGTCTCTGGGAGGTACCGGTAAGACATTGTTCTACGCGAGATTAATATAGGATGTCTTGAGGATATCCTGTCGTAACCGTGTTTTGACGATCCCAGCGCACTCTCATAGAGATGTCTCTGGGAGGTGCCGGTAAGACATTGTTCTACGCGAGATTAATATGGGATGTCTTGAGGATATCCTGCCGTAACCGTGTGTAGACGATCCCAGCGGACTCTCTTAGAGATGTCTATAGGAGGTCAGCCATTCCACGGCGTTAGTTCCAGACTCGCCGCGAGATGGCAAAGGCTCTCAAATACGGATCATGCAAATAGAATGCTTATATAGCCGAGCATGAACACGGACATTTGACACCGAAAGGAGTCGGACCTCATAAGAGGCCATGTTACAAGGAGTACTTGCTGTCTCCCTCTGTACTGTACCCATTTTATTGAAATTTAATTAATTAATTGAAATTAATTAATATTAAATCGAAATAAAAATAATCATCCACTGCTGTGTTGGCAGTCCAAGAGACGTCCCGAAGACATCCCAAAGACATCCCGGGACGGCAGTGGGACCATCCTATTGCGGTAATCACTGCGGACATTTCAGAGCCCATGGGAATCCCATGGGACCATCCCATTACCATCACGGGACAATTGAGTCAATTGACGTGATGTCCAAAAGACGTACTTGGGACGTATCATTGCTGTGTCTGATAATTCTGGAATACCTTGGTGACGTCTTTAAGAAGTCTCGATAATATCTCATCGATATCTCCACTCTGCTGTATTTACAGTCCAAGAGACGTCCCGAAGACATCCCGGGACGACAATGGGACGATCCCATTCCGGTAATCACTGCGGACACTTTAGAGCCCATGGGACCATCCCATTACCATCACGGGACAATTGACGTGATGTCCAAAAGACGTACTTGGGGCGTATTTTTGTTGTGTGGGTAAGGTGCGAATTAATTGCTCATTACCCGTATTATGGATAATTGACTCGTTTCAACTGCGAGATATTTCAAGCATTAAATCACAAATGCAATTTAATTATAAATGTAATTTAATTTAAAATATACATTCAATTGCAAATGTAGTTTGACTTGAAATGCTATTAAATTAGAAAATTTTATTTCACTTTTAAGGGGTTGCCCGAGCTAAAAAAATCATTAAATTGAGGGAAAACATGTAGAAGGCCCTTTTTCAAATTAATGCATTTTTTTAACAGAAACTAGGGCCGAAAACCTCTTTTCGTCATAGTTCAATAATGGGCCAAAAATAATTACTATTTTTTTTATTTAAATTTTTTATTAAATAATTCCTTACTTTGATTATTTCTTGAAGTTTGAATAACAACAATAAAAATATTTTTCTAGTGAAACTTGATTTTTTTTCCTTGTCTTAAGAGCGAAAGGACAACATTTTTCGAAAATTTATCAAACTCGACGACCTGAAATAAAACGGATAATTGAAAAACAATTTTAAAGAATAGCAATTGTAATTTAAAAAAAAATAGTAATTATTTTTCGCATATTATCGAACTATTACGAAAATATCTGTTTCGGGCCCCAGTTTCTGTGAAAAAAATTCAATTAATTTGAAAAAGCGGCTTCTTTACGTTTTCCGTCAATTTAATGGTTTTTTTAGCATGGGCAACCCCCAAAAAATGAAATAAAAATTTCTAAAAATTTGAGGTCATATTTTGGACCAAACGACGAATTTCGAGAGAAATTTCAAATATGGAGACCTAAAATTGCACTTTAGTGTATTCTTTAGAATCAGAGTTTTTATTTGAAATGTTTATTTTTTTACTCCACTTTCGCTCGAGAACCTCATTTAACTTTTGGATGTGTTTAAAAAATAGCTATGGTGGACAATTTTGATGAATTTTGGGCAATTTATGAATGTTTTCTCCTCATACAGGAAAAATATTTCCTGGAAAGGATTCTAACTAAATGAAACATAAGAAACCAGTCATTGAGAGACCGACAGAGATCGTATTTATCTGGAACGCTCCATATACACCTCCTTAGGATTTTGTCTCCCAAGGGGTATCGAAGAAACAAACCGAGCGTATATTGTCCAGCAACGGATTACCGTTAAATAAATTATCGCAGAGCGGTGACTGTCGCGCATGGGAAACGCGGCGCGCGTGACTTTGAATGAGCTCATGCGAATCTAGATTATTCGTTCACGTAGCCGGTTACGTTGCACTCTGTATTATATGTAGTACATCGCAGTTGGGAAAAAACATATATTTACATATTAAGGTGTGTAAAAGAAAAGATCTTTACCGAATGCTCGATGAAACTTCAGTTTTTCATCCAAAACAAACCCTCATCGGAGCGGAGCCCTATAACTCAACATTTAAGGGTGGAAAAGTTTGCAATCGATTCGTTTTGAGAATTTTTTAAAAACATTTTAAGGGAGTATTCTGGATTAGAATATTGAAAAAATCATTTTTTTTTGGTCCGAGAATATATTCTCAAAGTTTGGACCTTTAAGGGCGGGGTAAAGTTAATTCAGCGAAAAAAAGGCATGTTTTTAAGATTTTTTTTTAGCGTAACGGATAGTGTTCGTTTATTGAAAAATTTACATGTAATAAAGTAACATTTGAACAACATTCTCCTAAATTTGCATTGCAAAATATTCAAAATTGAGCGAGTAGAAATTAAACCCGGGAGGCACCTCGAAAAAAAAGTTGGTTTGCGGTGTACACCATAACTCGCAACAGAATCATCTGAAACAAAAAAATCAAAATGCATTTGTTAAAGGAGATGTTTCTCGAGGTAATGACGGGAGGATTTTTTTTTCGATTTTTCGATTTTTCGTAGCACTTGGAGCCAAAAACCCGATTTTCGCTAAAAAAAATCGGCTAATTTGTTGTTGAAAAATTAGTAATTATTAAAAAAAACAAAAAAGCTCTCGACAATACCTGGTGAATTATGTGAAGAAGTACTGTGCAAAATTTCAAAGCGATTGGTCCAGTAGATTTTGAGTTATCGTGTACATGGACTTCAAATATGACGAGTCTCAGAAAAACGGTTTGAAAAACGCAGAAGAGTTTGGTCGCTTAGCGCTCATTGCACATAAGTTAGAGAACACTTCTCGATTGTATACAAAACTGAGAAAATTAATGCATATTAAAGGTACTCAAAAGATTAATTTTGCATGATAATAATTCCAAAATGTTATTAATAAAATGATTAAAAAACAATAGCGCGCCGCGCAGCTGTCGCCCAGGTATAAAACCCGGCATGGAGCAATAGACGCTCAAATACTCATAACTTCGTCAATTTTACTCCGATCGACTTGAAATTTTAACACAATATTCTTGAGATATTATGCATTGATTTAAAAAATGAAAAAAAAATGAAAAAAAAAATTTAAATACTTTACCCCGCCCTTAAGAATATATTCTCGAAAAGAAGTCACGTTGGAGCAAATCGGACTATAGACGTTTTCCTCAAGTTCTACTCAACGAATTTAGTTCAGTTTTTTTTTACCAATTTTCAATGTATATCACTCTCTGTCGCCCCTACTACTTTCGTATCAAAAAAAATTTTTTTTACTCTTGTGAAAAAAATAGAAACTATGAAAAAAGAGTCGAAAAATGCCTTTTTTTGTTCAGACCGCCTCCATTTTGCGATTTTTTTTTCATTTACTCCAAGGTAGGGGCTATGATAACATTCATACTAATAAGCAATTTTTTTTTTAATTTTCAATCGGATGACTAGAAAGGTTGCAATCGTGTCAGACAGCACACCCCTTTTGTTAACCCCAACTTTACCAGCTTGTAACTTATTTAACTTTCATTTTTTTTCTCGAATTTTTTTTTTATTGTCAAAATATTAATAAATATGTTCCCATGTCCGGTTTCAGAGTCATGTCGATGTTGGCACAACGACGAATGCCTTAGTTAGAGCGGCGGTCTGACTCTGTTCGCAAACGACGGTTTGCCATATAAAAATCGTCGGGAAGATAACATCGGCCCGACGTTTCACCCAAATAGTTAGCGAGTTGGGTGCCATTTCGGTATATGATTTTGTCGTCTTTCATATCGTTAAATTTTGAGACTTCACATAACCTCTACGAGGCGTCAGGGGTAGCGAAATTGAGTTATGAGGGGTGGTTAACTTATGAGGGGTCACTTAAGTTATGAGGAGTCAGGTATTCTGGAATAAAGTTTTGGGAGTTCACATAACTTATGAAGGATCAGGGGCTCCGAAATTTAGTTATGAGAGGTCACTTAAGTTATAAGGGTTCAGGTATGCTGGAGTGAAGTCGGCGGAACATGCGACCGATGCCGTCGCCCGGCGTTGGCTGTACTTTGGGCTGCAAGTGTTGGCCGACTATACTCGAACGACGATTAACCAGCGTCGGATAAAACGTGGTAGCCAACAATGCCTCAACTACCGAGCCTAGGGTAGAAATCACCGATCGAACGAGAGTTGTAACAACTTCGGGTCATAGTCGCGATCCGATCATTGGCTGCCGACTTCTCGCCACTTGATAGCCAAGCAATGGGTCGTACGTTTCGCCGACGCTGGGTCGTAGTCGTTGGCTGCCGACGAATTGCCGCAATACACCCAATCGTCGGCGGTACTCGGAACGTCGATGATCCGTACATTGGTTGTCAAAAAAAAGAATGTTAATAATATTTTTTTTCAAATCTAAATCGACAAAACGCTCAAAATATATGCTCTAGACCGCCATACGACGAGGATTTTTTGAAATATTAATTTCTTTGAAAATTGTCAACTGCCCGTGCGTGAATTTGATTGAGGCCCCGACTAGGCCCCGATCGGTTTTCCCTAACTTACTTCGGGCCCTTGACTGGAAGCCCAATAGGGCCCCTGAATGGACGGTCACGCTTTTTCGACAAGGGCCTAAGAAAGTTACCAAATGAGGGCCTGTACAACCGCCTCACGTCTGCCATTATATATTTTATTGCACCCCGTGCGTAAAATGGCACTCTCCGCACTCGTGCAATAAAATTTTGTACGAAACTCGTGCGAGAAACATTTTTCTGACTCGTGTGATTGCAGCATTCGCCTTCGGCTCATGCTGCAAACTCACACTCGTCAGAAAAAGTTTCAACGCACTCGTATCGTAATGTACTATTATTGCACTCCGTGCGTAAAATGGCACTCTCCGCACTCGTGCAATAAAATTTTGTACGAAACTCGTGCGAGAAACATTTTTCTGACTCGTGTGATTGCAGCATTCGCCTTCGGCTCATGCTGCAAACTCAAACTCGTCAGAAAAAGTTTCAACGCACTCGTATCGTAATGTACTATAAATAAGAACTTTATAGGTAAATCAAGACAGGGCCCGGTCTGGTTTAAATAGGTTATCCAGTTTAAAATTCAATCGGGCCCTGATAGGTACATCAAGGCAGGGTCCGGTCTGGTTTAAATAGGTTTGCTATTATATATTTAAACAAGGACTTTATAGGCAAATCATGACAGGACCCGGTCTGGATTAAATAGGTTTTCTATTATATACTGAAACAAAGGTTTTATAGGTAAATCAAAACACTGTCCGGTCAACATTCAATAAGTTTTCGATTATATATTTGAACAAGGGCTTTACAGGTAAATTAAGCTAGTGTCCGGTTAAGCTTAACAGGGATTCCTAACAATAAATTTTAATAAGGACGTGACAGGTTAGCCAGTACGAGATCCAGTTTGGTGTATACAAAGAATAAGATAATCAAAATAAAATTTAGTACATATATTCAATATGATATACATACACATACTCGCATCCGATTTTTCAAGTAATATGAAGTAATTAATTACTTCATATTACTTAAAAAGATACTTAGACAATAAAAATTAAGTAATAATATTCATTATTATTTAAAAATAATAAATATTATTAATAATAATGAATATACTTTAGAATATTAATAATTATGTGTACTATTATTATTTAATATTATTATTATTAGAATAAATATATTAATAATATTTATTATTATTATTATTATTGTTATTATTTTTCATCTGACTCAATATTGGATTTTTATTAATTTATTAGTTAAAAGACAAGTTGAACAAAAAAATGGCTTTCGGGTAATGAAAATAAATTCCTATATTTTGGTACGTATTTATTTCTCGACCTATGTTATATGAATATGATATTTACACCAGTTTATCAAAAGTAGTACGTAGTGTAGTGGATAGCGTCCCAGTCTTAGGTCGTCACTTGGGCTCGATAGGTAGGTAGGTTTCAAATCCCAGTCTGGTCTCGCGCATATTCTAGAGTCCGCGAATCTGCAAGAAAACTAAATCAGTCAGAAAAATTCACGAACTTTCACATTATCTATTTTTTTATTTATTTAATCCATGTTGCATTTGGGGATATGCGTAAAAAAGAGGGTTGCGGGCTCAAAACCCACTGAGGGCAAAATTTTGTTTTTCTTAAAATTTTGTTTGTTACTAATTGACCCTTAGAAACTATCAATTGTGAATATAGAACTGAATTTTATCGCAACAACTGATAATTATATGAAAAAAATTAATAATTCACTTTTAAGGGCCCCGATACGGCATCTTTCAAGGGCCTCGATATATATGGCATCTTTTAAGGGCCCTGATACGGCATCTTTCAAGGGCCCCGATACGGCATCTTTTAAGAGTCACGATTCGGCATATTTTGAGGGCCCCGCTTAATAAAGTGGGACAATCCCTTACGCGACCTGAACGGGTTTCCCCGTCGGGCCCCTGTATTTATTCGGGAAAATTAATCGGGGCCCCTAAGAATCCCCTAACAAAATTTCCACATAGGTTTTTTTGAAAGCGTGAATTTGAGATGGAGAAAAAAATATTCTACACAGAGATAGCATTAAATAAAAACATTGAGACTCAAGAAATTAAAAATATTCAGCAATAAAAATTTCCGCTAATGAATTTGAGAATCATTTTCGACCACATCTACTGAGGAAAGTTTCGGTATTGAAAATTACTTAAAGTACTAGTCTACTTTGGGCCAAAAAAGCAAATTTTTTACATTTTTTTCTCAGCTCCTATATCACATATGACTATACAATTGTTATTACAACATCGCTTTATCCTTCGAAAGTACAAAATAAAAAATTTATATTTTTAAATCGATTCTTTGAATAATTTATGGAAGGCGCAAAAATTGAAAATATCTTGTCCGATGGCCGACAGTTAATCTCAGGATTGGGAAGTCTGAAACAAAAAAATAAAAAAGCATTTTAGAGAGGAAGGTTTCTTACACAACAATTAACCACCGTTAACCACCGAAAAATCGATTTAAAAAAATGGCGGATTTTTTAAATAAAAATGAAAATTTAATTTTACACAATTTATTTCAAGCATCCGCCATTTTTTTTTATCGATTTTTCATTAACAGTGGGTAATTGTTATGTAAGAAACCTTCCTCTTTAAAATGCTTGTTCATTTTTTTTGTTTCAGACTTGCCAATCCTAAGATTAACTGTCCACCATATGGGACAAGACATTTTTTACTTTGGCGCCATCTATAAATTATTTAAAGAATTGGAATAAAAATTACATTTCGGTTTTGTACCTTCGAAGGATGAAACAACGTTGTAATAACAGTCTTATAGTCATATCTGATGAAGGAGCTGAGAAAAAAATCTAAAAAATTTGATTTTTCAATACCTTACCTTAATGCTTCAATTATTTATAATTGACTTCTTAAAAAAATTTTATGGTCATTTTGACATCTTGCGTTAATGTAAAAAAAACCATTTATGATTTTACGAGTCCTGGCTTCAGATAAAAAAACTAAAGTTTCATCCGGTATGCGATAGAAAAAATTAAAACTGCTTGACACACTTTAATATATATGTTTATACATGTTAGGCGACTGTTTTATCTATCCAGATCCGATTGCGTCACACGAGAGTTCCGAGTCGGAGGATAAAATATAAAATACCCGCGTTCAAACGAGCTCGAAGAATGAACGCGCGGGAATAACATTTGAGGGGGAACATTAAAACGACTCGACAATCGCGTGGCAGCGATTTGCAATAAATTATTTTACGAGTTCACCCCTCCACGAGCCCAAACATGTGCAGATATACGGTTGCACGACCCCGATAATTGTGCAAACATCGTGTGATTTCACTTTTATCCGTTCTTCGACACGTCCTCGTTATTGATAATGCAAGCGATTTTACCAGAGTGAGAAAAATCATGATCATACGATTATAACAAAAAATTCACCTCCATTGTTCGCAGGTGCAGCAAAATTTTTATTCCCGCAAGAAACGCGGGAATGGTTGCATACGAAAATGGAAAAATTATGGCAAGATATTATTTTGCAATGAATTAAGGGACGGAAAAAGATCAATTGTCAATTTTTTAGTACTTTTTCAAGTGTCACTTTATTGTTAACCTTGGCTCTGTTTAGTGCATTTTTTGGTTCATTTTCTTTCAAATGAGAAATTTAGAGGCAGGTGAGGCAAACAAAAAATTTAGTTTTTTGTCAAACTATCATAAATTTGATGTATCGACTCATTCTTAGGCCGATCCACGATAACTGGGGCATAATGGACCACGCTAAAAAATTAGGTCAGCGCATTTGTGTTTTTCTTCAAATTATGATGAATTTGATGTTTTTATCCAACTCAAGGCCGATGCACTACAGTAGGGGTAAAATGGACCATTAAAAAGAAAAACATTGTTAACATTGAAAACAATTTTTTAAGATTGAAAAAAAATATATCACTTTGTAGAGGGAGGCCGTCGTGCCCCAGATTTTTTTTTTTTTTTTAGTTTTGACAAAATGTTGGCGAATTCGTTCAAAATAAAACAAAAGTAAACTGATTTGACGGTTGAAACCCACAAAAAGTATTAACCGGCTTAGGGGAGCCGTCGTGCTCCACCCTCTCCTACATGAAATGTTGAAATTCATAAAAATTCGTTTCTCCTCAGTTCCGGAATTACAGTAATACTAGTAATACTGGTAAGCAAAATTATGCAAGTGTTTGCGGGCATTCACGCGTCACTGAATATCTCGGAACTCTCCTGGTATACATCGACAGTCAATATGATTAATCATTCTATATCATATCTCGCAAAATACCGGTCAAAAATTTAAATTTCATTTCCGAACTCGCAAAAGACCGGTCGAAAATTTAAATTTCATTTCCTAACTCGCAAAAGACCGGTCGAAAATTTAAATTTCATTTTCTATCATGCAAAATACCGATAAAAACGTTCAATCTCATGTCGTGTCTCGCAAAATGTCGACTGAATATTCGAAAGTTAAATTCGCAATTTCGACCGTTTGAAGTTTGATTACAAGTGTCGAAATATTAAGTCATCGGATCAATTTCTTATCGTTTCAAATCCCTTTAAACTTTTGAATTGTATTGGCCCATTAATGAATGCAATATTGGCCCATGATTAAAATTAGTATTGGCCCATTAGTAAATGGAATATTGACCCATTAATAAAAATACTATCCCTACAGTGATCCATCCTTGCATCTATATATAGGAAATTCAATAACCCTCGCTGGTCACCACGGGTCAAATTGACCCGAGCTCTGACTTTGAGCTCAAATATCTCTAACAAATTTTACTTGTGTCAATCGTACCCAGAAAATATGTCACAACCGTACCCAACACACTCCTTCGTAAAAAAACAATCGCCATGACAATAAAAAATAGCCTACGTAAAAAGCAATCATTGGTATTTAACTACTAATGTTTAACTTATAACGAGGAAAAAAACTCATTACGCTATCTGTACAGATATAACAACAATTATTAAAAGAAATCGAATAAAAATACTTTTGACTGGTGAAAAGCAATTAGTCCAAGAGCTAGCGACACTTTTACCGTGCAGATCCCATCACGGCTGAAAAAATTACAGATAATAGCTTTGTAGACGTACGATACGAAATCGCATGCCCGCCTGCTTGAATCTGCTGCGTTTGCGTTAAAAAAATTGTTGAAGTGGTTTTTTGAAATTGATTTACGTGCACATCCTGACCTGGATGAAATTTCACATACAGGTGCTGAAGACAATTCTGAAAACGAATTCGAGTGCCTGCCACTTATTATTTTTTTCGAAAAAATTATTTTCTTGCAATAAAGTCATTATTATTTCACTTCAAAAAATGTTTTTACTTAAATAGATTTGATTGAATTTGTATTCATTAGATTAATTACATTTATCGCATCATAAACATTAGATTATTTGAATCTAAAATGAAGATTATTTGAATCTAAAAAACGACTTCAATACGAAATTATTTTTTTTGAACAAAATTATTTATGATGGCATCATAAACATGAGATTATTTGGATCTAAAAAATGACTTCAATACGAAATTATTTTTTTCGAACAGAATTATTTCTTTGCAATAAATTCATCATAATTTTACTTCTAAAAATATTTCTGTAGTAATTTCAATATTTATTAGATTTAAAATTGATTGTGATTATTTGAAAAGAAGCTGTAGTAAAATAAATAACACATTATTTTATTCCAATAGAATATTTGTTTGGAATGATGCAATTTTTATTTCCTCCAAGCAAAGAACTATCATTTCTATAGTACTCTTTAATAGTATACATAAGTTGTTAAAACTTAAAAAACTGGTTTTTTAAATGTTTTCTTATATTCGAATCCTCATAACTCCTAACTTTTTTCAAGTGCATAATAGTAGTCGATAGCTTAATCGATAACGTGTTAGGTAGTTAGGTAGGATAGGTATGATGGTAAGTAGGGTCGAGGGTTCGAATCTCGGTCGAACAGAGAAATTAGATCGGAGAATTGGCGCAGATTTGTCTTTATTTTCTATTTATCTCTTTTTGCGGTCACTAAACTATGCATATTAAATTATTGGGCAAGGGCTATATATTTTTTATAAAATGTTTAGCAACAATTAATAAACACGCATTTGATTGAATCAATCATTTTTCCTGTTGATTGGACTAATTAATTTTTTGATTCAACAATTTTTTTTTCTCAGTGCTTCCTGTATTTAAAGACGTGCATGTTTTGAATGATAAAATGTGTTCTTGATTCAAACAACATATTACATATCATTAATGACATATTGTTAGATTCGAGTAAATTCGTTTATTGAAATAGAAATTTATGGAATTGACTGAAAAAAATGAACCAAGTAAATATATAAGGGAACCAATCTAATATGTTTTGGCAAATAATGAAAAAAATAATTTTTTGCCTTTAAAACTTTATTTCATTGGTTCTAGTGATTTTTTCTCTCAGTGTACCGAACGGAAAAAAAATGCTCAATTTTCATATTAACCCGTGCCTAAATCATGTTACATTTCCCATTTAAATAATTCCGAAAGATTTATTTTCTTGAACAAAAAACAATTAAAGCGTTAAAAAATTGTTGACTGTTGACTCATGGACTAGCAATGCTGATTACTTGGAAGGTCTGACAATCGTTAATAGCCTGCAGGTAGTTAATGATTTAGCTAAAAGAGCAGTTCAATTAAATCAAGATTATATTAACAATCCGACTACACGAAAAGACCAAAAACAATATTTGATTCAAGTTGTTAGTGAATATAGAGCCAATTATTCTAATGCAAGAAAAAAATGTTTAACGAAAAAATTGTAAAAAAAAGCACAAGAATAATAAACCTCTCATAATATTATTTACAAAGTATAGTTTACGTTATTTTGAATGAAACTCATTTAATACTTTTTTTAAAATATTACTATATGCGTTGAATAATTACATGAATGAGAACTATAAGAAAAATTCAAAGAACGAGGATTTTGACCATGAACACATCTTTAACCTTGAATAACATTTGAAGGGATGAAATTATCAAAAAAACATAAGAGACCTTTTTTGTAGAGCGTTTAATTTCCTATTAAAAAATGCATCGTTCATCATTGTAGCTGCATTTGTTTCAGAGAAAAATAATTAAATGCAAAAAGTGCAAAAATCCCATGTTATTCAAATGGGAAATGTAACATGATTTAGGCACGGGTTAATATGAAAATTGAGCGTTTTTTTCTGTTCGGTATTTTTTTTAATAGCAAAAACTAAAAACTCAGGAGGTGCAAGCAAAAAACCCAATTTGGGAAATAACGGACACTACTGCTACATACACTAAGAAAAGGGACAATGGGCATAGCAAGTCGTCATGGCCTTGGCATGTACCGTTGCTTTGGGGAACTGGCAGGTAAAATATTTGTAATGTAAAGGTAGGCATCTGAAATCGAGTTTGAAATTTTGTTCATATCTTATATTCAATTTTGTAGTGGATCGGAATGAGCACGCTCCTACCCAGGTAGCACACATGTCTATTTGGCATCGAAAAGATATCATTTCTTGGTTGTCTTACGGAAATTACTTAAAGATGACTAACTAATTTACGACTAACTATTACGATTAACTATTTTACGACTCTTAACTGACATCAATTATACGGTTATCTGAAAGTTGACTTTTTAGGGCTAACATAACGACAAGTCCAGTAGTTGTCGAAACGTTATCATGTTACTTTATCCAATAGATGGTTATTTTAAGACGTCCGAACGGTATCATCAAAACGGCAACTATATGAAGGTTATTTTTAGGTATCAAAAAGATGACTTTTTAATGTTATCAAAATGGCAAGTAAAATCGTTGCCGAAATGTCATCATTTTGGTGAATCCAATAGATGTCTTTTTAATGACATCGAAAATTTATCCAATAATCGTCAACGAAAATGTGTGTGGAAAAGTTTTCCAGTTGATGAATTTCGCGAGTGCTCCTCTAGATAACTGTTTGAAGTTACAAAAATGCCAAAATGCAGGGACAAAGAGACGCCAGAGCGTCACAGTCACGATCATCGATAGCGTCGTCGAACACGTTTGCAATAAAATTTGTTTTCGCGAATAAAGTGCAAGAATACACGGTATGGGCATATAAAATACAATGCTTTCTATGATTATTCAATTATTTTATACTATAGACTTATCCGAAGGATGATGGTGATATATTTTTTTTATAGGTTATAAAATAGGGAGACGTATTTTTCGTGGACGTGGAGCAGCAATATAACCAAGTGCATGCGATATATCCATCTGCCGTAGGTTATATAACGTAACATTATGTTATATGTGTCATGACACATAACGTAATACTGAATCTTTATTTTAAAAAAGTTAACCGACATAAGAATGTATTGTTTATATGAAAGGTTTGCAAACTGAAGTGCGTATACACATAATTGATCGTTGTTTAATTTTTGTAAGAAAATACAGGAGTTTCCTCTATAAATGTATACACGAATAATAAATATTATTTTTAAAGTGTGCTATCCAAAATACGGTTACCTAAAATAGTTCAATTCTAAACATATATGATATATGTTAAGAATTGAACTATTTTATGTATCCGTATTTTAGATAGCACACTTTATTATCGCTCGCCTGTCTTATATAACGTATAAAAACGAAATCTTTAGGATATCATTTATTGATGTCTTTAAGATGCCGTTTTGTTAACCTTTCTTGGATAGCTTAAAGGCATCCGTTTGATGCCTACAATATTCGGTTAATTCATGCCTTTAAAATCTCATCTTTTGGCTACGACAATCCGATAACTTTACGTCATCGTATCGGCAATTACTGAAGGTTGACTATATGCTGACAATTTGACAATCCAAAGAATATCCGAAACTTTTATGGTCGTTCTTTTGATGTCTTTTTGTTAACATATTGCTACCTGGGGCTCCAATTGTCTAAGGCGCAGAGCGTGAGAGCACGCGACTGCGCGCGATTTTCATTAAGCTGGCAGGCACATTTTGCACGGGCTATGACGAGGCAGGCACTGACAAATGAATTTGTAATACTTTAAACTATATTGTAAATGCTTTTCGTGCGGGTTACGATGAGTCGAGGAATGCTCTTTTTTCACCGTTTTTTTTAATGGCAGGCGGTATTTGGCAACCGATTTCGAGTGCCAGGCAATCGAATTCGTTTTCAGAATTGTCTTTAGCACCTGTGTGTGAAATTTCATTCGGGTCACGATGTGCACGGAAATTAACTTCAAGAAACCACTTAAAAAAATGTTTTAACGCAAACGCAGCAGATTCGAGCAGGCAAGCACGCGATTTTGTATTGTACGTCTACAAAGCTATAAGCTGTAATTTTTTCAGCGGTGATGGGATCTGCACGGTAAACGTGTCGCTAGCTCTTGGACTATTCCCAGCAAACACACTTGGACAATTTACGAAACATTTACGTATAATTGAAATGTAATAAATACGTCATATAGTGTTTATCACAAATTCGAAACTTTTTCATAATGCACGTAAACGAGATGGATACAATACGTCTTGACGATATGTAGTAAGGCCGTCAATGAATGATGAAGGAATTACGAAAAACTATTGACATCACAAATATGTAACATTGATACGTCAACATCTCATCATTCTTATACGAGATATTTACATATACTGTGAACCTGTAAAATTGTAACGAGTCGATGCTGTAACTATTATAGAACATTGGTGATATTATAATCTCGTAGTACAGGCTACGTAGCGAATACGTGTAATGCGTTACATAAATGTTACAAAACATTTCTTGTAACAAATCCGTAACAATTATAGAACATTGCTGTAACAATTATAGAAGATTGATGGTATTATAATCTCGTAGTATAGGCTACGTAGCAAATACGTATAATGTGTTACATAAATGTTACAAGATATTTCTTATAACAAATCCGTAATATATACATATAAATCTACATAACCTCAAAATATCTTGAATCATTTTGAGGTTATGTAGATTAAGGAACGCAAACCATATGTGAGTGTAATTAACGATATGCGAGTGTAATATGTCAGTGTAATTCAACTCTAAACCTGCTGGAATAAATTTCTACTATGATTTTCGATGCTATTTTGGCATAACAGCCCCCTCCAAGACCCCACAAGGGTTAAACAAAAATTGTCTCCGAACGAGATTTCGATCAGGTTGAAATTTTGATGAACGAATTCATAAGATAATTTCACGTTATACATTTTTGGCATCCCCATCACCTCCTCGCCGCCGGCGTAAACCGGCTCCTTAATATTGATCATTTGCCAATGATTTATCAACTTTAAATCTCCTATAAAGAATTCGTTCAATACGTAAAAATAAATTTCAGTGATTCATGTACCCTAAATTTAATATAAACATCACGGGTTAATAAGTAGATGATAGCGTAGTGGTAGCGTGTCAGTGTTAGATCGTTAGAAAGGTTCAGTATTCAGGCAGGTCCCAGGCCCCCACAATCAGCAAATCAACTTTCTCGGATCCGCGCAAAGTTGAGGAGCATATATCAGGAAAAATATATAGCTAATAAGTTAAATTTGAAAAAATATAATTAAAAAAAAAATACCTTCTATTTTTGGATATAACCATGAAACCGGTTGTCGCGAGTTCAAACCCCGATGGCGACATCTATTTTTTTTTTCTATAAACCCTAACATCATATAATGTTTAAAAATAATAAAGTATTAATAAAAAACCTTTATTTTATCGGAATTATAAAGAAATATAATATTACGAATAAAATAAAAATTGCATGTTTCGTTACGTAGCAGTCACATCAATGTGCCGACTGCCGAGTGTGTTATGGCCAGGCTAAATCGCCTCTTCCCGCGCGCGCGTTCCCGCTCTCGAGAGTGCGAGAGAGATAGAACTAAAAACTTTAACACATATTTCTCGAAAACGACTGAATGGAATGAACAAAAAGTGGTGAGGCCACCTGTACAAATTAATTACCCAAGTAGCGCCACTGTTCTTTTTTTATTTCATCAAGCCATCTTCGAGAAAAATGTGTTCAAAAACTTTTGAGGTTATGTTAACCCTTAGACTCCCTTTGTGGCTATGAGACGAGTTTGTTACATCTATGAGTTGAGTTTGTTACATTTATATGAGTTAAATATTTTTCATCTTGGGTATGAGTATGTTTCATTATTATTCTTCGTAGATTTTTCATATCTGTGACTTGTTTAGAGGATGACATATTTGAGAACAAACTCTGCTTCATTAACGGAGTTTGTGATGGAAATGTTAGATCCAATGTAGCACGCGTTACATAACATTTTCGTAACTATTTCGGGATTGTGTTTGCTGGGTTATAGTTTCGCTAATATGGCGAAACGTACCCTGGCACAACCGTACCCAGTCTACCCTACAAAAGGTATTATGTAAAAAAAATTGAACTAAAAAATTAATGTTGATCGTGGATTTTTACGATTTTAAAAACTTCAAAATTCTCCAAATTCATCATTTTTCAAATTTTTTTTTCGATATATTTTATGTTTCGTAGTCCCAAGTATACTCCTTCAGACGAACTCAGAACGATTTTTCCGTAACTAAAACAGGTTTTGAGATGTTTAGAAAATAAACTTGAAGAATTGAAAAAATGGTAAAAATTTGCATTTTCGAAAAATTTTTTTAAACACTTTTTTCCTTTGGTAAAACTTCGTTTTATGACAAAATAAGACTTCTGACCATATTTCAACGAAATTGAAAGGGGTCGATCCAACTATTGGTCGATTTGACATGGAATGACCCATATATTCGCCAAGATTTGAGCCTGTCGTCAATTTCTACATAGGTATCCGATCAAAATATATTTAATAATATGTGATAGACAATATATTTTGTGTAAACATTTCGTATACTTAATTTCCATGGAAGGCATATTTGCATAAAATATACGAGATCAAAGAGACGCAATTCTCACTGGATAATATTATGAATAATAATACACTGTACGCACCATCCAAAACAAACATCATCATCTTTCGATGCGTCTGTTAAATGTAAGGAGAAAAGCTTTTCACAAGTAGTGAGTTGTTCGCACCAAAAAAATCTTAACTTACACTCGAAGAATTCACAAGCCGCAGATTCTCCAAATGATAATTGCTCGTTAGCTGTGATGCTGCAAAGTATCTTTTTTACAGTTAGCAGACTCGTTAGAAATGAGATAGAATTTTATGGTGGAGAAATATTTCCGGAAATTACGATTAATGATTTTTTTAAAAATATTAATCTCTACAGACCGCACTGAAGCATAAAAATGAAAGAATAATAAACACTTCAGCATTTTTTTTCAGAACATCGAAGTAAAAAAATAAATCAATTGTAATAAATTTAAAGATTGAGAAAAAATGCCCTGCAATTTTTTAATTTACAATTAGTGTCCAGCTGGTTAGATCAAAGTATTAATCTATGCAGAAGCGATTGGCGATTGCAAATATGCTAATTAAGAAGATTATAGGTTCATAGTTCTTTCGGAACATGGGAGAGAAAAATTGAGTTAAAATGAATTAAAAACTAGAGAAGATAAATTCCTGACAAATTTTTATTTATCGTCCAGCTGTTCGAATGTGAGTATTAATCGATGCAGAATCTATTGGCGATTGGAAATATGCTAATCGAAACGTTTATAGGTTAATAGTTTTTTTGGAATATCGAAGAAATAAATTGAGTCTCTGAAAATTAATTTAAAACTTGAGAAGCAAATAGCCTGAAAAATGTGAATTTGACAAAAATCACGAACGCGGATAAGAAATGGAAAGTATAAACATTATTTTTAAAAGAATGCAGCTGATTGAGGAAACAATACGACAAACACCGTTGCACGCATGCTGGAGCTTAGTCATCGTATAATCGTAAAATGAAAAAAAAAAGTATAATTCAGTCGGAGGTTCGAGTGCAGAATAACCGTGATAAATTATACAAATTTACCAGGAAAAATATGAAAAAAAAAACAGCGAGCATTTGTTCCGTAGGATAAACAAACTCGTGCTCCGGTATACGTGCATGTATGTAATACAA
Source organism: Alloplasta piceator (assembly GCA_946863875.1). NCBI lineage: Eukaryota > Metazoa > Arthropoda > Insecta > Hymenoptera > Ichneumonidae > Alloplasta > Alloplasta piceator. Next base: position 31,317,264 of record OX333072.1, on the reverse strand, counting down.
AAGGAATCATGTGCGAAAATATCGAGAGCGCGATTCGAGAAGTAAGAAAACGTGGCACGCGAGCTGCAATAGCTCTGGCAAAGAAAAAAACAACTTTTTATTCGCGATACACTCTTCGTACGAGGGCGATTAGGGAGTGAAAAACATTCCAATAGTCAGAAATGAATGTTGCATTCGCAGGTGGCTGAATCGCTGGCCGATAAATCGCCATAAATCGGAATGAAGATTCAAGGATGCTCCTACAGTCCCAGCCAAAAGTTTTATCTGATTGAAATTTCCGTATACTTCGTGATACAATGAAAATCTAAAAAAATTCAGCAACATTTGGCATACCATAAACAGCAATTATGAATAATAATATTGCCCAAAAGTGGTTAATAAATTGTTTAAACAAATAATTATTCAAGAATTTAAGTTCTTTTTTTTCTCGACCAAATCGAATTAATTTTTCTGAACGCATATGAATTTTTTCAGAACTCTACCTCTATTTTGAAATTCCCGTTTTGAAATTTTTATAATGGCTGTATTTATGTATTTTTTGGACTGGTTTCCTTGAAACTTTTCTAAGCTGACGATAAACCTGGGTGCAAAATTATATAAGTCATTCCATGTCAAATCGGTCAATAGTTGGAATCGACGGCTTTCAATTTCGATGAAATTTTCTCAGAATTTTTCTTTTATCATAAAACAAAGTTTTACCGAAGGAAGAAAATTGAAAAAAAAATTTCGACAGCTATGCAAAATTTCAAACTTTACCATTTTTTTCAATTTTTCCAGTTTATTTTTTAAATATCTCGAAAACTATTATAGTTATGAAAAAATCGTTCCGGGTTCGTTTTAGAGAGTATACTTAGGGCTACGAAAGAAAAAATCTGAAAAGAAAATTTGAAAACGATGAATTTGGAGAATTTTGAATTTTTAAAAATCGTGAAAATCCACGATTAGAATTAAATTTTTAGTTCAATTTCTTAAAATAATAGGTACCTTGTACGGATCTTAAAAGATCCTGAAATTTTCAGAAAAGTTTTTTTTTCAAAAATATGAATTTTGGAATTTTGGTTAATAAAATTTTTTTAAAAATCTCTAAGTTAAGTAAAATTGAGCAATCATGTAATTTTGAGCAGTAAAAATTTCAATTAATGACTTAAGAATGTAAAAATAGAAACATGATTCAGTCTTATGTAATTAATTGAAATCTTTACTGCTCAGCATTACAGAATGACATGATTACTCAACTTTACTTGACATATAGATTACAAAAAAAAAATTGTTTTACCAAAATTCAAAAATTCATATTTTGAAAAAAAAACCAACTTTCTGAAAATTTCAGGATCTTTTACGATCAGTACAACGTATTATATTTAAAAAAATGAACCAAAAATTGAATGATGGATGATGACTTTTAAAAATGATTTTAAAAAATTTAAACTTTTCCCAGTTCATCATTTTTGAAAAAAAAATTCGGCGTATTTTTTTCGTAGCCTTAAGTATATATATACTCTTTAAGATGAACCCAGAATGATTTTTTCTTAATTATAATAGTTTTTAAGATATTTAAAAAATAAACTTAAGAAATTGAAAAATGGTGAAATTTTGAATTTTGCATAACTTCCGAAACAATTTTTTTAATTTTTTTTCCTTTGGTAGAACTTTCTTTTATGATAAAAGAAAACTTCTAACCAAATTTCATCGAAATTGAAAAGGTTCGATTTCAACTATTGGCCGATTTGACATGGCCCATATACAAAATTGGCAATTTTTTGTCTGCATTTCAGAATGTTTTTTATGATATTTCTAAATAGAGAGAAAATTCAGAAAAAAAATCATATGTGTTCAGAAAAATTAACGCATTCGATTTGTTCAAGAAAAAAAAAGAACTTACCAAACAATTGTTGAATAATTGTTTGCTTAAAAAATTTATTAATAACTTTTGGGTAATATTATTATTGATAATTGTTGTTTATAGCATGCCAAATGTTGCTGAATTTTTTCCGATTTTTATTGTATCACGAAGTATACGGAAATTTCAATCAGATAAAATTTTTGACTGGGGCGATAGGGGCAAAACATCCTTAAAAAAAAAGTAATCACGATGTCATGAAATTCTGGAAGTCTTTCAAAACTTCTACATTTCTCGCGTATATCGCATAACGTTTTAACGGCGGGACATTAAATAAGGCGTCGATCACTCTCCGAGGAGTAAACGCTATGGGTAATACGCATGTACTGTCGGTACGATTGGTAAGCACGTGATAAATGATCCCCCACAGCGATAAGATCGATATCTGCGTTATTAATCATTGAGGAACGTCACGCTCGTTACATATACACTATTTATTAACACGATCATGTATACACGGTAAACACAGGTAAATTATAGGGTAGGTAGGGGCAATACAGGACTCACGATAATCCGGGATGTGGGAAGAAATTTCGAAAGACGTTTAATAATCGTTTTGCTTCCTCACAGAGGACATTTTGTTTTCATGAAAATTTTATTTTCATTATTTTTGTGCCATTTTTAAAATGTTCCGCATGATTTTTCCTGTAAACTACACGGGAAAAAAATGGTTGGTTGGGCAACCAACGGATTATTAGTTGGATATATTTCGGTTATCGTAACCATCTGCTTCATTACAATAACCATTAGCTCCATCTACTATTCATAGTTAATTGATGTGACTAGTCAAAACGATTACCTTGATTAGTCAGTCTAACCAATAAAATAGTATTCAAGAGGGTAAAGGATGGACGATGAATTTTATAGGCTCTGTAGCTAATTATATCATCATATCTGCAGATTTGTCAGTACCCATGCAGAAATTTCGGCAGGGATCCGACTGGATCCTGGCTCGCGTCCCCGGCTCCCGATCGGGATCTGATCCGACATCGCATTGGATCCCGATAGGGAATGTAACAACCGCACACTGGATCCCCGTAGGGACTCCGAATTTAGGGATCCCTATTGGAATCTGGACCGGATCCTAAAGGGACGCTTGATTTTTTTTTGTGTGGACTTTTGAGTCCAGAATGATTTATTTATTCCATACATTTATTAGTAGTTACGATAAAAATCATGTTTTTATTCATGATTGGTAGTTTCTAAAGATCAACTAAAATTAAAAAACAAAACTTGAAGAAAAAAAATGTGTCGACACTGGAATTTGAACCCCTGACCCTCTGTTCCTACGCGTATCTTTGTATTGAGAATGAATTAAATATTTAAAAAAAGATCGTTCGAAAATTAATCAATTTTTTTGATTAATTAATTTTTCTTGTATATACGCGGACCGAAGAATAGTTACGAGCCTAGTCTGGGATTCGGAACCTACCTACCTATCGAGCCTACTTAGGGACCTAATACTGACACGCTGACCACTACACCATCTACTACTTATGATATTCTGATGTGTATATCATATTTATGAAACATAGGCCGCAAAAATATATATGTACGTACATGGATAACAAAATCAGTACGACCTAGCAAATAAGTTTCGAGCGTTTATATAATGTATGAAGGGTCAGAAACCCTGGAATTAAGTTATGATGGGTCATTTAACTTATGAGGGGTCACGGTTTTTTCCAAACATTTTTGAGGGTTTACATAACTTATGAGGGGTCCGGGGCTCTGAACTCAAGTTGTTAGAGGTCACTTGACTTATGGGAGGTCGCTTAACTTATGAGGGATCACGGTTTTTTCAAACAGTTTTGAGGGTTTACATAACTCACGGGACTTATGGCGTTTACATAACTTATGAGGAGTCAGAGACTCTGAAATTAAGTTATGAAGGGTCACTTAATTTATGTGGAGCACTTAACTTATGAGGGGTCAGGAATCCTGGAATTATTATTTGAAGACTTATATAACCTACGAAGGGTCAGACGTCACGAAATTAAGTTATGAGAGGTAACTTAAGTTATCTTAAGGGGTCAAGTATCTTGAAATGAAGTTTTGAGGCTTTACATAACCTACAAAGGGTCAAGGGGTGAGATTTCAAGTTACGTGAGGTCGCTATGAGAGGTCACTTACGTTATAAGGGTTGAGGTATGCCGGGATCAAGTGATATACTGTGTGTGTATATATATATATATATATGGGTCACGAAAAAAATCAAAATTGAAAAAGAGAAAAATGAAGAAAATCAAAATTTTTTCGCGGATTACCACTTTCGATTTTTTTTTCTTCTCAATTTTTCGAACTCTGAGGTCCTTTATAAATCCTCAAAAATTTACGGAGTGGTGTTTTTGTGAAATAAGCCCAGTTGCGAAAAAAAAAATTTCCAATCGATAAAAAAAAATAAAAGGAAAATTCCACCCACTCCAGTTTGGGTGGCATTCTTTCCGGAATTGAACAAAGTTTTTTTTAGTAAAAAAAAAAAAATAAAATAAAAAATGTGCTTCCGAGAAAACGAAGATTTTCCTCGAAAAAGTGAAAAATTTCATAGACTTTAATATCTTAAATTTTTTTTGTATTTTTTTTCGAAAAGTACATTTGAAGACGAACATTTTCGAAAAAAAAACGTTCCGATTAATCAATTTTTGAAGAAGTTAGAGCTATTTGAAAAAACAAAAGCCTTTTTTTTCAATAATTCATAACTTTTTTTGGGTTGGGTAAAAAAATTTGAAAATTTCCTGAAAAATGTTTTGAATGAGGTAGAAAAAATATAAAAATTTTCAGCCAAATCGAAAGGGGTCGGGTTCAAAAGTGGTCGATTTAACGTGGAATGCCCCATATATAACTTAATTCCAGAATCAAAAAAGATATCGTGGGTTAACCTAACTGGCATCCTATTTATAACCCTATCATCTAGAATCCGCAATTGTCGTACTCAATTACGATAGGGATCGAATAGGGATACCGCGAATGCAAGTGGCGCCATTATTTTTAATTTTTCTCACCGATCGGGATTCTGATAGCGACGCCGATTTTGGGGAATCCATGACAAATCTCGACCGGGATTCTGATAGGGACACCGGTTTTGGGGAATCCATGGCAAATCCCGATCCGGATTCTGATAGGGACGCTGTTTTTGAGGAATCCATGGCAAATCCCCACGCGGAAAAAAAGTATATTCGAAAGTATAGTTTTGATGTAAGAAATATGTATGAAGGATATATAATTCATACATGCCAAATATGAATCATGTATCTCAAATATATGAGAAATAACTAACTTTCTGCCGCATTATATATGAATATTATATGAAAGATATATAAACAAACTATTTTGAATGCATTAAACATGTTTGTATAATAAGTTATTCATATATGCAATATATATTACATATAGATCTGACATACATAATTTATATAACTTTTTTATATTAATTTTATATCTAATATATATCTGACATATATCTGACATATATCTGACATCCATAACTTATATATTTTTTATATTAATTTTACATCTAATATATATTTGAAATATATGAACAATATTTTTCGTATATTTATAATATATGTGAAATATATAATATATATCTTGATTAAAAAATAGGGCCCTAATCTATGACCACTAACATCGATCTCGATTATCATAAAAAATATGATAGGCATAAATAATGCGATTAATACATGTACAATTTGTGTATGTATGTGTATGACCGGGAAAATTTGGTTTTTGAGGAACGATGTGAATCTGGGGGGGACCGGGAATCGAACCCGCGACCTTTCGATTGCCAGTCGAGCGCTCATCCGACTGAGCTACGTCAGGCGACTTGCAATACTAGATTCGAATCGTGCATTTATTCATTGTACAGAATTACAATTTTTATGTAAAAAAATTGAATAAAGTGAAAAACGTACTTGAATTGTAATTCGCAATGTTAATTATTATAATTTACAGAGGAAATATGTAAGAGAAGTTAAATTATTTATTTTCACATCATTGAAATCAACTATTATAAAAAAGATCAGAATTACGGGAAAAAAATCGAATTTTTTTTTTAACAAGAAGTTATTTGAATCTCATCTTCGGTAAAATCTAAATAAAAAATTTTGTTCTTTTACGTAGAATATCATAAGTTTTTTTGAACAAATTGGAATGGGTCCCATCGCAAAAAAATCCAATTTTTTAGCTTAAAATCGGAAAAGAACGTTTTAAAAAAATCTTCTCAGGTTTCGATATTTTGTTCAAAAAGTACATTGAAAAAAAATGACCTCCTAATAAATTAGAATATTTTGGCTGTTGTAAAAGTTATGATCACTTTAGAAATATGGTTTGAAAAATCAATAATTCGGTATGGTTTAAGATAAAGAGCTAAAAATTTACATGGATAATTCTTTTTGCATGTATAATACCATATTAAAATATTTAAAAAATCGTAGGGGGTCATCGACGAAACGTCGTTGAATTGATAGGGACATGTAATTTTATTATATAAAGTAACAAATTTATATAATAAAAATATATATTCCATATTTTTATATAGATTGTGCATGAATATATCATATGTTCTTTTTATATTCCAAGGTATATAAATATGTATCCATATTATATTTTTCATGTACTACAAATGTATTACAGATATATGGGAAATGTAATATAGATATATAATTTATTTAAACATTTATATATATATTATATTTTTCATGTACTACAGATGTATTACAGATATATGTGAAATGTAATATAGATATATAATTTAACATAGAAAAATATAAAAGCAATGTATTTAATATGCATAAGCTTATAAGTGAGATGCATTCCATATATATGAAATATATATTATTTATACTTGTCTCATGTATGACGAATATACAAATTTTTGCCGTTTTATATGACATGTATGAATTATATATCTGAGATATATGACGAATATACTTTTTTTCCGCGTGGGATCCCGATAGGGATTCTGATAGGGACGCCGGTTTTGGGGAACCCATAGCAAATCCTGATCGGGATTCTGATAGGGATGCCAGTTTTGGGGAATCCATGGCAAATCCCGGTCGTGGTTCTGATAGAGACGCCGGTTTTGGGGAATCTGTGGCAAATCCTGATCGGGATTCTGAAAGGGACGCCGCTTTTGGGAAATCCATAGCAAATTCCGATCGGGATTTGATGGCAAGCCGGACTTCTCTAAGAAATTTCTGCATGATACGCCAAAAGTCCACCAGGTGGCTTCCTCTCGCACAAACGAACTTTCCCCTCGACGCTTATAACCTTTCCAAGTTCGTCTATGTTCTATATCCGTATTTTTTAGTATGGATATTTAATACTTTGCGGCAAAACGCAAGATGGTCGAATCCGAAATGGATTCCCATAAAAAAGGTATTTTTTCTTTTACCTTTTCTTGAAGGAAGGACGAACCTTTACGAAATTGTAAACGTCATATGTATAACGACATTCAAACATCTAAATGTTTCAAAATATTGTGTAGATATAACAAAAAATTATAATAAACCTCGAGCAAAACAATTGATACAACCATTTGACTCGTGGTTGGCCAAACTAAAAAATTAGTTGGTCTGCCATTTATAAACCAACCATATAAAAGTCGTTGATCCAACCAACTTCTCATCTGGCGCTCAGAACACTGAGATAGTCGGTTGAGTCAACTAATTTTTTTGTCACCACAGCTCAGTCGTTTTTTCCCGTGTATCGTACGTTGCAATTGAGGAGTTATTGAAAATTTGATTTCTCCCTAACTATTTACGCTATTCACTTGGCATTTTTGACACTATTGAATATATATTAAAATATTTTTTTAACAGCAAATGCCAGGTTGCAGAGGCGTGTGCCACTGGGACGTCCCACAACTTCTGAGTATCATTACTCCCTTCCGCAGTCAACCCTAATTAACAACCCTCCGGACTTCGATCCAGCCTTCCACAATTTAGCGCAAGGGTTGCCATCGCTGAACAACAAATATCAACAAAAGTACGTACATTCGAATAAGCGAACGGTGGAAGAGCACAGACTGCCATTAAGAGGAGGCTAAATACCGACACTAACACCTCGAAATTGCCATTCAAACTTGCTCTTATACAAATGGATGGAATTGAATAAAATTTTAACAACATCATCAGAACAATGGCAGGAATGGAGCCTCACTAAATTTTTTTCGAAAAAAAAAAAATTTACAGATTCACTTACCACCAAGAAACTGTAATTGAAAACCTTAAATTATTAAACGTTTATTGCATTTCGGGTAAAACCAAGAGTGAGGCTCCATGAAGAACGCCACGACACAAATATCGAGACATTTTCAACATTATTTTGTCAAAATAACACGCCGTAAGTTTGGATGGCGCATCAAGAGATAAATATCGATAAATTGTAGTTTTATTGAAAAACGAAATGGCGAAATGTAGTTCACAGACGTGCGAGTGAGGGCAGCACCATGGATTCTGACGAAAACCTATAATATTTAGGGGGCTCGATTGAGTTCGTTGGCATTAGCTGTAACGCATTTTAGCCCTCAATTGACAATTAATTGTTGATTAATTTATCTCCCTCTTAATTGTCAAAATGTAATTAATTTTTATCCACGGTTTTCGGAGAAAGATTGGACAACGATGATACGTCGATAATGTAGGGATTGAATAAAAATGGTATTTAGCCTCCTCTTAATGTTTTTCCAACAAGCTGCTACCCCTGATTAATTTTTAACCTTCCGTGGTCACACGGGGTCAAAACGAGCCCACGACTACTTTTCTTTTCTCTTCTTTATGAATTTTTTTGAATATATAGTCATTTGATTTTTTATTTACTAATTTTTAATGCGTCAACTAGAATGTTTGAATGATGTTCTGTAATTTTTTGAGATTTTCCCGACCGATAGCTTGGTCACAATACTTGTTCAAAAATGGACAAGGTCAAATCGACCCAGATGAGTGTGACCACGGAGGATTAAAAATGGCTGGTCCATCATTACAATGATATAATCATTAATTTATAATTAAATTTATTGATAAGATGAGCTTAACCTTACACTGCTGACTGAGAGCTGGAGACAATTTCGTTCAAGTTACTCCATAAATGAATCAACAGGATTAATGAAAATTTGTGAATGTGAAATATATGCAGAAATTATATGAGATATATATGAGGCATTCCACACCGTTTTGACCTGGGTCTGACCCTTCACCGCTCCGATTTTGTCCGCAATTTTGTATGCTTTTGTAGTAGCTCTAAGAAGCACTCAGGATTTTTTTCAGATTTTTTTGGCGCGATTTGACTTAATTATTATTTTATAAACAGCCCAGTTTTTTGTCCAAATTTCCAAATCTGAAAAAAAATCACGAAAAGCTTTTTTGAAAGAAAAAAAATTGAAAAAAATTGAAGGAAACATACCGACGATATAGAAGAAAAAAATACCGACTTCGGTGACCGGGGGGGAACGAATAATTTGAAAAAATTACAGGAATTTTTTCAAGGGCCCAATTTTTAGCCCAAATTTAAAAATCTGAAAAAAATCACGAAAGTCCCGTTTTTTGTATTAAAAATATCGTGCGTTGAGCCAAAGCAGGCAGGGGCTTCGGTCTATTGATAACAGGCTTTTTCGAATACAAAAAATTGAAAGAAAAGTAGGAGACACCTGAATTCAGTGGGTCGTTACCCAAACATTTTTTTTAAACACCTTCAATTCATAAGACAATTTTTGAATAACGACTCAATCAATTCAGATGTTTCCTTCAATTTTTTTTTCGAAAAAGCCTGTTATCATCAGAAGGAAACCTCTGCCCACTTTGGCTCAATGCTCGAAATTTCTAATACAAAAAACGGGATTTTTGTGATTTTTTTTCGATTTTTACATTTGGGCCAAAAATTATAAAATTATAATTAAGTCAAATCGCGACAAAAAAATCTGAAAAAAATTCTGAGTGCTTTTCAGAGGTACTACAAGAATACTACAAGGTACTACAAGAGGTAATAAAAAATTGCGGACAAAATCGGAGAGGTGAAGGGTCAGACCCAGGTCGAAACGGCGTGGAATGCCTCATATTTATATCGGCCACAAATTTGGCGCCAAAAATAAGTTCTACATTTCATATATATGACACATCTATGCGCTGCATAGATGCTGCATATATATTTAATATAAATTTCTGACAGTAAATATATGCCGAATATACACTGCCGTCCGAAAGTTTGGAACCACTCGCCCCGATTACGCTTCTCACAAAAAGTTTCATTGCTTTTTTAAAAATGAAGATATTTCAATTCAACAAGCGGCGTTTTAAAGGGGACATATTCAGCTTCATTTCGCTTTTCCCAACAACATTTTTCGATTTTTTTCCAACCCGGTACGTCCTTTGAAACATGGTCGCTTTTTGGCGTTGAACATTTGGCGCACGACTCATGAGATTTATTAAAAACTGTTTTACGCATGAAAAAAGTTTAAAAAGTTTCGTACAAATTTTCTCGCAAAAATATTCAGATTTTCGGAAAAAACGATCATATTTATACAATGAAGCGTAACTCTAAAACTACTGGGTTTTTGTTAAGTCCTTAAGAGGGTAAAAAGTTGCGAAAAATTATTTTGGATGAAATGAAGATTTTTCAGATTCGTCTCTCAAAAATTTTTCCTGTTAACGATTTTTTAAATCTTAAACAAACGAGTCTCTTACCTCATCTACATGGGTTTTCCGTTAAAAAAACCATGTAGATGAGGTTTTTCGATGAATAAGTCTCGCAGATGAGGTATTGTTTAAGATTAAAAAAATATTTCGTTGACAGGAAAAAATCTCGAAAAAAATTGTTGAAAAGAAAATCTGAAAAAATTTCATTGAATCCAGAATAATTGTATGCAACTTTGTGCCCTCTTAGTGAATTCAAAAAACAACATATGGATAATCGCTGCTATTGTTTCCCTCATTGAACAATATTCTCCTAACACAGCCCATGATTCACCATTTTTTCAACATTTCGTGGACGATTGAAAATTTGATTTACAGGCCAGCATTCACGGGATATCCAAACGTTTTTTCGCTTAATCAGACATGCGGTGACGTATTTCTCGGTTATTGTCAGCAAAAATCGCGATATCGCACGTTCGACGGTTCGTGCAACAATGCCCGGAATCCAACTTGGGGAATGGCAGGAACCCGCTATGGACGACTTCTACCTGCCATTTACTCGGACGGTAGGACATAAAAATTGTTTTTTCATATATATGTTACTGTTTTTTCGAACCTTTTTTTTCATAGCTGGTATTCTATAAATTTTGTCCATATGAAATTGATTTTGATATTAAGAGGAGGCTAAATACCGACACTAACATTTCGAAATTGCCATCCAAACTTGCTCTTATACAAATGGATGGAATTGAATAAAATTTTAACAACATCATCCGAACAATGGCAGGAATAGAGCCTCACTAAATTTTTTTCGAAAAACAAAAAAAAATTTACAGATTCACTTACCACCAAGAAACTGTAATTGAAAACCTTGATTCATTAAACTTTTACTGCATTTCGGGTAAAACCAAGAGTGAGGCTCCATGAAAAACGCCACGATACAAATATCGAGACGTTTTCGACATTATTTTATCAAAATGACACGCCGTAAGTTTGGATGGCGCATCAAGAGATAAATATCGATAAATTGTAGTTTTATTGAAAAACGAAATGGCGAAATGTAGTTCACAGACGTGCGAGTGAGGGCAGCACCATGGATTCAGACGAGTAACCTATAATATTTAGGGGGCTCGAATGAGTTCGTTGGCATTAGCTGTAACGCATTTTAGTCTCTCAATTGACTATTAATTGTTAATTAATTTATCCCCCTCTTAATTGTCAAAATGTAATTAATTTTCATCCACGTTTGTCGGAGAAAGACTGGACCACGATGATACGTCGATAATGTAGGGATCGAATAAAAATGGTATTTAGCCTCCTCTCAATTGTCGTGCTCCGTTTTGTATCCTATCTCAAAATTAAGAATTTGTTAAATCAACCAGAAATTTAATCACTACTGGGTGATACAGCACGATTTTTCCGGGCCGATTCGCACGTGACAGAGACTGATGACAATGAAATATCGGAGGAAATTAAGAGAAGGCTAAATACGTATAGGACGGATCATTTTTATTTTTTGATTATACACTCGACAATTTTTTTTGTTTATTTACTCGATATTTGAGTTATTAAAATCCCAAGAAAATTTGTTTAAAAAAAATATAAAAGCATGCAATGAACTCTTGGATGTTCCATAAGACGTGATGGCATAAACGAATCAATATTTGTTTTTTGTTTTAATTAAAGAAATAAGGAGAGAGCGTAATATAATGTGATTCGCAAATCGCGTGTACAGCGGACTGACCGCTATTGATGCAAGCATATAATGCAATTATGAATGTTAATTAACACGCATTCGGATTTATTTGTAGGAGAAAGTGTAAGATCGAGCGCGGTTAGTTGAAACAAAAGGCGATCTTTACATTGTTTTCCCGAACATTTACTTCCAAATGTGAAAAAGAGAACTTTTCTTTACCAAGATTCCTGGAATATCATCTCTCTAAAAGATAATCTCCACGCAAGCAGAGGTCTGGATAATCGTTTTTGATTACCGCTGTAAATTTTGGAAAAAAGCGTTTTTTCCAAAATGTTTAAAAATTATTAAAATATTTTATGAATTAATTAAAAAATTTTAAAATAATTAAAACATTCAATTAATTAAAATTTTCCAAGATTTCTGAAATCGGAATATCGAAAAATCCTTCAGTGTGGATATTTTTTCAGAGAAAGCAAAAGTTTCCGTCGATCCTCAAATCTTGACATTTTTCCCGTTTTCTAATATTATTACCCTCTACTAGGGTGAATTTTTATTTTTTTATTTTGTTTAAGCAAAAGATATAATGATACCGATGAGTAGGACAATCGAATTTTTTTTTTGAACACATGCACAAAAAAATGTCTCCGCATGAGAATTAATATGAATAAAATATGTGTATAAGATGAAATATTTTGGCGCAGAAATAAGTGTCAGATTGTAATTCACGCTATATTTTCTACCATAAATATATTGCAAATATTATGTTTGCATGGGGGTCATTCCATGTAAAAACGACCAATAGTTGGAAGTTTTCTTTTATCATAAAACAAATTTCTTCAAAAGGAAAAAAATTTGTTCGAAAGTCATGTAAAATTCAAAATTTCATAATTTTTTCAATTTTTCAAGTTTATTTTTTAAATATCTCGAAAACTATTACAGCTATGAAACAATCGTTCTGAGTTCATCTTAATGAGTATATGAGGGATCCGGTAGAAAAAAAAATAATCTGTGTGGTTTCATTTTTTTAACCCTAGAACCTCGATCCGTGCCACTCTGGCGATTTTTTTGCGATATCGTCAGATATACAGAAAGACTCTTTAATTTTTTCAGCCAAATAAAAAAGGCTTTTTTTCAATAAAAAATAATTTCCCCCTTTTTTAGTAAAAAATCAGCGTTACCGGAACGTAAAAATTATTTAAAATATTCCGCTCGAAAGCTAACACAAAACTACAACTTTTATGTACAGACATTTTTTTTCAATAACTTCAAGTTTCCGATTTATGTTAACGAGGTTCCGGTAGAAAAAAAAATTAATTTGTGTGGTTTCATTTTTTTACCCTAGAACCTTGATCCGTGCCACTCTGGCAATTTTTTTGCGATATCGTCAGGTATACTGAAAGACTCTGTAATTTTTTCAGCAAAAAAAATGGCCTTTTTTTAATAAAAAAAAAATAATTATCCCATTTTTTGGTAAAAAATCAGCGTTACCGGAACGTAAAAAATATTTCAAATATTCCGCTCGAATGCTAACACGAAACTACAACTTTTGTGTATCGACATTTTTTTTCAGTTACTTCAAGTTTCTGAGATATATTCATTTGGGGAAAAAACGGCGATTTCTAAAATTTTGAATTAAAAAATCTGAAAAAATTCACATAGAATGCCTTTTAGTGGCACTTTGATATAATCAATTATGGGGCACATCTGAGATGGTCGAAAAAAAGTAGCTGAATTGACAGAGAATCCCTCATATATACTTGAGGCTACGAAAAAAACAATTTCCAAAAAAAATTTTTGAAAAAAGGATGAATTTGGAGAACTTTCACATTTTGGTTCAATTTTTTTTATATAACACTTTGTACTAATCTTAATAAATCCTGGAATTTTCAGAATGGTGTTTTTTTTTTCAAAAATATGAATTTTTGAATTTTGGTAAAAAAAAATTTTTTTTACCTCTCAGTTTAGTAAAGTTAAGTAATCATGTAATTTTGTAATTTTGAGTAGTAAAAATTTCAATTAATGACATAAGAATGTAAAAACAGAAACATAATTAAATTAAAATTAAATTGCGTTTTTCATTATTTGGTAAAGCGTTTTAATCGTAAACTTAATATAATATATGTATGAGTAACATACATGTATTTTTTGTACCGAATGCGCAGGAATTCACGCACCCGCACGTTCAACTTCAAATCACGAATTGCCAGCTGCACGTGAGCTCAGCTATACCTTGTTCCCCGAAGTGAGAAGACCCGATCCAAAATGGACCCTTGTAGCCATGCAATATGGTCAAATAATCGCCCACGATATGGCACTTATCGCCGGGCTCATGGAGTCTCGTAAGTAGCAAAAAGATAGATGAGTTTTTCTTTGCTCTCTGGTATATTTTCTATTCTTTATTTTTTTTTAAATCAGAATTTAAAAAAAATACCATTTAAAAAAATAGGAGTGTTCCGCAATACCGGTGACTCAGTCGCAGACTCATATTTTTGTTTAAAAAAAAATCACAGGCGAAGGCGTGAGAGAGTGTTGCGTCAATGGTAGAGTGATAAGGGAGCTTCTTGGGGACGATCAGTGTATGCCGATAATCGTGACGAAAGATGATCCAGTTTACAGCCATGTTCAGTGTCTTGAGTTCACAAGAGCGGCTACCGATCTTGACAGTGGTTGCCCAAGTCGCAAATCTCCAGCTGAACAGGTATGACAAAAATTGTCCGCAAAACTTTGCACTTTTTTCATTTCTATTTTATTTTAAAGGGACCGAGTCAGCGTCAAAACACTGATTTTTTAACATGAATATAAATGTTCGTTGAATACGTGTAAACCTGACCAATGGTTCATCATTTGAAGTATCAAATGAAGACATTTTTGACGCTACCCGTGCGTGAAAATTCTAGGGAAGCCCTGACTTAAGTCGGGACCTCGTCGGCCCTTACACCGCCAGGTTGGGCCCCGACAAGGCAATGCCAAGCTTGCTAGGCCTATTTACAATATGGCTGACCTAAAACATTGAGGACCTTGTCGGGCTTAAACGTGGATGCCATAACACCGCCAGGTTGGGTCCCGATATGGCAGTGCCAAGGTTTCCAGGCTTAATTTCAATATGGCTGACTTAAGGCAACCCGTTGAGGACCTTGTCGGGCTTAAATCTGGATGCCCAGTCACGAATTGCCATAACACCGCCAGGTTGGGCCGTGACAGGGCAATACCAAGGTTGCCAAGCTTACTTACAATATAGCTGATCTAAAGCAACCCGTTAAGGACCTTGTCAGCCTTCGATCGGGCAACCCATATTTAAAGAAGTCCGTATAATTACAACAGAACCAAATCGGACCCAAATAGGGTGAAAGTATAGGAGCTCTAATTATTTCAAACATGGCACTGACGAGGCAACCCTTTGAGGGCCTAATCAGGCTTCACGGGGAGTTAGTTCTGAGACTCGCCATGAGATGTCGCATACGGCGTGCGCTCTCTCGTATACGGAATGTGCAAATAGTATGGTTATATAGCCGAAGTGGGAGCACGGGTTGTATTCGACACCGCAGAGTCAGGCCTCTCAGGAAGTCATGCCTCAAGGGAAGTCATACCCACAAGATTTCTACATAGAAATTCTCTTGAAGAATTATTAATAATATATAATAAAAATTATTAATAATAATGTATTATTATAATATATAATAATCATTAATAACAATAATATTGTTATTATTATTGAAATAATTCAATTTTACAATCTACACGTATAGCGATACTACGTACGTACTAGGGCCCTGATAGGGCTTGACGATGGGCTTGTCGTGGATTTGACATGGCTGACGTGAGGCGGTCGTAAAGGCCCTCATTTGGCAATCTTCTAAGGACCTTGTCGAAAAAGCGTGACCGTCCATTCAGGGGCCCTATTGGGCTTCCAGTCAAAGGCAAGAAGTTAGGGAAATCCGATCAGGGCCTAGTTGGGGCTTCAATCAAATTCACGCACGGGTAGTTCGAACCCTTAAGGTGCAGTGGTTCTCTCATACATTAATTTTCGAGTATCACTGCACTGTGCACGAAACTTCACTAAAGACTCCGTTATTCGCCGGGAATTCTTCATAAGATGAGAATCAAGAAAGTGCATTTTCAAATTCATTAGACAACCTGAAGTTTGAAAGTTTTTTATCATAATTGCCACAACGTTTTTTATGAAATTTGAAACCCTGAAATTTTATGTGCAGATACACTTTATAATAAGGACGGTTGGGATTGAATTTGGGAAAAATCGCTTAAGAGGTTCGGATTAAAAAAAAATCTTAATTATTCGCAAAAAATTTGTAAGTTCTCTAACTTTTGCAATTTTGCATCTATCAAGCTCAATTTTTTTGCGACGATACATTCAATGACAATGAAAAATGATACTGAATTTCATAAAAATCGCGTGAGAGGTTCGGCTAAAATTTTGTTTAAACATTTACATAAAAATTTTGTTAACGCTCCAACATCTGCATTTTTAGAAGTATCGAACTAAAACTTTTTGCACAAATACACTAGATAATAAAAATAGTTAGGGTTGAGTTTGGTGAAAAACGCTCAAGATGTTTGTTCGCAAAAAATTTTTGAAATTTTCGAAAAATACTTGTCAACACTAAGTTTCCTAATTTAGCAGCTATCGAGTTCACTTCTCTAGCACCAATACACTGGACGACAAAAACAATTAATAATGTAATTGAACGGAATTGCTAAAAAATAATGTAAATTTGAAATTTGCACATAGCTTCTTCATTTGTTTCCGTCATTCGTGAAGCTTCCTTTATGAAGAAGCCATGATAATAAACATGCATGTCATAAAGGTGGTCAAGGAGATCCTCATAAAGGAGGGTTGACGAACGACGGAAAAAAATGAGGAAGCTATGTGCTAATTTCTAATTTGCATGATTTTCTATGGATTTTTTCGAGAATTTGCTCATCGACCCTTAATTCCAACTTCAGATATTCAGCGGGAAAAAATACGTAGGAAAAATATTGTGGTACACCCGGCACACACAACTTTTTTTTGTGGGCTTGTGTAATCATTGTTATATTTGCACTTCAAAGTTCTATAAGCTATAATAAAAATAAAAACGCGAAATCGGAAGATATTTTTGAACTCTTATTCATCGTGTGCCTACTAATAATTGGGCGAAGGGAGTATAAATGAGCGAGGAATGAGAATTAATGCCTAGAAGTCCAAATCCAACTTTATGATGGAGGTACATGTCAGCAATGGGAGAAAAAAAATTACACGTTCCAGCACCTTGCCATACTTTTTTTCAGCTAACAGACGTGACCCACTATTTGGATCTCTCCGTTGTCTACGGTTCCAACGATCGAATGGCACAGAGTCTACGTAGTTGGTACGGTGGACGTTTAAATGTCGATGTAAGAAGCAAACGAGAGTGGTTACCGAGAGCCCCGAATAGTACGACCGCTTGCTCGCCCGATATCGGCCAAGAAGTATGTTACACAGCAGGTGCGAATATTTCCAATTGAATAATTACAGGAATTTATCGCATGCTGACTGATTCAAAAAAAGCGACCAATTTTTTTCGAAATCCTCTATTTATTACTTTCGAGCAGGTGGGAAAAGATGCCTGTTCAAAAGCAGAGCTCTTAAGATTAATATTTAGCGGTCACTCATCGCGAACGTCTATTTTTCATTTAAATACCACAGGAAAAAAAAATTCAACTTTGAAATTTTATACCTCAGCTTCAAGTCAATGTAACGAAATGTGCGATACATATTCTTGTAGGCAATTGAACGCTCTACTAAAAAAGCCTCCTACGATTTTTCAAAAAACTCACTCCTTCAAAAGTTATTCAAGGTTAAATTTAAATTTAGAGTGAATTTCACTTTTATTTTAGTTTCCGGCAAAATGTTAAAACTTATTACTAAATATCGTAAAATCTCTTTTGAAATTTCTGCAAATTATCATTTCGCATGAGGAAAGGAGTCAGTTAACAATTTTTGATTCGTAAAAATTATCAGTTTCACGTTCTACATGCCATAGTTTTTCGTAAAAAAACTCTACTTTCTTACAATGGAATATCAAGCCAATGAAAAGACGTTAATTCTAAAAAAAATTCTATTTGATTATATTCACGAAGGTAGAAAAATTAGATCTTACATATAAGTTTTTTTTAAATATTACTTTTTGAAAATATACTTCTCATTAAAAATGTAAAAGTTTTTATGGAAACAACTGATGACTATTTCGAGGTTTTTTATTTACAATCCGGGAATCGTTGGCGATGTTCTTGTACAACCTGTAGAAAAAGTAGAAATTAGGAAGAAAATTTAGGAGCAATGTGAAACAGGATCGAGTGAAATGAATACATGCTTCATCTTTGTTCCGCCGGTAAAAGGCGGACACTAGATGTTCCATGAACTGTTGGTCATTTCTTTAAAAATTAGGTCATTTATGTTAATGCAATTTAAAAAAATTTTTCAAGAAAAATTTTGCGATGTTTAGTAATATAAGTTTCATCATTTCGACGGAAATTTAAAAAAAAGGAAATTTACTTTAAATTAAACTTTAACCGTGAATAACTTTTGAAGGAGTCAGTTTATCAAAAAATCATAAGAGACCTTTTTTGTGGAGCGTTCAATTCTCTCCAAGCATATGCATCGCTCATTCCGGTACATTAACTTGAAGCCGAGGTATAAAATTTGGAAGTTTGGACATTTTTTTCTTGTGTTATTTAAATGGAAAATATAAATTCGCGGTGAGGCCTCTAAATACTAATATTAAGAGCTCTGCTTTTGAAAGGCATTTTTTTGCACTTCCACAAAAATATTTAACAGGGGATTTAGAAAAAAAATACAATTCACTTTTTTTGAATCAGTCTAATAAATATTCATACACTGAGAAAAAAAAAGTTTGAATCAACTAAATCTGTTATTCAATACGTCCACGCGAATATTTAGTTGGTACAATTCAATATTTTGTTGCCTGAATAATATTTTGGTTAACCGAAGCTCATAAATCTTCAATAAAATAATTTGAATATTTATGCACTCCGGTCAACCAAAATATTATTCAGGCGAAAAAATATTGAATTGTACCAACTGAATATTCATTTGGACGTATTGAATAACAGATTTAGTTGATTCAAACATTTTTTCTCAGTGTAAACGTGAATGAATGATTTATTGAGCCTAGTAAGATTAGTGAAATACTTATTCTCCTGATGTCCAAGCAAAGTGATATACCGTTAGAATTGTGAGAATTCTTCCGGTATACGAGGTGTCCCAAGGATGAAGGTCAATATCGTCAGGGTAGATTCGTGACGTAATATCAAGTAGAAAAGTCCTTTGTAATTTTTTGGTATTCTGAACCCCTGGATTGTTATTAATTTTTTAAATCAGCCAATTAGATGCACCTGTTTGCCGTGCTCACACCGATGAGCGCGAAGGAAGGCATGGTGGGACCACGGCTCATCTCAACGGGCGCATCTCATTGGCTGATTAAAAAAATTAATAATAATTCAGGGGTTCAAAATACCAAAAAATGGCAAAGGACTTTTTTACTCGATATTACATCACGAATTTACCCTCACAGTATTGAACATCACCCCTGGGACACCCTGTATATTGCGATCAATGATCCAGAAAATCACAATAATTATAATTAAATTAATGTTATTTCCTCATAACTCTGAGTTCTCGATAAAATGTTCGCCATTAATTTGCTATAAGTTGCCAAAATTCGTACAATTTTTTATTCGTCATGTCATTCAGGTGACCAACGAGTCAATCAAAATACTCAATTGACGGTCTTACATATAATTCTGTTGAGGGAGCACAATCGAGTAGCTGGAAAACTGGCCGAAATAAATCCTCACTGGAACGACGAGACTACTTATCAAGAAACTCGTAGAATTCTCATTGCGATGAATCAACAAATAGCTTACTACGAGTGGTTGCCAATTTTTATAGGTAAAGAAATAAGGAAAAAACACTTCCCTCTTGTAATTTAACGATAAGGTATACGTGTAACGTACTGAATCTGTACTCGAGCATGAAACTTAATGATTGCAGGTGAAAAAAATGCTTACGATCACAAAATTATTTATCCAACCGATGGCTACGTCAACGATTATGACAGCTCGGTTAATCCCAGTGTCCTCAACGAACACTCGAACGCAGCTTATCGAGTATTTCACTCGCTGATAGCCGGGTACCTCATGTAAGTCTTAATGATCATAAATTTATTTGAACGATTGAAAAAACGACTTCGGAGCCATTGTTTTTTTCATCATTTGTAATTACTTCTATTCCGTTCCATTAAACAGACTGGTGAGCGAGAAACGTCGGGATAAGAATGCTCTGAGGCTCAGTGATTGGTACATGAGGCCAGGAATAATCGAAGTGAGTGACAACATGGATGATTTGACAAGGGGAATGGCTACTCAGCCTCAACAGGCACAGGATGAATTCTACGATAGAGAGGTGACTCTTTTGGACAATAAAGATCCCCTTAATAGTCCCCACGGGTCCATTAAATCCCAACGATTTTCAAAAGTTTAACTCAGTCAAAAATAGAGAAATTCACGTTTTTTTTCTTATCCTAAAATTTTTATTTCGTTAAAAAACCAAATAGCCCTTTTTGTGTTTTTGGCGTCTCCTAGTATTTTTTTTATTAGTGTTAGTTAGTTTCCCAGAACGCCGCCTAGTCGCTTGGGGTGCCACTAACGCTGGCAGCATTTTTAACACGAGCGTTTCCTAGCCCTGATTGGTTCTTGCTCGCGACTATGTTCAGCGACTATATAGCTATATATAGCAATGCATATAGAAATATATCCTGGTGTAGTTAGTTCCCCAGAACGCCGCCTAGTCGCTTGGGGCGCCACTAACGCTGGCAGCATTTTTAACACGAGCGTTTCCTAACCCTGATTGATACTTGCTCGTGACTATGTTCAGCGACTATATAGCTATATATAGCTATGCATATAGATATATATAGCTATGCATATAGATATATATCCCGCTGTAGTTAGTTCCCCAGAACGCCGCCTAGTCGCTTGGGGCGCCGATAACGCTGGCAGCATTTTTAACACGAGCGTTTTCTAGCCCTGATTGGTACTTGCTCGCGACTATGTTCAGTTCCAGTAACCGGACATCTGCTGGCATGTATATTTTTCGTATATAACCTCAAAATTTCGGTGACACATTCTCCGAGTAGCGATGCATTTTTCTCAATTTACCCCCTCCCCTCTCCCGACCATGTAGATGAGTGCCCAGTTATAGGGTCATAATGTGTCGTCGCTCTGTTAGAATTACACTACGATCTCGATTTATGCAGCTTCGATAATTACAAGAGTCCCCACTATACGGCGGATATCGATCGACGTGGCACATGGTGTGAGATAGACATGGGCGATGTTCGAAAGAATAATCGATATTGAAAGAATCGATTAATTGAAACATCGATTCTTGACAATCGATTATTTACTCAAAAAATCGAAATGAAACGATTAATCGAAATATTTAAATGCAATCAAAATAATTTTACCCGTTATTCGTAAAAGTTGTGATTATTTTCACAATTCGTCGAGGTAATAAAAAGATACGGGATACACGATATGAGTAGGTGAAGAAGTAAAGATGCACATAACTATTTATTATACATGACGTGAATACTGAATAGCATCGCATCATAGTGCTCCATACTATAAAAAAATATCATAAATAACTATGAATAATGTCAATCTTTGCTTGGGGTTTCCCGGTCCGAATAATCACGGCGGTATTTGGGTTAGACATTATCGTTGGTGTGCTAGTATTTGAAATTCATCCTCCCAGATTGTACCTGAAGTGAAAACAATAAATATTAGCAAAGATAAGAGATCAAGAAATTGTAATTAAAGTTTTGCATACCTCGTAGTCGAACTCGTTCACGTACTATATTAACAATTCGTGCGTGGTAATGAAAAAGTAGGCATAGCGCATACTTGAATGAGCATTAGAAATTTATTGTCACAAGAAATTTATCGCTTTTGGGAAGTTTATGCAGCTGGGCAAAATTCATACATGTTTGCAGGATACACTCCATGGTCCATACATACATGAAAAACAAAAATAATATGTACCAATCGTACTTATATTTTGTTAAATAATGAAATAAAATATTCTGTACAATACAATGATTAATATGTTTTTTTCTGAAAGAAAAAAATAAAATATATATATTGTGAACGACTCATCTGAAACAAAAAACTGCATTAAAAAACGCTTCCGATTTATTCAATACATTCAAACATAACCTTAAAATTGTCGGTTGAAAATAACAAAAATATAGAATCTAGCTACAAGCGATAGAATGAAACAATATCTCACCTGACATGGTGGATTATAACATTCATTACTCGTTTAACTTACCAACTGCGAAATTACGAATATGACGATGCGCAAGGTAATGAAATTGATAATATATCGAGAGACCAAGTATTGAAAGCGTACGCAGAACGGTGGGAATCGTAACGGTAAGCGGCGCGCGCACGAAACAATCGATGTGGCTCGAAGCAAAACATCGACAATCGATTGAATCGAGATGTTGGAAAATCGATCGTAGTGACATCGATTGTGGTGTGAAAGTAATCGATGTTTCAACAATCGAGTGATCATCGCCCATGTCTAGTGTGAGCGCGCTGGTGTGAGAGCGGACACGGCTCCCGACTGGTGTGAGATGCGCATTGCACGCACGGGTGACATTTGCGCACCTTCGATTTTTGCAAGTGTCTAGCTGTGCCCGTCTCGCCGCTGTTGCATAAATCGAGGTCGTGGTGTATTTGTAAATTTACTATGCAGAGGCATATTAAATTTACAAAACTTAGTATATTAAATCGAAATTAATGCACCGACATCGTAAAATTATTAGTGATATCCCTGTTGAAAAGGATCGATAGAACTGTTAGAATCTGTTGGAAACAGGGACAAATGCACACGAAATTCCAATAGAGATTTATGAGGATTTATGAGGATTTATAGTTTTCTATCGGTTCATATCGGTCGTTTTCAACAGGGATATTACAAGTAATATATATGTATTAATATCAATATATCGACGTAAGATTTTTGAAAATATTTACCGTAATTCTACCTTTTTCAGGTAAAATACACTGGTATATTAATTCGATCAGTGGCATACCCGACTTGGAATTTTAATACACCGTATGGAATATCCATGCACGAAAATTGAAATTAATATGCAGGCTTCGTAAAATTGTGTGAAAAATACATTCGCAAGGTCTCATAAATTTTTATGACCAGTGTCTAAAAAACATTGCAGAAATTATTTGTGAATTTACTATGCAAAGTAATATTGAATTTAAAAATCTTGGTAAATGAAATCGAAATTAATGCACTAGTATTTAAATAATTTAACGTCGTACATTAAAATTAATATATCTATATTGATATTAATATATCGTCCTGGGATTTATAAAATTTCTTATCATAATTTCCCATTTTGTGACTTAAAATTGATACGCCGGTGTATTAATTCAATAAGTACTACACACATTTGGAATTTTATTACACTTTCTTGAATATTCATGCATAAAAAAGAAAATTAATATGCAGGTTTTGTGAAATTGTATGAAAAATACAATCGCAAAGTATCGTAAATTTATATAACCAGTATCTGAAAAATGCAATGCATATGCTACTTTTATTTCTTGTATATCGGTAACTGAAAATTGCACAGCAGTATGAAGAATATACTATTTCCGATTTGGAATTCATACATGAGCATTGGAATATTCCGAGTTTCCCAATTTACTTTATGATCAGTCATCGTCTTATTCAACTTGGCAACTAAAATTTACTTGGGTGTTATTTCGATTAATAGTAGACAAATTTGGAATTTTAATACACTGTTTTGAATATCCATACACAGAAATAATCAATAGACAGACTAAGTTTCATCGGGATTAAATCATTTTTGCATTCTGATTCACTTTGGACTCGCCATTTTGAATTTTAGAATTTTTAGTTTAGATTGATGATCAACGATCTCGAAAACTCTCGATCGCCAAGTTTAATTGAAAATAAATCGTTGGTGCATTTTGATCCGCCATTTTAAATGGTATGAATTAGCTATTTCGAATTAGCGAATCCGAAAAACAACTTTCACCGAATATCGCACATTTAAAAGCACATCATTATTTTTCCGAGTTTCAGGCATTCATATATCTTCATACAAGTAGAAGAAGTTCATAAGTAGTCGATAGCGTAATAGGTAGCGTGTTAGGTAGATAGGTAGGTAGATAGGTAGGATGGTAGGCAGGGTCGAGGGTTCGAATCCAGGTCGGACAAAAAAATTAAATCAGAGAATTGGCGCAGGTTGTTCTTTTGTATCGATTTATCTCTTTTTGGGGCCGGTAAACTATACATATTAAATTATTTTGCAAAGGCTATAAAATGTTTAGCAACAATTAATTACAATTACGGTTACGTAATTTTCATGAGATGGATTTGAAAAATCGATGAAAACTTAAAAATTACTACGGTTGGGCGTTTGAAATTCCAGAACCGGTTCATCAATTTTTACACACCGCTGCTATCTATCTCTTAGAACTGGGTAAATTAATCTTCGTGTTTATTGTTGAATTATGAGAAACGAGATTATTTTTTTTAAACACAGTTAGTTGACTTTAATATACAATAGCATATTAAAATTTGGATCAACTGCTGTTCTGTGTCTCGTACAACAAAGTATATTAAATCTAATAATCTTGGAGTATTTTCAAAAGACTCTGCATGAATATTGAGAAAATATTCATTTTTTTTTAAACATGTAAGGTATTTGAATTTCAAAGCTACCTGTGCCTGATTTTTAATAGACGGTATATGCAAATAAACTTCCTATACCGGTATATTAATTATCAAACACAACATTTTTACAGTGCGGATATTGAGTCGTATAGAAAAATCACTGGTCGGGTACTGGTACATTTACATTTCTCAGTATTTTTAATTATTACGAATAAACAACTAATTGTAGCAACACATATACCATGTGTTGTGGAAACTAGACATTCAAGCTTTCCAATCGTCATATTCGTTATAGAAAGTAGTTTATTTTTGATCGTGAAAATCAAGTTAACTTTCTCGTCGCCTCTTAGATGGTCGGATATTGGGACGTTTACCTTACTTTAGATTTTTCAAATTGATTCTACTCTCCGGAAACTCGATTTTACATAAATAAATTATAAGTATGTAAGTTTGAATCATTAACCATAAAAACTATTCTACACTCTTGAAAAACTGTGTTTTTATCTTCCAGATTACGCAATTTTTGTTCCGGGGTCGTAGCCCATTGGGCGGTGATTTACGTGCAATCGACATTCAGAGAAATCGCGATCACGGTCTTGCAACTTACAACGATTTTCGCGAATACTGCGGATTGCCGAGAGCCGCACATTGGAGACAATTGGAAGACGTTATAGATAAAAAAGTCAGTTTATGAATTGATAGAATCAACGCAGAATTAAAATTCAGCGCGGCTAGATATATATCAAAGTGAACAATCGAGACTTGGGCAGTACCATAACTGGGTTCTTTATATCTCTATTCTTAAATAACTCTATGTATAATTTCTCTAATTCGACAGAACTCTATTCTTAAATACCTCTAATCTTTAGTCGTGCCAGAACTCTATTCTTCATTTCTCTATTCTTAAATAAGTCTATGTTAAAAAATCTGTTGTCGGACATATCTCTAATCGTAAATATGTCTATTCTCAAATAACTCTGTGGTTAATTAACTGTGCTCTCATAAAACTCTATTCTTCAATATTGATTCTCGAAAATAAGTCTACTCCTAAATGTCTCTATTCGGAAATAACTCTACTCCTAAATATCTCGCATCGTAAAATTTCTATTAGAATAAATCTCTATTCTTAATAAATTCGAGAAAATCTCCATGGCGAAATATCTCTATTCTTACAGATCTCTATTCCGACAGATCTCTATTCTGACAAATCTTTCAATTGTTTTGGTACGACTAATAGAGACATATTCCGGAACAGACAAGTGACGGAGAGATATTTCGGAGTAGAGATATGTCAGAATAGAGATCTGTTGGAACAGAGATCTGTAAGAATAGAGATATTTCGCCATAGAGATGTTCTGGAATTTATTAAGAATAGAGATTTATTGGAATAGAAATTTTACGACACGACATATTTAGGAGTAGAGTTATTTCCGAATAGAGATATTCAGGAGTAGACTTATTTTCGAAAATAAATATTTAAGAATAGAGTTTTATGAGAGCCCAGTTACTTAACCACAGAGTTATTTAAGGATAGACATATTTACGATTAGAGATATGTCAGACAACAGATTTTTTAACATAGACTCAAATTAAGAATAGAGAAATGAAGAATAAAGTTCTGGCACGACTAAAGATTAGTGATATTTAAGAATAGAGTTCTGTCGGAGTAGAGAAATTACACGCAGAGTTATTTAAGAATAGAGATATAAAGAACCCAGTTATGGTACTGCCGAGATGTGCTGACTGCTATTAATTTCTTTAAATATATTACATTATTTTAGAACATTAAGAAACTAGCTCAGCTCTACGAGTCACCGGAGGATATCGATTTGACGGTCGGTGGATCCTTGGAATTTCTTGTTCAAGGAACCCTCTCTGGACCGACTTTCCAGTGCATTTTGAATGAACAATTTTATCGTACACGAGTGGGTGATAGATTTTGGTTCGAATCTCCGGATCACGATGTCGGTTTTACCATAGGTAAAGAATTCTTGTTGAATTGTAAAAATTAATTTGCCGCTCATTGCCGTGCGAAACGCGGGTTATAATTAAAACGTAATTCGAAATATGTGAGAAATGAAAAATTGAACTGTTGCAATTGTTTCAAATTTTTTTGCATGTCCATTTCCTTGCAGAACAATTGAAGGAGATCAGGAAAGCCAGCTTGGCAAGATGGTTCTGTGATAATGGCGATAGAGTGCAAAATATGCAGGCCAGGGGATTCGAGCAGCCATCGAAAAGGTGAGTGACTTTTCTTGATGAAGGAAAATTCAATGGAGACCTATAATTTAGGGGTTCACAGCCGAATGCGGTCTATGAAAAGGCAAGGTCGTTCCGAAATGTTATATCATCACTTCTTTACGATAACATCCGTGTCAATGGAATCAGCTGATCGTAGCTGTCAATGTCACTGTATTTTAAAAGATTTTCTTAAACATTGTTGAACTCAGCAGTTGAATAACGTGACTCGAGAGCTCTAAATTATATTTCCCATTCTACTTGCACCGTGGCTTGTATTTAGTGCAATAAGCTACTTTTTCAATTAGTCTCTTTTGAACAATTTACTTGCTACTCACTTTGCGACATCACGAATCCAAAATGGCCGACAGAAGATTGATCAGGAACGTCGCGTTGCGTTATAAAATTTCTGTTCATCACCAGGTTTTTTCTATTACCCAGAAATCCGATCAAAAAGTGCAGAGATATACCGGAAGTGGATCTGTCGCTATGGAAGGATTACGCTCCCGCCCTCGATCATCAACTTCTCAATTTCGACTACCAGAATCACGAGGGTGTTTACTATAAGAAGTAGAGGAAGAAGAGAATGAGGAAAAAAACTCTGCCATACAGAAGGAAAAATTTTGGGACTCTTGCCAAAACTCTTCTCTCAGTAGTATTTTTTTTCCGTATTATTTACTATTGTTCCTTATTTTTTCGCAGTGGTATCATGTACATATTAAACAATTGCGCAAGCAGTTGCCCGATTCAAAAACAACCGCGTGGGTCCTGTTTGTTCAACGCTACCCGCTTCATAACAAGAGTTTGTACATCATCGACTTCCAAAATAAATTGTGACACGTTTTGTTTGTTTACTCTTCTTTTCGTTATCACAAATTCATTCGAATATTTTCATGGAAAATACGAGAGCCGGAAAATTTCCATGGAATCAAACAATGTGAACAGCATAAAACATCTCATGCGTCGACAGAAATTTATCATTTGGGTAATCTCGAAGCAACGGATCTTCTCATTGCTCAATAACGATAGTCATTTATCAATTGTAATCAACTAATCAACTAATTATTGAAATATTTATTGTGAGGAGCGAAGGAGGACAAAATGCGGTTCTGTGAGTTTCTATTTTTCGGAATTCTGTGCTACACCTTAAGTAGATCCATAATGTGTCACAAAGAGATGGACATTGTTATGGAAAAATCGAATTATGCAAAAGACGAAAATAAAGTGATGAAAAACTTTAGTGAGCCAAAAATGGCGATAGATTCATTGCGAGACAAGCAACAAAGTTTTAAAACGTCAGAGTCGATTCATAAAAACTTGAAACTGATCGGCGATGCCGAATATTGGAAATCGATCTACGGTAAGATCGATGATATTGCGGAATTCGACAAGCCGTCGATTATCAAAGGGAAACCGGTCAAGGTCACTTTCGTCGACGAATCAAACAAAGGACATTTAAGTGGTAAAAACGACGAGAAAATCGGAGACAAAGTTTCGCAATCGATCGTGAAACCTTCGTTTAAAATCGACACGGATTCTTCGAGGAAAAAATTATCTCGCAACCGAAGATCGAGTAATTTGTTACGAGATCGAAGCGAGCGAACGAATCCATTAGATCTGAGGAAACAATCCTCCGCTGATGATTGGAAAATAAAAGCGAGGAATTCGGATGGGAATGTCGAAAATCCAGAACCAGACGGATCATCGAGGCCAATAATGGTGAGACAATCGCGAGGCATATCCTTGCATCATCATCCAGATGATTTGGACGAGGATTTATTGTCCGCAAGGAGATATAAGAAATCGCAACATTCTTGTCCATATGCTGATTCGTATGGATCACTATCAAGAAGGTAACCAAGGGTAATTGAATTGTCACTCAATTCTTGTTTCATTATTCACAATTGAAAAATCAATTTCCAGATCAAATTATAAATTGTATCCGAATGTTATCTCGTCTGACAAGCCGTGCGGTGACGTATTTCTTGGTCATTGCCAGCGACCGTCACAATATCGAACGATCGACGGTTCGTGCAACAATCTAGGAAATCCAACCTGGGGAATGGCGGGAACTCGCTATGGAAGACTTTTACCAGCCATATATTCAGACGGTAGATCATGAAAATTTATTCTTGATATTTTTCACGATTTTCGTAAATCTGTTTTTCAGAGCTTCTATTTAAGGGGAAAAAATTACATGATTGCTCAACTTTACTTAACTTTGAGGTAAAAAAAAAATGTTACCAAAATTCAAAAATTCATATTTAAAAAAAAACACCTTTCTAAAAGTTTCAGGATCTCTTAAGATCAGTACGATGTATTATATTTAAAAAAATTTAACCAAAAATTTAATGTTGATCGTGGATTTTCACGATTTTTAAAAATTCAAAATCCTCCGAATCCATCATTTTTCAAAATTTTATTTTTGAAATTTTGTTTTTCTCTGAAAAACAACTTACATCCGGAAAGTAATCACACTGTAATTCGTGAATCCCGTACCTAACGATCTGATGAAATTACTACGTACATTAAACGGAATTATGAATGTTAATTACCCGCATGACATTCGTGTGTATAATGTTACACGTTATTAGCTATTTTCTTTATACAACGAACACACAGGAACTCACGCTCCCGCACGTTCGACCACAAATCATGAATTACCGGCTGCTCGTGAGATCAGCTATACACTCCATCCCGAAGTGAAGATACCCGATCCGAAATGGACCCTGGTGACTATGCAATATGGTCAATTCATCGCTCATGATATGGCACTTATCGCTGCACCTGCGAACTCCAGTGAGTGACATAAAAAAAAAAAAAATTTCGCGCATGCACGATTTTCGTGTTTTTCGCCACATGTGTCGATGGCCAAAAGGTAGCTCTTTTCTGACAGCTAATAGTAAAAACAGACGAAATCAGTTCTTTTTTTCCCGGCGGGGAAAAAAAACTCTTTTCTCCCCGGCGGGGAAAAAGGAGAACCGATTTCGTCTGTTTTCACCATTAGCTGTCAAAAAAGGCCACTTTTTAACCATCGACACATGTAGCGAAAAACACTCAAATCGTGCATGCGGGAAAAAAATATCGTGTGCGCCACGGGCCATGAGATACGTCTCTGGCCCTTGGTGCACAAAATACTATTAAATCACTCAGTACAATAATGGACGCTTTTACGTCCGCAAGCGGACGTGAAAACGCCAATCCCAAATTTTTAGTGGTTTTTAACAATGCTGTATCTCAGTGAAAAATGGTTGTATCGGGGTCTGAAAAAAAGCATTTGAAAGCTTGAAGTTTCTAGTTTTCAGATTTGTTAGCAAAAAAAAAATTCGAAGCGACAGGTTTGACGTAATTATGAAAAATACCAAGAAAAAAAAATTTGGCACTTTTGCATCGCTTTTGTTTTGGCTGTAATTTTTGGGAAAAAATTCTTCCAGCTAAAACCTTACAAGGGCCGGATAGCTTGTTTACTTAGCTTCAATTTGCTATTTTTGAGACCTCGCTGCGACCATTTTTCGCTGAAATATCGAGCTTTTACGAAAAAAGACACTTTTCTGTTTGACCATTGAAATCTCAGCAACCAATCATCGCACAGAAATCAGAAGGGGTATTTCACAAACTTAAATCAATGCTCTACAAGTATTGTCGATGGTTTTTTGAAAAAAACGACTAATGTTGAGCGTGACTTTTACAGCTCAATATACCCACAAAATCCCTGTAAAGTTTGAATTTCATCTATCGAACCCGATTGCCCCTAAACACTTCATAATCATTATTAAAAGGAAAAAATAAATTTGAGCTTTTTTCACATTTTTATCGCAAACAGCGTTTAAATTTATGTAAGAAAAAAATCGACAAAATAATAAAAAAATTCGAAAATTCTTCGAATTTTTTTTTTCTGTACATTTGAACGCTGTTTGCGATAAAAATGTGAAAAAAGCACAAAACAATATGGTTTTCCACTTTAATAATGATTATGACGTTGAGGGGCAGAAACATGATCTATTTAATTTTTTTCAAAAATTTGATTGCTTGAAACAAAAAACCGTTCGATAGATTACATTATTGAGCTATATATTGAGCTGTAAAAGGCACGCTCAACATTAGTCGTTTTGTCAATATTTTTAATTTGGCCGTTGATTTTCTAAAACACCATAAATAGCCCTTTTTCTCCTGTTTTTTGAAATTCATGGCAAGGATGGAAAATTTTTTTTTTTTTTCAAAAAACCATCGACAATCCTTGTATGGCATTGATTCAAGTTTGTGCAACGAAATTAAATTGAAGCTCAATAAACAAGCTATCCGGCCCTTGTAATGTTTTAGCTGGAAGAATTTTTTCCCAAAAATTACAGCCAAAACAAAAGCGATGCAAATTTGCGAATTTTTTTTCTTGGTATTTCTCATAATTGCGTGAAACCTGTAGCTTCGAAATTTTTTTTGCTAATAGATCTGAAAACTAGAAACTTCAAGCTTCCAAATGCTCTTTTTCAGACCTCGATTCGACCATTTTTCAATGAGTTACAGCATTGTTAAAAACCACTAAAACTTTGGGAAATTTTTTTATCCTTCAATTTTTTCCACTAGTGTACTCTTTATGAATTTTTATGCCTGTGCGCGGAAAATTGTCTCAAAAGCAAATAAACAAATTTAAAAGCCTAACAATACTATATTCTACTATTTCCTATCGCTTTACTGATTACAGCAAGATTTTTTTTCAATCAAAGCTCCAAAATGAGTATTTTTAGGCTTTTCAATTTTTTCATTCCCTTTTGAGATAATTTTCCGCGTACGGACAAAAAAATTTGTCAATAGTATAGGAAAACGATTACGAATCAAATTTGAGATAGTTCATAATAAAGTTATTAGGAGTAGAGAGATTTGAATAGAAATATTTAAGAGGACAGATATTCGCGAATAGAGATTTTTACGAATGAAGCAGTAAAGAATAAAGTTATTATATTGCCCATTAAGGCGGTATTCTGGTCTAGATACATACATTTTGAGCGTTTTGTCGAGCTCGATAAAGAAAAAACAAAAAATATTTTCACCATTCTTTTTTTTACAAAATATTTGTTAATATTTTGATAATAAACAAAAAAAATTTTGAGGAAAAAAATAAAAGTAAAATAAGTTACCAACAGGTAAAGTTGGAGGTAAAAAAGAGGTGTGCTGGCTGACACGATTGCAACCTTTCTAGACATTCGATACAAAATAAAAAAAAAGATTCTTAATAAGTAAGAATGTGGTTATACCCGGTACCTCAGGGAAACGGAAAAAAAATTTTGTAAAATGGCGGCTATCTGAACAATAAAAGGCGTTTTTCGACTCTTTTTTTCAACGTTAAAATTTTTTTTTCAATAGTAAAAAAAATAATTTTCATGCAAAAGTAGTACGGGCGATAGAAAGTTAGGCGTTGAAGATTGGTAAAAAATTTGAAGTACACCGATTGAGTAGAACTTGAGATATCATGTCAACCGTGTTGAGAAAAGTAGTTTTGAGAAAAACGTCTATAGTCCGATTTTCTCTGACGTAACGGACGCACTTGCTGCGTCACTAGAATAGCTATAACTCCGCAAATTGTTGGAATTTAGCAAATTTTCTCAGAGGATATATTCTTAAAGGTCTAAACTTTAAGAATATGCAAAAAAAATGATTTTTTCAAAATTCAAGATCAGAATACCGCCTTAAGATGATCTTTTTTCTATTTTCGCTTTTTACTACTCAATTATGTTTGATAACTTATATGCCATGTTGGTATGAGAACTTTAACTTAATTTTGGTTTGATAACTTTAACTTCATTTTGGTATGATAACTTTCACTACATCTTGGTTTGGGAATTTTCCCTCCATTTTGGTTTAATGCCTTAGACTTAATTTTAGTTTAATAATTTTTATTTCATATTAAATGGATAAACTTTAACTCAATTTTGACCTTGAGAACTTTTACTCAATTTTCGTTCGATAAATTTTACTTCGCTTGGGTTTGATCGAACAATCGTAGGACAAGGCGCGGGACAATGTTGTCTCGATGGTAGAGTGAGAAGGCAGTTTCTCGGGGACGATCAGTGCATGCCGATAATCGTGCCAAAAAATGATCCGGTTTACAACAACATTCAGTGTCTGGCATTCACGAGAACCATTACCGATCACGACAATGATTGTCCATTTCGAAAATTGGCAACTGAACAGGTTTGACAATTATTCTTCGGGAAACTTTATCCGCAATGAGGTTTGCTTTTCTAACTTTTTTCCCATTGTGCGGCAATTGTGCTTCCCACTATTCGCAATTAGAAATTTATTGACGCGATGGGAAAAATTTCGTAATTATCATCGATACGTTTAACATTGATTGACTTATTGCTTGCGGTACACAGTCAAGACAATAAAGTTCCAAGATTTCAAAAATTGTTTGTATACGTTTTGAAGGCTCTCCTTTCTCCGTTTTGTCACGTTGGTAGAAAATTTTGATGCAGGTATTGTCCCCCATTGAGTCTGGGTTTTTGTTGAGTTCTGATCGAAAAATAAAATATTTAACGTACCTTCAGTTGTGTGTCTCATAAAAGTGTCAATATACGGCAAAATTAAAATCTGAACAGTGCGTTTTAACTGGAAAAAAGCTCTCATTTCAATAAAGCAAATGGAATAGTAATCCGATATGTAAAAAAAAAAATTCCGAAGTCAAATTTAACATTTCAGTTCAATCTTGATGAGTAAGAACTCATTTTGTATGGTGAGATACATTTTAAGGATCTTTTTTACATTAAGAAAGAACTTATTAATGCAGATGCACTTCCGGTTGCCATATCTGGCTGGGACCTCGTCGGGACACTCGAGGGGAGGGGGGGGGGGGGGGGGGTAACTTTGTCAAATTCTTCTTTTTCCAATATTTTTGCGGTAAATTGAACTAATTAGAAAAGTTAGCGGTCAACCGTTTTTTTAGAAAGTGTAAATCAAATTTGAGTGTGGAGTTAGCCTCAAAATTTTTAATTCTTAATTATTCTGGTTCTATAAGGCGTCAGTCGATAGGAAATTTTTTGGCGGTCACGCACATACTCGTTAAAAATTTTGGCGGAGCGTAGATACATATATAGTAGGGTGGCGCAAAAAAAAACGATTATTTTTTTTTTCGAGTCTCTTGTGATGATATGTTAGTTTTTTATGTTTTAAGAACCCTCACCAAAAATGAGCTCAAACAAAATTTTTTTAAGGGTCACTAAAGATTTTCAAAAATTTCAAAAATCGTCAAAAAAATCGAATTTTGATTTTTTTTTATTTTTTTTGCTCATTACGTTAGAATTTTATAGACGAAAAAAAAACAAGTTTCTCAAATTTTGAGCTATAAATATTCATTTTTAAAGGTCGCTCATAATTTTTTTATATTTGTAAGTGCATTGCATTAGATGTTTTCGAGTGACCTTTAAATATTCATATTAAGATTTGATAAATTTTTTTCTTTCAATTAGTAAGATAATCGATAAAAATACACCACGAGATGAATAAAAAATTGAACACAATACTGAAAATATAATTTTTTAATAACTCGATGTTTAGCAAATTACAGTAATAATACGATTGATTATTTTTTCTTTGAGTTCTCAATTTCTTTTAATTTTTTTTTCTTTCGTTGTATCTTTCAACATTACGAGCATGTGAAAGATCTGTTTTATCGACGCTACAGTAAAACAGAGTGTATGTTAATTTTTGCAACACAACCATGCCTTGACTATTGAACCGAATGATCTGAAATTTGACCAGGTGACAGGTGGTTCTAGAGAGCTTTGTCTAGAGCCTAATGGCCAGAAAATAGAGAAATTCAACATAGAAATGTACTTTTTCGGGTAAAATCTGAGAGGTTTCAAACAGAAATGGATCCAATAATTTTTGCATAGCTTAATTTTAGAAAAACACACCGCTATCGAGCTCTTTAGGCTCTCTAGAATCACCTGTCACCTGGTAAAATTTCAGATCATTCGGTTCAATAGTCAAGGAATGGTTTTTATTCATCTCGTGGTGTATTTTTATCGATTATCTTACTAATTAAAAGAAAAAAATTTATCAAATCTTAATATGAATATTTAAAGGTAACTCGAAAACATCTAATGAAATGCACTTACAAATATAAAAAAATTATGAGCGACCTTTAAAAATGAATATTTTGAGCTAAAAATTTGAGAAACTGATTTTTTTTTCGTCTATAAAATTGTAACGTAATGAGCAAAAAATAATAAAAAATAATAAAAGATCGATTTTTGACGATTTTTGAAATTTAAAAAAATCTTGAGTGACCCTTAAAAAATTTTTTTTTGAGAACTTTTTTGGTAAGGGTTCTTAAAACATAAAAAACTAACATATCATCACAAGAGACACGAAAAAAAAATGATCGGTTTTTTTGGGCCACTCTAATATATAGTATCGCGGCTCCACCTATAATCGGCTTGTATTTTTTTTTTGCAGGTGCGTTATGGTCCTAAAACATCGTAACTATAGTTATGATATGTTGGCGCATAAAGTTTTTTGCCATAAAAAAAAAAGATGAAACAAAATTGGTAATTATTGCGCAATGCGACTCATCGGAAAGACGCATCCTAAATTTTTTGATTATATTCTATTAGATAATGATACAAAAAATAAATGTTAGCTCGGCGAGGCCAAATTTGTTTTTTCTAAGGATTAATAATTTTTTTAAGGAAAAAAAAATTTAGCTACTAGAATAAATATCCCCGTTGCAGAGTTTCTGTCGTTTTTTTTCAAACCCAAAAAAAAATTATTATATTATTGTAAAAAATTATTAACCCTTTTAAAAAAAAAATTGAAAAAGTTAGAATGGGGACGGTTGGCAACCCTAGGTCGCTCTGATTTTGTCTTTAAGGGGGGAAACCCCATTAGGAGGCTCATTTTCGTTGATTTTTTTTTGGGTGGGAAGAATTAATTAGGATTCAATGAAATTTCGACATCAGTTTATTCACATTTCGAACAACTTTTGTGAATTTTTTTGAATAATTTGAGTCAAAAATAACAAAGTTATGTGCTGATGTTACTTTCCAAAAGAATTTTCGAAATCTTTGTACTCGAATTACTTGATTTTACCACAAGATTATCAAAAATAAGCGAGACGAAAGTTGGAAGCAGAGGAATCAAAAAGTAACTCAATCGACGTTCACATCGGCGATCGGAGAAAAATACATATTTCAGTATTTTTCGAAATTTCCTTTTTGCAGCTGACAACCGTGACCCACTATTTGGATCTCTCCGTTGTCTACGGTTCCAGCGATCGAATTGCACGGAGTCTACGTAGTTGGTACGGTGGACGTTTGAATGTTGACATACGAGATAAACGAGAGTGGCCACCGAGATCACCAAATAGTACGATTACTTGCTCGCCTGACATTGGCCAAGAAGTTTGTTATGCAGCAGGTGCGAAAATTACAGATTGATTAATCACAAAAACTCAGTAAACAATACGCATAAATATTATGAATATTATAAATACTATGAATGAATGATTTATCGAGATAGATATTTGTAAAACACTAATTCTTTAAGTATACAAGGAAAATGATTTACCAAAAGAACTATAAATTATCTCATGGGATATATTGCAAGCAATTATTCCAAAAATCAAGATAGTTTATGCACTTGAAGTTTCGAACGTTAAGTTGAATGAAAATCCAGGAAATATATTGATTTAACGAAAAATTAGAAGAGTTTGCAAATACTTGGTAAATAATAATTTAAAAAATTCAAAGATATTTCAATAATTATCTTCAAAGTTACAAAGGTTCAAATTTATTCTTCAAAAGGATACATTTTTCGATTCTTCGTTTATCTGAACGTTCGGAACTTCAAGAGGGTCATTCCATGTCAAATCGAACAACAGTTGGAATCGACCCCTTTCGATTTCGATGAAATTTGGTCAGAAGTCGTCTTTTATCATAAAACGCAGTTCTATCAAAGGAAACAAATCAAATTTTTTTTTCGTAAGTTATGCAAAATTCAAAATTTCACAATTTTTTCAATTTTTCACGTTTACTTTTTGAATATCGCAAAAACTATTATCTACGAAAAAAAAATATTGGGAACAAAATTTTGAAATAATATGAAATTGGTGAATTTTTATTTTTTTTACATCGTGAAATTCCACGATCAACATTAAATTTTTGGTTCAATTTTTTTTATATAATACCTTATACTGTTCTTAAAAGATCCTGAAATTTTCAGAATTGCGTTTTTTTTTCAAAAATATGAATTTTTGAATATTGATAACAAAAAATTTTGTTTTCACTACTAAGTTAAGTAAAGTTGACCAATCATGTAATTTTGAAATTTTTAGCAGTAAAAATTACATGTTTGCTGCACTTTACTTAACTTAAAGGTAGACCAAATTTTTTTTTTACCAAAATTGAAAAATTCATATTTTTGAAAAAACAAAAAACGTAATTATGAAAATTGTAGGATCTTTTAAGATCAGTGCAAGATATTATGAATATTTAAAAAAATTGAACCAAAAATTGAATGTCGATCGAGGATTTTCACGATTTTCAAAAATTAAAAATTCTCCACGTGCATCATATTTCAAAATATTATTTCGGACATTTTTTTCGTAGCCCGAAGTATACTCTTTAAAATAAACCCAGAACGATTTTTCCGTAACTATAATAGTTTTTGAGATATTTAAAAAAATAACCTTAAAAAATTGAAAAAATTGTGAAATTTTGAATTTTCGAAAAAAAAGTTCAATTGTTTTCCTTTAGTAGAACTTCGTTTTATGATAAACTAAAACTTCCATTCTCGATCAATCATGCGCAATTAACAGTAGTAATTCGACAGTTTCGACCCGTAATTATCACCATGGGTCAAATTGACCCGGACCTTTTTTTTCAATCTATTATTAAAAGTAATAAACCGGCGAAAACCGGACTCATACTGCCATCTAGGTATTCGTTGAAATGTCTAGTTTACGGTAGATAAGCAGCCTTTTTTTATAAACCATTTTTTTTTATGAAAGTACTATAACTCAAGTGTATCGTGCCCAATTTTTACCAAAAAATATTGAAAACTAAAAAATTTATGAATTTTTAAGTAGAAAACTGTATTTTCTTAGACCCTTTTTCAGGATTTTTTTCGGTGCTTAAAAATAAAAAATGTACAGTTTCATCGACAAGAGCATACATCAATGTTCAAATGATGTCTCTGGATTTTTACACGGAAAAATAACGCGTCGTCTTGTTTCAGTAATGGCTCAAAGTTGGCTCGGGTCAAATTGACCCAGTGTGACTATTATGATATTTCGGGCAAATGTGTGATCATTACGGGTTAAATCATTATGTTATTCATAATTTTTTTTAACGTTTGTATGCGTCGCTAATTTCAGGTGACCGTCGTGCCAATCAAAGTCCTCAATTGACAGTGTTGCACATAATTCTGGTGCGGGAGCATAATCGTGTAGCTAAAATATTAGCAAAAATAAATCCGCAGTGGAACGACGAGACGACTTATCAAGAGACGCGAAGAATTTTAATTGCGATGCATCAACAGATCGCTTACTACGAGTGGTTACCAATATTTATCGGTAAATAAATAAGGAAACGAAAAAAACGAACTTCCCTCTCGTAATTTAACCATAATACGTGTAACGGCCTGAATCTGTTCTTGAGCATGAAATTCAATGATTGCAGGTGAAAGAAATTCTTTCGATCACAAAATTATTTATCCGACCAATGGCTATGTTGACGATTATGACAGCACGGTTAATCCGAGTGTTCTCAACGAACACTCGACTGCAGCTTTTCGAGAATTTCACACGCTGATAGCTGGCTACCTCAAGCAAGTCTAAAAAACAAAGATTTTTTTTTTAAAGACTGAAAAATAATTAAGGTAAACATCACCCAATACCCGACCATCTAAGAGGCGACGAAAAAATTAACTTGTTTTTCTCGTTAAAAAAAACCATTCTCAATAACGATTATGACTATTGGAAAGCTTGCAGTCTCTAATTTCCAAAGCACATGGGGTGGGGGTCGAAGAGTCAACTAACCAATATTTCGAACGGCCAAAATCCCGAATTTCACGATTACGAGCGTACGAATAACGAAGCGCCGGAATCCCGAACGCCAGAAAAGCGAAAGCGGAGAGAGACGCCCCATGCGTAAGAGAGAGAGAGATGCGGCTCCTCTCTCTTTTATGCATGGGGCGGCTCTCTCGACTTTCTCTTTTCTGGCGATCGGGATTTCGGCGCTTCGTTATTCTAACGCTCGCAATCGTAAAATTCGGGATTTCGGCCGTTCAAAATATTGGTTAGTCGACACTTCAACCCCTACCTCGCATTCTCGGCTAATTAAGACAGAATGAACAAATTCGTGGTATCTTTCCGAATAAAAATAGCTAAGCTCGCTTCGAAAACAATAAAAAACCACTTTGAAATAGCTTCAATGAGATATCACGTTTCTTCAGTACTTCAGCTTATTAGATAAAGGCTTCCGGTGGCTCGAATTGTACGTGTGCTGTCATATTTATCCAAAATGAAACTGCAGACGATTTTTAACATATTAAGAGTAGTGTCATATACGTAGATTATGAATCCTGGATACTGAATCAATTCACCGTTTAAGAGATTTCTCTTAAGTGAACGCTTAATTTGCTGAATTATTGGCTCTAGTGTCCCGGTAATGGGACGTGGTCGGGTATTGAGAGGTTTACCTTATTTCGGATTGATTTTTTTCGGAAATAATTTGGCATTTTCTTCGTCACGTTGAATAGGCTGGTAGGAGAAAACCGTCGTAATAAAAGCGCTCTGAGACTCAGCGATTGGTTCATGAGGCCAGGAATAATAGAGATGGATGAAAACATGGACGATTTGCTTAGGGGAATGGGTACTCAGCCTCAACAGGCCAAGGATCAATATTTCGACAGAGAGGTGATTATTTATTGCCAATAAAGGTCCACAAAATGAATTTTATGCAAATAAATTTTCGCCGAACGGAGGAACCTTTGCATTTTTTCAATTATGGCGAAATACGGATTGAACATCATTTTTACTTTCCAGGTTACCCAATATTTATTTCGCGGACGTAACCGATTGGGAACTGATCTACGTGCGATTGACATTCAGAGAAATCGCGATCACGGTCTTGCAACTTACAACGATTTTCGCGAATACTGCGGATTGCCGAGAGCCGTACATTGGAGACAATTGGAAGACGTTATAGATAAAAAAGTTAGTTCATGAATTGATGGAATTAATGCAGAATTAAAATTCAACACGGCTAGATATAGATCAAAGTGAACAATCGAGACGTGCTGACTGCTATTAATTTCTTTAAATATGTTACATTATTTTAGAACATTGAGAAACTGGCTCAGCTCTACGAGTCACCTGAGGATATCGATTTGACGGTCGGTGCGTCGTTGGAATTTATTGTCCCAGGAACCCTCTCTGGACCGATTATCCAGTGCATTTTGAATGAACAATTTTATCGTACACGAGTGGGTGATAGATTTTGGTTCGAATCTCCGGATCACGATGTCGGTTTCACCATAGGTAAAGAATTCTTGTTTAATTGTAAAAATTAATTTTTTTCGCGCATGCACGATTTTCGTGTTTTTCGCCACATGTGTCGATGGCCAAAAAGTAGCTCTTTTCTGACAGCTAATAGTAAAAACAGACCAAATCATTTCTTTTTTTCCCGGCGGGGAAAAAAGAGAACCGATTTCATCTGTTTTCACCATTAGCTGTTAAAAAGGCCACTTTTTAACCATCGAAACAGCAAACTTCACGCTCGACAAATAGACGTATCTCTGGCCCTTGGTACACAAAATACTATTGCCGCTCATTGCCGTGCGTAACGCGGATTATAATTAAAACGTAATTCGAAATATGTGAGAAATAAAAAATTGAACTGTTGCAATTGTTTTAAATTTTGTTGCATGTCCATTTCCTTGCAGAACAATTGAAGGAGATCAGGAAAGCCAGCTTGGCAAGATGGTTTTGCGATAATGGCGATAGAGTGCAAAATATGCAGGCCAAGGGATTCGAGCAGCCATCAAAAAGGTGAGTGACTTTTCTTAATGAAGGAAAATTCAATGGAGACCTATAATTTAGGGGTTCACAGCCAAATGGAGTCTATGAAAAGGCAAGGTCGTTCTGAAATATTATATCATCACTTCTTTACGATAACATCCGTGTCAATGGAATCAGCTGATCGTAGCTGTCAATGTCACTGTATTTTAAAAGATTTTCTTAAACATTATTGAACTCAGCAGTTGAATAACGTGACTCGGGAGCTCTTAATTATATTTTCCATTTCACTTGCACCGTGGCTTGTATTTTGCGCAATGAGTTATTTTTTTCAATTAGTCTCTTATGAACAATTTACTTGTTACCCACATTGATTCTCAGGAACGTCGCGTTGCGCTATAAAATTTCTTTTCATCACCAAGTTTTTTCTATTACATAGAAATCCGTTAAAGAACTGCAGTGATATACCGGAAGTGGACCTGTCGCTATGGAAGGATTACGCTCCCGTCCTCGATCATCAACTTCTCAATTCCGACTACCAGAATCATGAGGGTGTTTACTATAAGAAGTAGAGGAATAAGAGAATGGCGAAAAAAAACTCTGTCATACAGAACAAAAAATTTTGTGATTCTTGCAAAAATCCTTCTCTCAATAGTATTTTTTTAGTTTTTCGTTTCCGTATTGATTAGTATTGTTCCTTATCTTTTTGCAGTGGTATCATGTACATATTAAACAATTGCGCAAACAGTTGCCCGATGCAAAAACAATCGCATGGTTCCTGTTTGTACAATGCTACCAGCTTCATAACAAGAGTTTGTACATCATCGACTTCCAAAATAAATTGTGACACGTTTCGTTTGTTTACTTTTCTTTTCGTTATCACAAATTCATTTGAATATTTTCATGGAAAATACGGGAGCTGGAAAGTTTCCACGGAATTGAACAATCCAAGCAGCATAAAAAATCTCATGCGTCGACAAAAATTGTTCATTTGAGTAATCTCAAGGTAACGGATCTTCTTGCTGCTGAATAATGATAGTCACTTATCAATTCTAATCAACCAATCAACTAAATATTAAAATATTTATTGTGAGGAACGAAGGAGGACAAAATGCGTTTCTGGGAGTTTCTATTTTTTGGAATTTTGTGCTACACCTTAAGTGGATCCATAATGTGTCACAAAGAGATGGGCATTGTTTTGGAAAAATCGAATTATGCAAAAGACGAAAATAAAGTGATGACAAACTTTGGTGAGCCAAAAATCGCGATAGATTCATTGGGGGACAAGCAACAATGTTTTATTACGTCAGAGTCGATTCATGAAAACTTGAAACTGATCGACGATGCCGAACATTGGAAATCGATCTACGGTAAGATCGATGATATTGCGGAATTCGACAAGCCATCGATTATCAAAGGGGAACCGGTCGAGGTCACTTCCGTCGACGAATCAAACGAAGGACATTTAAGTGGTAAAAACAACGAGAAAATCGGAAACAACGTTTCGCAATCGATCGTGAAACTTTCGTTTAAAATCGACACGGATTCTTCGAGGAAAAATTTATCTCGCAACCGAATATCGAGAAATTTATCACGAGATCAAAGCGAGCGAACGAATCCGTTTGGTCTGAGGAAACAATCTTCCGCTGATGATTGGAAAAGAGAAGCGAGGAATTCGGATGGGAATGTCGAAAATCCAGAACCAGACGAATCATCGAGGCCAATAATGGCGAGACAATCGCGAGGCATGTCCTTGCATCATCATCCAGATGATCTGGACGAGGATTTATTGTCCGCAAGGAGATATAAAAAATCGCAACATTCTTGTCCATATGCTGATTCGTATGGATCAATATCAAGAAGGTAACCAAGGGTAATTAAATTGTCACTCAATTCTTGTTTCATTATTCACAATTAAAAAATCAATTTCCAGATCAAATTATAAATTGTATCCGAATGTTATCTCGTCTGACAAGCCATGCGGTGACGTATTTCTTGGTCATTGCCAGCGACAGTCACAATATCGAACGATGGACGGTTCGTGCAACAATCTGAAAAATCCAACCTGGGGAATGACGGGAACTCGCTTTGGAAGACTTTTACCAGCCATATATTCAGACGGTAGATAATGAAAATTTATTCTCGATATTTTTCACGATTTTTGTAAATCTGTTTTTCATAGCTTCTATTTGAGAGAAGCGAATCAACGTCAAAACGCCGATTTTTGAACATAAGTGTAAGGGTCATTCCATGTCAAAACGACCAAAAGTTGGAGTCGGCCCCTTTCAATTTCGATGAAATTTGGTCAGGAGTTTTCTTTAATCATAAAACGAAGTTCTACCAAAGGAAGATAATTTAAAAAAATGTTATCGAATGTTTTGCAAAATTCAAAATTTCGACATTTTTCAAGTTTATTTTGGGAATATCTCAAAAACTATTATAGTTACGAAAAGTTCGTTCTGGATTCGTCTTGGAGCTACAACAACAACAACAAAAAATTTTAACGATGATTTTAGAGAATTTTTAATTTTTGAAAATCGTGAAAATCCGCGATCAACATTAAATTTTTGGTTCAATTTTTTGATATAATACCTTGTACTGACCTTAAAAGATCCTGAAATTTTCAAAAAGGTATTTTTTTCAAAAATATGAATTTTTTAATTTTGGTACAATTTTCGTTTCCTTTTTTACCTCTAAATTAAGTCAAGTTCAGCAATCATGTAATTTTGTTATTTTAAGCAGTAAAAATTACATGATTGCTCAACTTTGCTTAACTTAGAGGTAAACAAAAATAAAAAATTTTACCAAAATTAAAAAATTCATATTTTTGAAAGAAAAAAAACACCTTTCTAAA
This sequence comes from Alloplasta piceator, assembly GCA_946863875.1. Taxonomy (NCBI): domain Eukaryota; kingdom Metazoa; phylum Arthropoda; class Insecta; order Hymenoptera; family Ichneumonidae; genus Alloplasta; species Alloplasta piceator. The sequence goes on along the minus strand of OX333072.1, from coordinate 31,273,151 downwards.
AGTTTCAGGATCTCTTAAGATCAGTACAAGGTATTATATAAAAAAATGGAACCAAAAATGTAATGTTGATCGTGGATTTTCACGATTTTTTTTTTAAATTAAAAATTCTCCGAACCCATCGTTTTTCAAATTATTGTTTCTGAAATTTTGTTTTTCTCTGAAAAACAGCTTACATCCGGAAAGTAATTACACTGTAATTCGTGAACTCCGTGCCTCTAACGATCTCATGAAATTACTACGTGCATTAAACGGAATTATGAATGTTAATTACCCGCATGACATTCGTGTGTATAATGTTACACGTTATTAGCAATTTTCTTTGTACAACGAACACGCAGGAACTCACGCTCCCGCACGTTCGACCACAAATCATGAATTACCGTCTGCTCGTGAGATCAGCTATACAGTCCATCCCGAATTAAGGATGCCCGATCCGAAATGGACCCTGGTGGCTATGCAATATGGTCAATTCATGGCTCATGATATGGCACTTTTCGCTACACCCGGGAACGCCAGTGAGTGACAAAAAAAAATAATTTTCCTCCATTCTAATTTTTTTTCATCTCATTAAGGGACAATATAATAACTCTATTCTTTATTTCTCAATTCGTAGATATCTCTATTCGCAAATATCTCTAATTTTGAATATCGCTATTCGTAAATATCTCTACTCTTAAATATCTCTATTCTTAACGGGTTACATACAGTTAGAAGGCTTTAAAAAGACGAATTTTCAAGAATTTTTTTCGCGCAGACTATTCAATTTATTAATTTGAAAATTGGTGTACATATTATAATAACCTTATAATATATTAACATATTTTTTATTTGTAAAAATAATCATCGCGAATGTTGCTATCGCCGATCTCCTAGAGCTCCGCAAAAAAAAACCAATTTTGCGGTGATCACGATATCTCTGGACCGGATTATCTGAAATGAAAAAACCAAATAAATTTCGTTAATATAATACATTATCTAGTATTTAATCGAAGGAATTAGCGAAAAAATAATTTTTGACAAAATGGCCACATCTCAAAATAAAAGACTCGATTTTGAACGAAAATTTAAGCCTTAAATTGTTTATAAAATGGAAAATATTTATCGGAGAAAAAAAATCTTCGATTAATTACTAAAAAATCTAGTTAAAAAGGTTGTGTTAAAATTTGAGACTGATCGGTTCAGCCGTTTTCGAGAAATCTTGATCACCGATTTTGAAAACATAGTTTTGAGAAAAACGCGTTTAAAGTTTCAAACTGTGAGACGCGCCTCCCTAACGCGCCTTCATAAATGTGTCTATAACTTCGAAAATATTCGTCTGATTGACATAAAATTTTGAGTGTGTATGCTCCAATATATGTATATTCAGAAAATACAAAAAAAAACGATTTTTTGAAAATTACAAGTGTATGTACGCCCTTAAAATCTCTCTACTCCTGAGTAACTTTATTATGAAATGTCTCAAATTTGTTTCGTCATCTTTTTTATATACTATTTACGAATTTTTATGTCTGTGCGCGGAAAATTGTCTCAAAAGCAAACGAAAAAATTTAAAAGCCTACCAATGCTATATTCTGCTATTTCCTATCAATTCACTGATTACAGCAAGAATTTTTTTCAATCAAAGCTCCAAAATTAGTATTTTTACGCTTTATAATTTTTGTCATACCCTTTTGAGACAATTTTCCGCGCACAGACACAAAAATTTGTAAATAGTATAGAAAAACGACGATGTATCAAATTTGAGACATTTTATAATAAACCCATGAAAAGATTGCCGATACTCGCAATATGGCCAACCGTTGGCTTGTCCATCACGCAGAGAACAAAATGCTATACTTCCCATTGCGCATTGAACATTGTGCAGTGGACAAATAGTATTACTATTGAGGTTTTTTTTCTTTAACTAACACGACGATTTCGATTCTGGATACATTCTGGATACCAAATCTTCCATCGATGAGAAAAAAAATTATAAACCTCATTTTGGATGGAATTTTTACCAGTGCACAGGAAACAATTTTGTTCGCTGGGCACTATAAAAACTAAGATCGATATGAAGGATATTAAGGATTAAATTCAATTTTATGATAATAAATTTTTCTGACAGATCAGAATAAATTTTAAATAAATGTTTGTGACGGACCACAATAAATTCAAAATTATCATATTCCGGCAGCACAAATCACTACACCAATTTTTGATATACAAGCTAAATATTATTTTTGAATTTTAATTGAAAACATATGTCATTTTTGTTGTTTAAATTTTTAAATATACTTTTAAGAGAATTTCTAATTTTTCGAGATTATATCTCGTAGAACCGGCACCAACATAGGCTACATTCGTCTTGGACGCTTACGCCTTTACGTGCCTGTGACCGCGTTACGCGCTAAAGACCTTCTCTCTCTTGCTCTCACACTATCCCTATAGTACTATCTCTCTTGCACTCATCTAACATCTAAAAACGGACCACGTGACATTTTATAGCCAACAAAATATGGGCCGAAAAATATGGGACGAAAAATATTCGACGAAAACGGAAAATTCATTGAGAAAAATTAACGTATAAAAATACGTATCGCCCATACGCGACCAGCTACAGCTGTCTTTCAGGTACCAATCGAAAGAGAAAAAATCTGCGGATTAAACGTATCATCTCAAATGTTCTGAAAAACTCTATTTAATGAGTTATCAGGAAAAATTAATTTATCGCTATAGATATACTCCCATGCTTAAGCAGGGTTGTTGATGTAAGAGAATCTTGGTGCGACTCTCGACATGTCGGTAAAGTCGGAAATGTACTTGTTTCGAGTCGCTACCGCGACTCTTGATTTATGAAACAAAGGCTGAAAATATATATATGTACGTACACGGAAAAACAAAGTTGGTATGGTCCTCGAAAGCAAGTTTTGAGGGTTTACATAACTTATCAGGAGTTCTAAAATCAAATTATGAGAGTCGCTTAACTAATGAGGGGTCAGAAATCCCGGAATTGTTTTGAGGCTTTACATAACGTGCAACGGGTTAGGAGTCGCGAAATTAAGTTATGAGACGGGTCACGTAAGTTATGAGAGGTCAGGTATTCTTGAATAAGGTTTTGAGAGTTCACATAACTTATGAGGGGTCGGGGGCCCCGAAATTATTTTATGAGGTCACAAATTTATGACAGGTCATGTTTTTTGTCAAACTTAAGTTTGAGGGTTTACATAACTGAAAAGGTGTTGGAGGTCTCGAAATTAAGTTATGGGAGGTCACTTAACTTTTTATAAAACGATACCATGAAAACATTGCTGATAATCGCAGTATGGCTAACCGTTGGCTCGAAATCGGGCACCCAACAATTGGCATGCAACTTAGGGCCGACTGTTTGCCAGCCTTGGACCCCACACTTGGTTGCCGACGCTTGGCCAATGTTGGGCCAATAATTCGTGCCAACTACGGGCTAATGCTGGCAATAAATCGGGCTCTACTGTTTTACTCGATGCTTGGCTCGATGCTAGGCCAAATATATTTGTTGGTTCTGGCTTTTGACCCTAGACCATTTATAGGCCGATTATATTCAACTCTCCATGCTATAAAAATAAAAATAAAAATCAATTATATGTGAGACAATGACCAGAGCAATTTTGAATAATAACAATATTGAAAAATTATTATTATTATAAATATTCAGAAAACTTATTTTCTTTTCATATTAGGTTAATTCGTCCTTTTTTTCAATATACGGTATTTTGAAATTGTATTTTTGCAAAATTTTTGAACATTTTTCAATTCAGTGGAAGAAAATTCCCACGAAAAAAAATGAAAAATTTGTATATATGAAAAATGATAAAACACTTTTTTATTTTTCATAATTTTTTCAAAATTATTAAAATTATGATTTGTTAATAAGTCTTTAATATTGTTATTATTCTAAATTACTCTGCTCAATATCTCGTCATATCGATATTTTGTATAGAGATATTTATGAATAAAGAAGTAAAGAATAAAGTTATTATATTGCCCATTAAGGCGGTATTCTGGTCTGGAGACATACATTTTGAGCATTTTGTCGAGCTCGATAAAGAAAAAACAAGAAATATTTTCACCATTCTTTTTTTACAAAATATTTGTTAATATTTTGACAATGAACAGAAAAATTTTCGAGGAAAAAAATGAAAGTAAAATAAGTTACCAGCAGGTAAAGTTGAAGGTAAAAAAGAGGTGTGCTGGCCGACACGATTGCAATCTTTCTAGTCATTCGATACAAAATTTAAAAAAAAGATTATTAATTAGTAAGAATGTCGTTATAGCCCGTACCTCAGGGGAACGGAAAAAAATTGCAAAATGGCGGCTATCTGAATAATAATAGGGGTTTTTCGAATCTTTTTTTCATAGTTATAATTTTTTGTACAATAGTAAAAAATAGTATTTTGTGCATCTAGGGGCAGAGATAAGTCTTTTTGTCGAGCGTGAAGTTTGCCGCAACGAGCTAAGCGAGGGCCTCAACCACGCGAGACAAAAGCCGAAAATCTCTGGCCCGCGCTGCACACAATCTTTTTTTTTCCCCATGGGAGATTTGAGTGTCTTTTCACTATATGCGTGGATAGCCAAAAAGAGATAGTCTCCGGGGAAAAAAGAACCAAACTCGTCTATTTTCACTGTTAGCTGTCAAAAAAGAGTCACTTTTCGGCTGTCTACGCATGTGGTGAAAAGCACGAAAATCTTGCATGAGTGAAAAAAAATAATTTTAATACATTTCAAGTAGTACCGGCGATATAAAGTTATGCGTTGAAGATTGGTAAAAAAATTTGTAGTAAATCGATTGAGTAGAACTTGAGATATCATGTCAACCGTGTTGAGCAAAGTAGTTTTGAGAAAAACGTCTATAGTCCGATTTTCTCTGACGTAACGGACGCACTTGCTGCGTCACTAAAATAGCTATAACTCCGTAAATTGTTGGAATTTGAAAATTTCCTTAAAGGATATATTTTTAAAGGTCTAAACTTTAAGAATATGCAAAAAAAGTATTGTTTCAAAATTCAAGATCAGAATACCACCTTAAGATGATCTTTTCTCTATTTTTGCTTATTTACTCAATCATGTTTGATAACTTATATGCCATTTTAGTATGAGAACTTTAACTTCATTTCGGTTTGATAACTTTAACTCCATTTTGGTATAACCTTTACTACATCTTGGTTTGGGAACTTTTACTTCATTATAGTTTAAGACCTTTTCCTCCATTTTGGTTTAATGTCTTAGACTTAATTTTAGTTTAATAATTTTTCTTCATATTAAATGGATAAACTTCAACTCAGTTTTAATTTGAGCACTGTTACTTTATTTTGGTTCGATAAATTTTACTTCGCCCTGGTTAGATCCAGAAATCGTAGACCAAGACGCGGAACAATGTTGTCTCCATGGTAGAGTGAGAAGGGAGTTCCTCGGGGACGATCAGTGCATGCCGATAATCGTGCCAAAAAATGATCCGACTTACGATAACATTCAGTGTCTGGCATTCACGAGAAGCATTACCGATCACGACATTGGTTGCCCACTTCGAAAATTGGCAGCTGAGCAGGTTTGACAATTATTCTTCGGGAAACTCCGCAATGAGGTTTACTTTTCTAACTTTTTTCCCATTGTGGAGCAATTGTGCTTCCCACTATTCGCAATTAGAAATTTATTGACACGATGGGAAAAATTTCGTAATTATCATCGATACGTTTAACATTGATTGACTTATTCCTTGCGGTACACAGTCAAGACAATGAAGTCCCAAGATTTCAAAAATTGTTTGTATACGTTTTGAAGGCTCTCCTTTCTCCGTTTTGTCACGCTGGTAGAAACTAGCGTGACCAAAGGTGGATTCTGGATTACAAAATTCCTATTTAATAAAAATGTATATGGGGTATTCCACGCGTAGCGAGACAGGTTTTGGCCGCGGATCTCAAAATTTTTCGTCCATCAATATATCCTCTTCTTATATCAAATAAACACATTTTCATGTAGTTATTAACCTCAATTGAGTCTGGGTTTTTGTTGAGTTCTAGTCGAAAAATAAAATATTTAACGTACCTTTAGTTGTGTGTCTCTTAAAAGTGTCAATATAAGGCAAAATTAAAATCTGACCAGTGCTTTTTAACTGGAAAAAAGCTCTATTTTCAATAAAGCAAATGGAATAGTAATCCGATATGTAAAAAAAAAATCCGAAGTCAAATTTAACATTTCAGTTCAATCTTGATGAGTAAGAACTCATTTTGTATGATGAGATAAATTTTAAGGTACTTTTTTACATCAAGCAGGAACCGTAAAACGGGGCTACTTTGTTCGTGTTTCGGAAGTTTTTTGGTCGTAACTTTTTTTTAACGTCCAAAATTAATTTTTTTTTGCTCGAACATAACAATGTGTCCCTTGGCTATAAAATGTATAACAATAGCAAGCCCCACCAGACCATCACAATTTTATATTTTTATATTTAGAACAAAAAAGCCAAAATAACCCGGAGTGTGGGGCTACTTTGGAGAGGGCATTGAAATGCAACTTATGTCAAAGATTCACATCGTAAATGCAGCTTTGACATGATTCTGATAAAAAACAATAATATTTTATTCATATACATGAAATCAAATGAAAAACAACGATTTTTGACAATAAATTCGTCATTTTTATTGAAGAAATATTTTACATAAAAATACCAAATACTTAGGCCCGAATTTTAAGTTCTTAAGATCAAACTTGAAATCAAACTTTCTATTGAACTCAAATTTCAATTTCAGATCGAATTTAAGTTCAAATTTGAGATGAATCTTAAGTTCGAACTTAAGTCTCATTATAAGTTTATACTTACATATGTTCAAACTTTGATGCGAACTTCAAATCGATCTTAAGTTCAAACTTAAATTTGGTTTGGGGTTTGATCTTGAGATCCATCTTGAGCATGAACTTAAGTTCGATCAAACTTCTTTCATCGCCTCGCTGAACCGTGTTATTTTAAATTAGTTGTCAAAATAATTAAGTACGAAACTTAAGTTTAAGCTCAAGATGGATCTTAAGTTCGAACTTCAAACCAAATTTAAATTTGAACTTACGATCGATCTGAAGTTCGCACTAAAGTTTGAACTTAAGTATGAACTTATAATGGCACTCTAGTTCAACTTACGATTCATCTTAAATTGGAACTTGAGTTCGATCTTAAGTTCCAACTTGAGTTCCATGGAAAGTTTGATGTTAATGTAGGACTTATGACTTGAAATTCGGGCCTTACAGATGTAACAGAAGTTGGAGTCGTTCTTCTTGCCCTTTTGTATTTCCTTCGTGTGAATGGCATCATCGATTGTTCGGACATCTTGGCTTGTTACATATATCTCTGTATCTGGTTTATGAATGACTTTTTTCCTCTTTTACCCACTCCTCACACCCCCTCCTGCCCCACAAGGTCACGAGGGTTCACTGCGCACACGTTTTTATCGTATTTTGCTGCTCGCCCAAAGTAGCCCCAAAAACCAACAAAGTAACCCCCAAAGTCAAAGTAGCCCCGTTTTACGGAACTTATTAATGCAGATGCACTTCAGGTCACCCTGATTTTGTCATTAAGGGGAAACCACATTAGGAGGCTCATTTTTACTGATTTTTTTTGGGTGGGAAGAATTGATTAGAATTCAATCAATTTTCGACATCAGTTTATTCACATTTCGAACAACTTTTGTGCATTTTTTTGACAATTTCAGGCGAAAATAACAAAGTTACACATTGATGTTACCTTTAGAAAGAATTTTCGAAATCTTTGTACTCGAATTACTTGATATTACCGCAAGATTATCAAAAATAAGCGAGACGAAAATTGGAAGCAGAGAAATCAAGAAGCAACTACAATCGACGTTCACATCGGCGATCGGGGAAAAATACATATTTCAGTATTTTTTGACGTTTCCTTTTCGCAGCTGACAAACGTAACCCACTATTTGGATCTCTCCGGTGTCTACGGTGCCAGCGATCAAATTGCTCGGAGTCTACGTAGTTGGTACGGTGGACGTTTGAATATTGACGTACGAGATAAACGAGAGTGGCCACCGAGATCACCAAATAGTACGATTACTTGCTCGCCTGACATTGGCCGAGAAGTTTGTTATGCAACAGGTAAAAATCGCCGATTGAATAATCACAAAAAATGAGTAAACAATACGCATAAATATTATGAATATTATAAATAATATGAATGAATGATTTATCGAGATAGATATTTGTAAAACACTAATTCTTTAAGTATACAAGGAAAATGATTTACCATAAGAACTATAAATGATCTCACAGGATACATTGCAAGCTTGAAGTTTCGAACGTCAAGTTGAATGAAAATCCAGGAAATATATTTATTTAACGAAAAATTAGAAGAGCTTGCAAATACTTGGTAAATAATAATTTAAAAAATTCAAAGATATTTCAATAATTATCTCCAAAGTGTTGACGAAGTCTCAAATTTGTCCTGTAAAATGATATATTTATCGATTTTTCGTTTATCTGAACGTTCGGAACTTCAAGTGGGTCATTCCACGTCAGATCGACCAATAGTTGGGATCGACTCCTTTCAATTACGATGAAATTTGGTCAGAAGTATTCTTTTATCATAAAACGCAGTTCTACCAAAGGAAAAAAATTAAAAAAATTTTTTCGAAAGTTATGCAAAATTCAAAATTGCACCATTGTTTAAATTTTTCACGTTTATTTTTTAAATATCGCGAAAACTATTATAGTTACGAAAAAATCGTTTTGGGTTTATCTTAAAAAGTATACATGGGGCTACGAAAAAAAATATATTCGGAACAAAATTTTGAAATAAGATGTATTTGGTGAATTTTGAATTTTTTCAAATTGTGAAAATCCACGATTGACATTGAATTTTTGGTTGAATTTTTTTTATATAATACCTTGCACTGTTCTTAAAAGATCCTGAAATTTTCAGAATTGAGTTTGTTTTCAAAAATATGAATTTTCAAATTTTGGTAACAAAATTTTTTTTCACTTCTAAGCTAAGTAAAGTTGAGCAATCATGCAATTTTGAAATTTTGAGCAGTAAAAATTACATGTTTGCTAGACTTTACTTAACTTAGAGGTAACAAAAATTTTTTTTTCACCAAAATTGAAAAGTTCATATTTAAAAAAAAGGAACGCAATTATGAAAATTTTAAGATATTTTAAGATCAGTGCAAGGTAATATGTATATTTAAAAAATTGTACCAAAAATTGAGTGTTGATCGTGGATTTTCACGATCTTCAAAAATTCAAAATTCTCCACATGCATTATATTTCAAAAAAAAATTTCAGACATTTTTTTTCCGTACCCCCAAGTATACTCTTTAAAATAAACCCAGAACGATTTTTTCGTAACTATAATAGTTTTTGAGATATTTAAAAAATAAACTTAAAAAATTGAAAGAATTATGAAATTTTGAATTTTCGCAAAAAAAAATTTTAATTTTTTTCCTTTAGTAGAACTTCGGTCTATGATAAAAGAAAACTTCTGACCAAATTTCATCGAAATTGAAAGGGTTCGTTTCCAACTATTGGTCGATTTGACATGGAATGATATGGAAAGTCCATGCCACTTTTTTGAAAACTCTGGATTCTCGATCAATCATGCGCAATTAACAGTAATTCGACAGTTTTTGACCCGTAATGATCACCACGGGACCCTTTTTTCATTATAATATTAAAAGTAATAAACCGGCGAAAACCGGACTTACACTGCAATCTAGGTGTCCGTTAAAATGTCTAGTTTACGGTAGAAAAGCAGACTTTTTATATAAACCATTTTTTTTTTTATGAAAGTACTATAACTGAAGTGTATCGTGTCCAATTTTTACGAAAAAATATTGAAAACTGAAAAAGTTATGAATTTCTAAGTAGAAAACCGTATTTTTTTAGACCCTTTTTTCAGGATTTTTTTTAGGTGCTTAAAAATAAAAAATTGACAGTTTTATCGACAAGAGCATATATCAATGTTCAAATTATGTCTCTGGATTTTTACACGAAAAAATAACGCGTCGTCTTGTTTCAGTAATCGCTCAAAGTAGGCTCGGGTCAAATTGACCCAGTGTGACCATTATGATAATCTGGGCAAAAGTGTGATCATTACGGGTTAAATCATTATGTTATTAATAATTTTTTTAAATATTTGTATGCGTCGCTGATTTAAGGTGACAGTCGTGCCAATCAAAGTCCTCATTTGACAGTGTTGCACATAATTGTGCTGCGGGAGCATAATCGAGTAGCTAAAATATTAGCAAGAATAAATCCTCACTGGAACGACGAGACGACTTATCAAGAGACGCGAAGAATTTTAATTGCGATGCATCAACAGATCGCTTACTACGACTGGTTACCAATATTTATCGGTAAATAAATGAGGAAACGAAAAAAACGAACTTCCCTCTCATAATTTAACGATAAGGTACGTGTAACGGCCTGAATCTGTTCCTGAGCATGAAATTCAATGATTGCAGGTGAAAAAAATTCTTTCGATCACAAAATTATTTATCCGAGCAATGGCTATGTTGACGATTATGACAGCACGGTTAATCCGAGTGTTCTTAACGAACACCCGAACGCAGCTCTTCGAGTATTTCACACGCTGATAGCTGGCTTCCTCAAGCAAGTCTCAAAAACAAAGATTTTTTTTTTTAACGACTGAAAAATATTTAAGGTAAACATCCCCCAATACCCGACCATCTAAGAGGCGACGAAAAAGTTGACTTGTTTTTCGCGTTCGAAAAAAAAACTATTCTCAATAACGACTATGACTATTGGAAAGCTTGAAGTCGCTAATTTCCAAAACACATGCTATAGTTGTTGCTACAATTAGTTGTTTATTCGTAATAATCGAAAATACCGAGAAATCTAAATGTTCCAGTACCCGACCAGTGATTTTTCTATATACGACCCAATATCCGATCACACATTATGACTCTATAACCGACCACTCATCTCCATGGTGAGGGGAGGGGGTATATTGAGAAAAATGCATCGCTGCTCGGAGATGTGTCACCGAAATTTTGAAGTTGTGCACAAATAATATACGTGTCAGCAGATGTCCCGTTACTGGGACTGAACATAGTCGCAAGCAAGTACCGATATCCGACACATGGTCGGTTATCGGCACAAGATACATTTCGTATGTACCAATAACCGGACATGAAAATTGAGTACTTAAAACGCATTCTCGGCTAAAATTGCGACAAAATGACCAAATTCGTGGTATCTTTCCGAATAAAAACAGCTAGGCTCGCTTCGAAAACAATAAAAACCACTTCGAAATAGCTTCAATAAGATATCGCGTTTTCTTGGTACTTCAGCTTAGATAAAGGCTTCCGATGGCTTGAATTGTACGTGTGCTGTCCTATTTATCCAAAATTAAACTGCAGACGATTTTCAAACTATTAAGAGTAGTATCGCATACGTAGATTATGAAACCTGAATACAGAATCAATTCACCGCTTAAGAGATTTCTCTTACACCCAGAAAAAAGATCTAGTCGTAGGTACTATAATCGTTTATTTGATTATTTTTTAGTTACTTCAAAGAAAATTTTCTTTCCATCCAACTTTGGGCGATATTTACTTTCACTATATTTATTTATTTTAATTCCCTGTCATCGAGAAACAGGCGTTGAAGAAAAATTCTATTCGTTGTTACTAAATACCTATTCACCCGTAATCTCATCCGATCATATCTGCAGATTTGTCAGTACCCCAAAAATCCGCCAGGTGGCTACCTCTCGCACAAGCGAACCTGCCTCTCGACGCCTATACCCTTTCCAAGCTCGTCTATGTTTGGTATCCTTATTTTTCAGTATGGATATCTAATACATTGAACATTGTGGCAAAACGCAAGATGGTCAAATCCCCGAAAAGAATTCCCATAAAAAAGGGTATTTTTTCTTTTCCCTTCTGTTAAAGAAAAGACGAAGCTTTACGAAATTGTAGACTTCACATGTATAGCTATACATTCTAAGATTAAAATGTTTAAAAATATATATTGTGTAAATATTTAAAAAAAAATTATTTTATTTAAATACATATTTGTTCAGTTTGAAATAATATTTATTGATATTAAATAAAAATTTATTAGCTCGCAATATATTTTCCTAGTAGGTCATTCGAAAAGAAAATTTCGTTGACATGAATAGAGTTGTATTAGGCCGGCCTACAACTAAAAAAATTTATTTGGCTTGACTAGGATTTAGTTAAATGTACTAGATCTTTTTTCTGGGTGTAAGTGAACGCATAATTTGCTGAAATATTGGCTCAAGTGTCCGGGTAAAGGGACGGGGTCGGGTATTGAGACGTCTACCTTATTTCGGATTAATTTTTTTCGGAAATAATTTGGTGTTTTCTTCATCACGTTGAATAGGCTGGTAGGAGAAAACCGTCGTGATAAAAGCGCACTGAGACTCAGCGATTGGTTCGCGAGGCCAGGAATAATAGAGATGGATGAAAACATGGACGATTTGGTTAGGGGAATGAGTACTCAGCCTCAACAGGTCAAGGATGAATTTTTTGACAGAGAGGTGATTATTCATCGCCAATAAAGATCCAAAAAATGGATTTTATGCAAATAAATTTTTGCCGAACAAAAGGTACCATTGCATTTTTTAAGTTATGATGAAATACGGATTGAACCCTATCTTTACGTTCCAGGTTACCCAATATTTATTTCGTGGACGTAACCGATTGGGCTCTGATCTATGTGCGATCGACATTCAGAGAAATCGCGATCACGGCCTTGCAACTTACAACGATTTTCGCGAATACTGCGGATTGCCGAGAGCCGTACATTGGAGACAATTGGAAGACGTTATAGATAATGAAGTTAGTTTATGAATTGATGGAATTGATGCAGAATTAAAATTCAACGCGGCTAGATATAGATCAAAGTGAACAACCAAGACGTGCTGACTGCTATTAATTTCTTTAAATACATATCATTATTTTAGAACATTGAGAAACTAGCACAGCTCTACGAGTCACCTGAGGATATCGATTTGACGGTCGGTGCGTCGTTGGAATTTATTGTTCCAGGAACCCTCTCTGGACCGATTATCCAGTGCATTTTGAATGTACAATTTTATCGTACACGAGTGGGTGATAGATTTTGGTTCGAATCTCCGGATCACGATGTCGGTTTTACCATAGGTAGAGGATTCTTGTTGAATTGTAAAAATTCATTTGCCGCTCATTGCCGTGCGAAACGCGGATTATAATTGAAACATAATTCGAAATATATGAGAAATGAAAAATTGAACTGCTGCAATTGTTTTAAATTTTGTTGCATGTCCATTTCCTCGTAGGACAATTGAAGGAAATCAAGAAAGCAAGCTTGGCAAGATGGTTCTGCGATAATGGCGATAGAGTGCAAAATATGCAGGCCAAGGCATTCGAGCAGCCATCGAAAACGTGAGTGACTTTTCTTAATAAAGGCATATTCAATGGAGACCTATACTTTAGGGGTTCCACAGCCGAATGGAGTCTATGAAAATGCAAGGTCGTTCTGTAATGTTATATCGTCACTTCTTTATGATTACCTCCATGTCAATGGAATCAGCTGATCGTAGCTGTCAATGTCACTGTATTTAGAAAGATTTTCTTAATCATTATTGACCTCAGGAGTTGAGTAACATCACTCGAGAGCCCTGTAGTATATTTTCCATTCCAATTGCACCGAGCCTTGTGTTGTGTGCATTTAGCTATCTATTTTCTTACAACAACTCTTTTGCGAACAATTGAGTTGTTACTCACACTGCTACATTACAAATCCAAAATGGCTGACGAAAAATTGACCTTCAGGCGTGTCGCGTAAGTTTGATAAATTTTGTTTCATTGAAGAGTTTTTTGATTTAACCAGAAACCCGGTAAAAAGCTGCCGCGACATACCAAAAGTGGACCTATCGCTATGGAAGGATTACGCTGTCGAGTTCGATCCCCAACATCTGAATTCCGACTATCAGAATCACGGAGGCATTTACTATAAGAAATAGAGGAAGAGAATGACGAAAAAATCGATTTGGCAAAACAAAATTGCGATTTTGCCAAAATCCTTGACCCGCTAGTTTATCTGCATAAACTTGAAGTTTCGAACGTTCAACTGAACGGAAATTCGGCAAATGTATTTTCAATGGATAATTAAAATACTCGTACTGATAATTATCATACACTCAGTCAAAAAATTAAAGGAACAGCAAAATTTTCGAGATTTTTCAGCGATTTTCCAAAGGCTGTAACTTTGTTAATTTTGGTCGTAAAAATTTTTCAAAAGAAGCATTTTGAGCTTGAATCTTCTACTTTCGGAATCTTAAGTCAAACATTTTTATGGGCATCACCCTCGACGCAATTGAAAGAAATATCACGGTAAAATGTTCTCGAAATTTTTGCTTTTTTCAAAACAGTCGATGGGCTCCAAAAAAAATTTCCGAACTTAACCAATCTATGGCTCGTTTAGTTGAATTCTTTGGCTTCAATTCGTGTTTTTTGTTTTTGTTCTACGACCATTTTTCGCTGAGATATCGGCAATTGAACAAAAATTCGTATTTTTTTTAAATCTTCGATATCTCTGGAACTAATGATCGTACAGCGAGTAAATGGTGGGTTTCGGAAATTTGAATCTACCCTCTATAAGTGCCTGTTATTGTCATAAACGAAAAAAAATTGTTTCCGTGCTTAATTTTGACTTGAAAAAGTCCACAAAATTAGCTTTTTTTCTTGATTTAGAAAATCTACCACAACTTTGTAGATAATGCGAAAAATACCAATGTTTTGAGGTCCTTTTTTAGTTCAATACATACCTAAAAACCATGCCAATTTTCAAAATAATCGGTCGACCCGTTTTTTGTTCCCGAATCATCAAACTTTTAGAAAAATTGAAGGAACACGTTTATTGATCCTTAATGACCAATTAATGTTGTTAAAAAATTTTGAAAAAAGTTTTCTTTTTTTTTCCCTTAAATTTGCATTTAACGAGCGGGGAAAGCTAGAAAAAATCCAAATTTCGGGAAAAAAAAAATAATTTTTCGAAATTTCGAATTTTTTTTTTTTTGAAAAAAAAAATTGTATTGGCATTTTTTTCACAATTTTGCATTCAATATTTAATAAATATCGAAATAAATCTTTGAAAAAAATGCTAATCAATTTTTTTATTCAAATTTAAAAAATTAAAAAAAAATTTAATATTGAAAAGTTTTTTTTTTTTTTTCGAAATGTGGATTTTTTTTTTAGTTTTCACGCTCATTAAATGCAAATTTGAGAGAAAAAAAAGAAAAACTTTTTAATTCATTTTTAACACCATTAATTAATTGATCATTAAGGATCAATAAACGTGTTCCTTCAATTTTTCTAAAAGTTTGATGACTCGGTCACAAAAAACGGTTCGACCGATTGTTTTCAAAATTGGCATGGTTTTTAGGTATGTATTGATCTAAAAAAGGACCTCAAAACATTGGTATTTTTCGCAATATCTACAAAGTTGTGGTAGATTTTCTAAAACAAGAAAAAAAGCTAATTTTTTGGATTTATTCAAGACAAAATTAAGCATGGAAACAATTTTTTCTCGTTTATGACAATAAGAAGCACTTGTAGAGGGTAGATTCAAATTTTCGAAACCCACCATTTACTCGCTGTACGATCATCAGTTCCAGAGATATCGAAGATTAAAAAAAAAGACGAATTTTTGTTCAATCACCGATATCTCAGCGAAAAATGGTCGTAGAACAAAAATAAAAAAAAGCAAATTGAAGCCAAAGAATTCAGCTAAACGATCCATAGATTGGTTAAGTTCGGAGAAATTTTTTGGAGCCCATCGACTGTTTTGAAAAAAGCAAAAATGTCGAGAAAATTTTTACCGTGATATTTCTTTCGACTGCGTCGAGGGTGATGCACATAAAAAAATTTTTACATAAAATTCCGAAAGTAGAAGATTCAAGCCTCGAAATGCTTTTTTTGAAAAATGTTTATGACCAAAATTAACGAAGTTTCAGCCTTTGGAAAATCGCTGAAAAATCTCGAAAATTTTGCTGTTCTTTTAATTTTTTGACTGAGTGTATAACTCTTTCAAATAATTGAAAAATCTTTGAAAATCAATTGTCAAATTTCAGCAGGATAATTTTTTGTTGACAAATTGAATATGTCGATTTTTCGTTCAGTTGAACATTCGGAACTTCAAGCTTATTCATCCGCAGTGTTCCCATATTGCAAGTATTGTTTGTTATTCACCTGCACTTGTGTCTTGTATTTAGAAAACAATTCCGCAAACGGTTGCTCGATGCAAAAGCAATTGCGTGGTTCCTGTTTCTACAATACTACCGGTTTTACCACACGAGTTTGTGTATTTTTCATTTTTCAAATAAATTGTGACATCCTCCGTTTGTTTTCAACAAAATTACGCAATCGGCGTGGAATAAAAAATCTGATGCAACGACGAAAAGTCATCATTTGGATAATTCCGTGGTAACGATCTTTTTTTTCAAACTTTCACTCGTCTTGTTACTAAATAAGTGACAAGTACTCGTCGATCACGAACAACGACTGATACAAATAATCGGGGTAACGAAAGAGAAGATTGAAAAATGCGTTTCTGTGAATTTCTGTTGTTCGGTATATTGTGCAACATCCTAAAATTTCGTGGCTCAATGGGACACGGAGCAATCATCGCGAAAAGAAATACGAATAACGATGACAGAGTGGTGATTAATTTTGACGATCTCAGGATCGAGGTCAATTCACCTCCAGGCAGACAACACATTTTGAGTACGACAGAGCCGATTTATAAAAAATGGAAATTAAACGACGATGTGAAATATTGGAAATCGATGTACGGAAAGGTTGATGATATTCCCGAATTCGAGAAACCACCGACGATCAAAGGCGACAATATCGAGCTGACTTACATGGAAAAATCGATTAAGAAGCGGGAGGATCTACGGGACAAAATTTCACAATCAATCGAGAGACCTCCGCTGAAACTTGATCCGAAATCTTTTTTCGAAATTGACTCATCGCGACCGAGAATTAAGAGAAAACCGCGAAGTTTGACATTGCACGATCGTCAGATTGTTCCAGCTCGAAGATATCGAAATCCTCATCGACAAAATCATCTACGATCGGATTTATCGTGCAACGACAATCGAAGAAAGTGTAATCATTGTAAAAAACCTGAGATTAGATGTACCTGCGACGACAATTCCTCGGAGAACTTTTCGATGATCATAAATCATGAAAGACAGCAGGATTCGTCGTCAGCGAGGGATTCATTGATGAATGTCAAAGGTGGGGAGAAAAATAGGGGAAAAACGATCAAAGGTACTTTGATAAACGCTGTGGAAAAATTGGTCCAAGCCAAGACGGATTTGATCAAGTTAGGAATCGACGCCACTCGATCGATCGGTCAAAAAATCGTCAATGGCGTGACGGATTGCTCCGAAGGACGAGGCGAGGATTTTCGTGGTCTCGAAATATCGGGAAAATCGTTGCTCGACACGAATTGTGGATTGTTCAACGCCATTGCGAATATATCGTTCGGTAATTCGAACGGCGATTCCAATGACGAATCGACCAAGGTCGAGATGACATCGAGGAATTACAGCAAGGACGATTCGTCCTTCAATCGATCGAAGGAGGATGAATACCTTCAGGAGGATGAAAAGAGCGAAGGCACATTCTGGGTCGAAAAGTATTCAGGATCAAGTCGATCGAACCATCAAAATTGTCACGTTGATCCTGAAAAATATAGTGACAAATTTTTCGTTCTGTCGGATAATGAAGGTGAGATAAATTCGGGTCACACTTCGCTTGATGACGGAGAAAATATTTGGCCGGATGTTCGGCTAAATTTGAATTTAAGGTCAAGGAATCGAGAAGCAAATTATTATGGGGATTATGGTCAGCAAGATCGTTCAAGGATTCGACAGGACTCAACGAGCGACGAGGATTTTTGGGACGATGAATCCGAAGGATATCACAAGTTCGAACGTCAATTGCCATTCGCCGATTCCTACGGATCAATATTGAAGAGATATCACGAGGAAAATGATATCAATGCTATGTCGAATGGACCCGGCGAGATTAATTTAGCTATTGAGAAAAATTGGAATTTAGATTCGCGGAGAGTCACGTGCAAAAATGCTCTAAATCGGGGATTGAATTATGACGAATCGAGTTACTCGTGTCCAGTATGCGAAAAAACGAATTGCAAGTGTGAGAAACGATTATTGCCGCACGGGACTGTGAATCGATTCGACGGAAGGACGAAAAGGATTCGAGGATATCTGAAAGACTTTTAGCTCAACATATAACTTGAATAGTGCAAATTATCCAAGAAAAGTACACTGAACTCTTTCGAATAACCAAAAAAATTGATGATTTTTTATGGATGAATTTCATAAATGATAAACGAAAAGAAATGTGTAGGGGAGAGTGGGGCACGACGGCCCCCTAAAGAATGATAAATTTTTTGTTTGCCTAAAAAATGGTTTTCAACGTTAAAAGTTTTTTTTTTACAGTCTATTTTACCCCTGATGCAGTATATCGGCTTGAAAATGGATGAATACATCAAATTCATCATAATGTGAAGAAACAAAATTTCTAACCTAATTTTTAAGGGTGGTCCATTATACCCCAGATATCGCGGATCGGCCTAAAAATGAGTCGATACATCCAATTTACGATAATTTGACAAGAAACCAAAATTCTTTTTTTGATCAAATTCTTGAGGCCATTGGAGAGTGGGTCCGCCGTGCCCCATCCCCTACAGCACACAATATTCCGCAATGTTGCTGAAATGTTGCATGACAACATTGTAATATTGCAAGAAACATTGCTGCAATCTTGCTGCAATGTTGCTATGTCCGACGATTGAAATATTGCTGCAATGTTTCGCAATATTCCAGAAATATTGCATCCAATCAATATGCAATATTTCAGCAACGTAACTCGGGTTCTATTATTCCAGAAATATCACCTACAATGGAAATTTTGTCATTTGAATTATTGCACAAAATAAAAAGATGTAGTTTTGAGTACATAGGACTGCGCGACCACAGATCGCGGGTAAATATTCCAACAATTGATTGTTAATTGAGGACCCCGATGCTGATAATACACCGGACCTTTATCGGTGCTCCGTGGCTCTCTCGCCAGCGCGAGAGCGCCCACCGACCGCCGCCACCTAACGGATCTCAGGCGAAGTGCCGAGATCGTGGCAGGCCCCAGGTCGTCCCGTTAAAGTATATCATATTTTACGAATAAGAATCATTCAGAAACAAAATATATTTTGGTTTTATAGCTTTTTTGATATTAAACATTTTTTCAATACGAATATCACAATGTCTTAATATTATTAATATCACATGTCTTATTAATGTCAAAAGCACAACAAAATTTTGAAAATAAATATGAAAAATGAAAAAGAAAAAGAAAATTACTCGAAATCAATCGTTATTGATATTTTATGAGGAATAAATGAATAGATCTTTTTCAATTGATCTTTTTCATATTTATGACGCTCGTGTAGTTGTAAAATTTGAAGTTCGATCTCACCAATATTGCTGCAATTGACTCGCAACGTTTCAACAAAATATTGCAGGTATGTTGCTTAGGAACATTCCCGAAACATTGCTGAGAAGTTTTAGTGCAATGTTGCGTAGCAATGTTGCCACAACATATCTGCAATATACCATTGCACGTGCAATATGACAACATTGCTGTTATGTGCTGTTATGTGCTGTAGGGGATCCTTAATATTTTGTTCGAGATTCCTTAATTTCCGGTGCTTGTGAATTGCGAGATTTGAAGTTACTTAATTTCACAATTTCACATCCAAATTGTGAGAGCAAAACTTTTTCGCTTTTGTAGATAATAAATAAAAGAAAAATTCCGATCATTACTTTGTGCTCTCACAATCACTATTGTCAACTATCATAGATTATTTGTCTTGCTATCATTAAAAGGAAATGTAAAAGTAAAGTCGAAAAAATATTTTTTCTTTCCGAAGACATTTTGCGACATTAGGGAAGGCTGGAGCACGACGGCCTCTCTCTGAAATATTGTTAATTTTTTTTTTTAATCTTAAAATTTGTTATCCATAAAATAATTAATGTTATTGTTTATTTGTTTAACATAAAAGAAATATAGATTAATTGAAAATTCGTTAAATAATAAAAAACTTCTGTATTTTTCCACTATAATTTTTTTAACCCATAAATCTAATTTTTTAAGGTGGGCCATTATGGTCCCACTGTCCCAGGTATATCGCGGATCGGCCTAAAAATGAGTCAATACATCAAATTTTTAATAATTATACAAGAAACCAAAATTTGTTTTTTACTGAATTTTTTAGGGAGGCCACTCCAGCTTCCCCTCATATCAGTGTAAGTTACAAAATAAATATTTTAAGGTAGTTGAGTCGTTAGGGAAAAATGATGACAAAAATCTGAAATTATCAGTAACGAGAGACATTCATTGTTAAAGTAGTCAGGAAAAATTTCAAGACGATTAAGGAGCTCGCTATTGAGAAATCTTAATTTCAAAATAACATGGAGTCTTAAAAGACGAAAGGCGATCGTCGATCTGGCATTGATTTATTTTTTCATCTTCGGAAACAATTATTACAGTCCGATGAAATTAATATATTGGGCACGAGGGTATAATAAATGTTACTGAATTTTTTCAACAGGATTGAGAAGCTCGTTGTTGAAAAAATTAATAATAAAAACGAAGGTGTGTCACATATCACCCAGAAACTTTCCCAGATGTTGTATTCACGTGAAAGTCGCGGAAAATTCTCAAATGTCGGAACTCATTCACGGGACCTTTCAATGCCAAGAAGCAATACTTTTTCAACACTTCAGCGTTCATTCAAAATAGAACAATATATTTCGATATAAATATCTTTTTATGATATTCACTCGCATTTTTTCCCATTTTCATCACATCTATGCATCCGAGATGACACCGACATGGAATAGGTTATAGGTTTTTTTTTAAGGAAGGCTAAATACCATTTTTATTCAATCCCTACATTATCGACGTATCATCGTTGTCCAGTCTTTCTCTGACAACCGTGGATGAAAATTAATTACATTTTGACAATTAAGAGGGAAATAAATTAATTAACAATTAATTGTCAATTGGGGTTAAAATGCGTTACAGCTAATGCCAACGAACTCAAACGAGCCCCCTCAATATTATAGGTTACCCGTCAGAATCCATGGTGCTGCCCTCACTTGCACATCTGTGAACTACATTTCGCCATTTCGTTTTTCAATGAAACTACAATTTATCGATATTTATCTCTTGATGCGCGATCCAAACTTACGGCGTGTTATTTTGATAAAATAATGTCGAAAACGTCTCGATATTTGTGTCGTGGCGTTCTTCATGGAGCCTCACTCTTGGTTCTACCCGAAATGCAGTAAAAGTTTAATAATTCAAGTTTTTCAATTACAGTTTCTTGGTGGTAAGTGAATCTGTAAATTTTTTTTTGTTTTTCCAAAAAATTTTAGTGAGGCTCCATTCCTGCCATTGTTCTGCTGATGTTGTTAAAATTTTATTCAATTCCATCCATTTGTATAAGAGCAAGTTTGGATGGCAATTTCGAGGTGTTAGTGTCGGTATTTAGCCTCCTCTTAAGCCTATGGTTGGCTCGCCCCCTAGGGGGCCTATGCCACTCTCGTCTAGGTTATAGGTTATAACGGTTGACAGAAGAGGCTAATTGATATACGTTCATCGTCAGAAGCACGGTTGCCAACTTAAATATAATAATACTGCATAGAATGCGACGTTGCCAAATCTGACGCTAATAAATTTCACACATTTAGTTCTTATTTACGAGAATCTCAGCAATTTATCTTAGTTTTCAAGTCATTTTAGATTATTTTTTTATTCATGTACAATACCGTTTAATTGAAAAAGTTCGCGTCAAAGAATTCAAAAATTCTCGGTTTTTCACCTTTGTAGGTTGGACTCACACTTACACATGCTCATACTTGCTTGCAGATGCACCGTTAAAAACTATCCCATCGGAATAGGATTAGTAACAACTCAACTAACTTAACGACTGACTCATCGAGAAAACAAAAATTCTCTAACTTTTTCGGAAAACCAAAATTCCCTGACTTTTCACAAAATCAAAATTCCTTGACATTTGCAGAAAACAAGAATTTCTTGATATTCTCAGGTTTTTCAAGTTTCCATGATCACTGGATATTCCGGTTATAGAAAAAACAATCACTAAAATGGGCTTTTGCATCCTGAGCAAGGACCCTTGAATATAATTTTTCATAAACTTCACTTTTCATAAAAATTTATTTTCGCGTTTTTCACGCGAGTACGTTTGGAATGTTTATGTCGACGTTAATCGAGCGTCGAATTGTAACAAACGTGGCCTACGATCAGGAATTGACTTTCGCTGTGACGCAATGGGGTCAAAGATAGGCGCGCACGACTTGGCACTCTGAGTCCCGGATCAAGCGAGTCAGTAAGAGAACCGAGAAGGTGATATCATTTTTATGATACTCATCGCAGTGTCGAAGCCGCGGGATTCGTGAGAAAACAAAGGATTTTTCCTTCTTTTCTAATCGAATGAATATTCAAAGCAGTCGAACGTTTATTTCCCTTCAGATCCGCAAAATATTCCGTTTCTCTTAGCTCGGACAATACAAAAAAAGTTAGAGAACGAGAGATGGAAGAATGAAGAAATGAGAAATATCAGTAACGGCAGTTCCCATTTCGCTTCGCACATTTTTTTGCCTCTTCGCTCTTTCCGTTTGAAAAAAAAGTAAGAAAAAAACAAATTCTCATTCATTCCACCTCTGAGCATACATTGGGCGAACTTTTACATCCGCAACGACCCGAATTACACTCAAAAGGTCATTGAGAATATAAATTGTTCGGTAAAACGTATTTCGTTCCTACTCGAGCATTCTTTTTTCGCTTCCTCTTACGATTGGACACGTCAAGCAATAAACCATAAAAATTGAGAAGTTTGCCGAGCAATTTTTGATTTATTGTTCTGCTGCTCCAATCAGAGTTTTGATCGATGTAGAATCGATTGGCAATTTCGAATATGCTAATTTAAACTTTGGGTGGTCATTTTTTTGCTATGTCGAAGAGAAAAGTTGAGTCGGATTGAATTGTTTTGAAACTTGAGACGGAAACAGCCTGACAAATATATATATATATATTTTTTTTGGCTATTCGAATTAGTGTCAATCGGCGCAGAAATGATTGGTGATTGCAATTGTGTATACCAATTATATCGTGTCGTTGTTAATTATTTCCCGAACATTGGTGAAAAAAATTAAGTCGGTCAAAATGATTTTGATACTTGAAAAGAAAATAGTTTGACGAATTTTCATTTTGCCTCTGATTGTTCGGATTAAAGTATGCAAAATTAATTGGAGATCACAAATATGCTAATTAAAACGTAAGTGATCGATAATATTTTCTAAATGTTATCGATAAATGAATTTGACTCAGTTGAAATTATTTGAAAACTTGAGCAGAAAAGAGCCTGCCAAATTTGTTGTGGTTCGACTGTTTGGATCAGAGTCTTGATCAATGCAAAATCGTTTGGTGGTTCTTGTCGATAGTTTGTTCGCAATCTTGAAGAAAAGATATTAAGGGGAACGCCACTGTCACGGGTCAAAAAAATCGATCTTTTTCCATTTTCTTAAAGTATATGGGGCATTCCATGTTAAATCAACCACTTTAAAACCCGACCCTTTTCGATTTGGCTACATTTTGATTCCTTTTTTACCCAATTAAGAACATTTTTCAGGAAATTTTCAAATTTTTTTTATCCAAAACAAAAAAAAAGGCTTTTTTTTAAATATAGCTATAACCTCTTCAAAAATGGAATAATTAGGACGTTTGTTTTTCTAAATTTTCGTCTTTAAATGTACTTTTCAAAAAAAATACAAAAAATTGTAAGATATTAAAATCTATGAAATTTTTCACTTTTTCGTCAAAAATCATCTTCTTCTCGAAGTTCGCCATTTTTTATTTTTGTCTTTCACTCGAAAAATACTTTGATCAATTCCGAAAAAAATGCCGCCCAACGTGGGCCGACATTTTCATCTATTTTTTTTATCGATTGAAAAAAAATATTGAGCATTTTATAAAGGAGAGTTTGAAAAATTGAGAAGAACCGAAAAAGAAAGTGGTAAAACTCGAAAAAAATTTATTTGTTTTCAAAAAAGTGAAAAAAAAATAGAACGAAAAGTCGGCCCACTCCATGTTGGGCGGCGTTTTATCCGGAATTGATCGAAGTATGTTTTGAGCGAAAAAAAAAATTACATATGGCAAACTTCGAGAAACAGATGATTTTTCTCGAAAAAGTGAAAAATTTCATAGATTTTATTTTTTTTAAATTTTTGTTCGGTAAGTATATTTGAAGACGAAAATTTTGAAAAAAATGTACCAATTAGTCAATTTTTGAAAATGTTGAATAGCTATTTTAAAAAAGGCCTTTTTTGGGTTCGGTAAACAAATTTGACAATTTCCTGAAAAATGTTTTCAATGGAGTAGAAAAGGAAAAAAATTCAACCAAATCGAAAGCGGTCGGGTTCAAAAGTGGTCGATTTGACATGGAATGACCCATATATATATCATTCCAGCCCGAGTGTGTAAGCCCGTGACCCTGACACTCTCAGATTCATTTGATTTTTTTTCATATGATCGTATTGAGTCTAAAATACACCCTCATAGCTTTTTTAGACTTTTCCAAACATCCCTTATTTCAGAAAAAAAAATTTAACAAAACGCCATTTTTTAAAATCTAAAAAAAATCCGAAAAAACCGTGACAATATATAAAATTTTTCAAGCTATCACCCGTAGTGGGCAGATTTTTTTTCTGTGTTTTACGTGATGGATTTAAAAAAAAAAACAAATTTTTTTTAAACGCAATT
The DNA here is from genome assembly GCA_946863875.1 of Alloplasta piceator. Lineage (NCBI taxonomy): Eukaryota > Metazoa > Arthropoda > Insecta > Hymenoptera > Ichneumonidae > Alloplasta > Alloplasta piceator. The sequence continues at coordinate 31,248,219 of OX333072.1, read as the reverse complement.
TTTTTTTAATCTAAAAAAATTCTGAAAGAACCGTGATAATATATAAACATTTTAAAGCTATCACCCGTAGTGGGCAGATTAAACTATATCTATTCCCGGGCCATTTTATGGCAGTTAGTCCTAACTACCTGCTCTTCCTTTGGGTATATCTCGGTCAATTTTTCAGATTGTGAGTTAAAAATTTGTTTACATATTTTTTAATATACACCCCCGCTCAAAAGTTTGGATACACCTGTCGATATTTTTTGCCGCACTAAAAGTTGCATAACTCCGCCAAAAAAAAAGATAATCAAATTTTTAAAAAAGCGTTTTGAAGGGAAGGAAATCAGCTTCATTTCCCTTTTTGAAAAGATTTTTTACGATTTTTTTTCGACCCGGTATGAATTTTTGAACGTGACCGTTTTTTGGCTTTTTTTCGACCATCGCGAAATGGGCGCACAGCTTAAGGGAATTTTTTTCGGCTTTTTCATCTGCGGGACATTTAAAAGGGTACGCAAACACTTCATTTTTGTCCTTAAAATATTTTCGTACGATTTTTTCTTTCAAAGTTATTTCACTTTTGGCTAAAAAAGACAAATTTTGAAAGATGCAACGTAACTCGAAAACTATAGAGTTTGAAAGAAAATGTCAAGTACAAAAAAAGTAGCGTAGATATACGCGGAAACGTCTGGGATTATTTCAGAATTCTCCTATACAATTTTTTTTTCTACTATTTTTGCTCGAAACTCGAAATCGTGTCTGATTGAAATTTCCGTACTTGGTGATACAATAAAAATCTGAAAAAATTCAGCAATATTTGGTATGCTATGGACAACAATTATTAATAATAATACTGCCCAAAAGTTATTGATAAATTGTTTAAACAATTTCTTAATGACTTTTGGCCAATATTATTATATTGATCAACAATAATCAATAATTAATATTGATCATTATCGTTCATAGCATGCCAAATGTTGCTGAATTTTTTCAGATTGTTTTCAACATGTTATTATAGGTCTTCGAGCTTTTTCTAAAAAACATGTTGAAAAAATGTTGAAAAAAATCTGAAAAAATTCAGCAACTTTTGACATGCTATGAACGATAATGATCAATATTAATTATTGATTATTGTTGATCAATATAATAATATTGGCCAAAAGTCATTAAGAAATTGTTTAAACAATTTATCAATAACTTTTGGGCAGTATTATTATTAATAATTGTTGTCCATAGCATACCAAATATTGCTGAATTTTTTCAGATTTTTATTGTATCACCAAGTACGGAAATTTCAATCAGACACGATTTCGAGTTTCGAGCAAAAATAGTAGAAAAAAAAATTTCATAGGAGAATTCTGAAATAATCCCAGACGTTTCCGCGTATATCTACGCTACTTTTTTTGTACTTGACATTTTCTTTCAAACTCTATAGTTTTCGAGTTACGTTGCATCTTTCAAAATTTGTCTTTTTTAGCCAAAAGTGAAATAACTTTGCAAGAAAAAATCGTACGAAAATATTTTAAGGACAAAAATGAAGTGTTTGCGTTTCCTTTTAAATGTCCCACAGATGAAAAAGCCGAAAAAAAATGTCCTTAAGCTGTGCGCCCATTTCGCGATGGTCGAAAAAAAGCCAAAAAACGGTCACGTTCAAAAATTCATACCGGGTCGAAAAAAAATTGTAAAAAATCTTTTAAAAAGGGAAAATGAAGCTGATTTCCTCCCCTTCAAAACGCTTTTTCGAAAATTTGATTATCTTTTTTTTTTGCGGAGTTATGCAACTTTTAGTGCGGCAAAAAATATCGACAGGTGTATCCAAACTTTTGAGCGGGGGTGTATATTAAAAAATATGTAAACAAATTTTTAACTCACAATCTGAAAAATTGACCGAGATATACCCAAAGGAAGAGCAGGTAGTTAGGACTAACTGCCATAAAATGGCCCGGGAATAGATATAGTTTAATGTAAGTATAAATATTTAACAATAAGATATAACTACATTCAGAATAAACGAATATGCAATGAAAACTTTGAACGCTAACTTCTCAAAACGACTTTTTTTTTACACGCTGGCATCGATTGCTGGAAGACGCGAATGAACCAATTAAAACTTTGTTTAAAAAAAAAAAATTGTAATCGTATTGGCTTAAATTGTGCGTAGCCGATTTTTAAAATTTTGAAAATTAATATTTTTCAAGACCTTCTAAAAAGCAAAAAAATGGTCACAAAAAGAAAAAAAAAATCAAATCAGCGAAATTTCGTGACAAAATTATTTTTAAAAAATGGTTACGCTTATTTTATTACGGTATTTAAAAAAATGTTGGTTTTTTTATTTCAGATGATTTTTCATTGCTGTATCGCTGCCACCAGAAGGAGGCATTTTTTTTAATGTCATTACGTTTACAGTAATAACTTTGTCGATTTTTAATATTTTTCAATAAAAATTGGTATGAATATACACTACTGGAAAAAATTAAAGGATCAAAAAATTTTCCCAAATTTCTAGTGGTTTTTAACAATGCTGTATCTCAGTGAAAAATGGTCGTATCGAAGTCTAAAAAAAGCATTTTGAAGCTTGAAGTTTCTAGTTTTCAGATCTTTTAGCAAAAAAAAATTCGAAGCTACAGGTTTCACGCAATTATGCGAAATACCAAGAAAAAAAAAATGTCCCAAATTTGCATCGCTTTTGTTTTGGTTGTAATTTTTGGGACATAATTCTTCCAGCTAAAACATTACAAGGACCGGATAGCTTGTTTATTACGCTTCAATTTGCTTTTTTTGAGACCTCGCTGCGACCATTTTTTGCTGAGATATCGAGCTTTTACGAAAAAAGACACTTTTCTGTTTGACCATTGATATCTCGGCAACCAATGATCGCACAGAAATCAGAAGGGGCGTTTTACAAACTTGAATCAATGCTCTACAAGGATTTTCGAGGGTTTTCCGAAAAAAAAAAATTTTCCATCCTTGCCATGAATTTGAAAAAACAGGAGAAAAAGGGCTATTTATGGTTTTTCAGAAAATCAACGGCCAAATTAAAAATATTGACAAAACGATTAATGTTCAGAGTGACTTTTACAGCTCAATATACCCATAAAATCCCTGTAATTATTTATCAGTTGAGTATACACTACCAGCGGAAAGTTTCCAGACAAAACTTGAAAAAAGGTCTCGAACGTTTTTCGATGCCATTTCGTCGGAAGTCAACGTAATCTAATTCAACAAGCGGCATTTTAAAAGGGGGGCATTCGGCTTCATTTCCTGTAATTTTAATTATTTTTGCAATTTGTTTTTCGATTTGGACTCAATTTTGAAAACAACTTTTTTTCGTCTTTTTCCCCTCTCTTCAGGTGCGAGCATTTTCTAGAGGAAATTTTTTGTATACATTTTTAGTGTTGGATTCATAAAGGGGAAAGTTTGAGCTTCAATTTGCTTTTTTAAAAAACTTTGAGCGATTTTTTTTTCCAAAGTTATATCGTTTGTTGTGAAAAAAGAGGAAATTTGAAAAATCCCGTATAGCACGAAAACAAAAAGAATTCATGAAAAACTTCAAGATGGCGTCTGTTTTTCTTGAGTTCAGAGGCATTTTTTCAGATTTTTTTCCCCAACATTTTTTTCCCCATTTTCTGGGTTGGAGCTCGAATCATTCAATTACCATAACTCGAGAACTATGCGATTATCGATAAAATATCAAGAGGGGAAAATACTTTATTTCACTATTTTCAACACATTGGAATTTTTCCTCAAATTTTTTTCCCTAATTTTGTTTCCAGTCTCAACATGAGAAAACAAGATTTTGGAAAGAAAAATCTGAAAAAAATCCTCTGAACTCAACAAAAAGAGACGCAGCTTTTTGATGTACTGAAGTTTTTCATGAATCCTCTTTGTTTTCGTGTTATACGGGATTGTTCAAATTTCCTCTTTTTTCACAATAAACGGAATAACTTTGGAAAAAAAATCACTCAAAGTTTTTGAAAAAAGCAAATTGAAGCTCAAACTTTCTCCTTTACGAATCCGATCCTAAAAATGTATTAAAGAAATTTCTTCTAGAAAATGCGCGCACCTGAAGAGAGGGGAAAATGAGACGAAAGAAAGTTGTTTTCAAAATTGAGTCCAAATCGAAAAACAAAATGTAAAAATAATTAAAAATAACGGAAATGAACCCGAATTTTTCCCCTTTAAAATGCCGCTAGTTGAATTAGATTACGTTGACTTCCGACGAAATGGCATCGAAAAACGTTCGAGACCTTTTTTTAAGTTTTGTCCGGAAACTTTCCGCCGGTAATGTATACTTCATAAATTGCTTCTGGTCTGATTCTCAAATAATTATCCCTACTTACGAAAAAAAAAATCCCGAAAATCGCCGATTTTTCAGCCCCGTCACAGTGGCGTTCCCCCTTAAGACAGTTAAAAGTTATTTTAAACTTGGGGAAAAAAACCTGACAAATTTTTCATACCATCGATCATCGATTTTCTCTTTGTGATTATTGACTTTGATTCGAGAGAATGAGGAGGTAAAAATGAAGAATAAACGAATTGAGGATTAAAAAAAAAGACTCACCGCAATCTTCGAAAATAATTTCTGTAAAATGATTTGAGGAAATCGAGGAAAACGCAGGAAGTGCTTTTCGGGCGATATGGGAAATATCCTTGGATGCAGACAGCGGCAAACTTTTCTCACGTTATCATCGATAAATCTTCTCGTTTAGCTCCGAAGATCGATCATGAAAAAATTATTTAATTTTTTCGGTGCTTTTTTTTATTATCAACAATCACCTCTGTTTCGAACGTCCGGTTATATATTCAGTATAAAATATATGAGTATAGTTATTGCGAAAGGGTTTATACGTCCTTCATATAAAATGCTATGAAAAGTAATTATCGTCAAAAATTGACGAATCATAATTTCTCTATTGAGATATTGCCAGTCCTCTCGTAGTGCCCGTAAAAAATTCGAGAATCTGGAAGTACTATCAGAAAAAATACGAAAAATCTTTGAATTCTCGGAAAATCATTGCGAATATTAAAAATTATTTTGGCATAGTCACGACTAAAAATTTCGTCCTTTGCCCCAAAAATTCTGCAATCAGCAAGTAGCTTCAAGGGAAACAAAAAAATAAATTAGCAATTTAAGAAAATCCATACAAATACATAATATTGTCTTTGTCAATATTCTTGAAAATCTTCGATTCACCTTATTTTAGGGTTTCGAACACGCCGATCGCGAGAAAAATCAGAAAATCAAATACAAGTCCAAACTCAGTCACCGAGTTAAAACTTTGAAAAATTTGTCTAATTTTTTTTTTTTAGTGGAAAAATAAGTTTTTTTCTTAATGTTGAAGCTTGCGTCGTTGAAGTACAACGAATAAAGACTTTTTTAATCCATCCCCCTTAAGGATGTGTTTTCAGAGTCAAAAATCGTTGAAAGATTTTTTACAATGTAAAAGAATAGTACATTACATCACGAGGACGTAAAAACATTTTCTGACGAGTGTGAGTTTGCAGGACGAGCCGAAGGCGATTCCTGCAATCACACGAGTCAGAATAGTATTTTTTTTCACCCATGCAAGATTTTCGTGCTTTTCACCATATGCGCAGACAGCCGAAAAGTGACTCTTAGCTGTCAAAAAAGAGCCCCTTTTTGGCTATCCACGCATATACTGAAAAGACACTCAAATCTCCCATGGGGAAAAAAAAAGATCGTGTGCAACGCGGGCCAGAGATTCGTCTTTTGTCTCGCGTGGTTGCGACCCTCGCTTCGCTCGTTGCGGCAAACTTCACGCTCGACAAAAAGACTTATCTCTGGCCCGCGTTGCACACGATCTTTTTTTTCCCCATGGGAGATTTTCGTGCTTTTCAGTATATGCGTGGGTAGCCAAAAAGGGGCTCTTTTTGACAGCTAAGAGTTTTCCCCTCTGGGGAAAAAAGAAGCGAACTCGTCTGTTTTCGCCCTTAGCTGTCAGAAAAGAGTCACTTTTCGGCTGTCTACGCATATGGTGAAAAGCACGGAAACCTTGCATGGGTGAAAAAAAATGTTTTTACGCCGAGTGATGTACGATATGTTAAATCACGCGGTGCAATATGCACGTTTTCACGTCCGCTTGCGGACGTAAAAGCATCCATTATTGTACTGAGTGATATAAAACCTTTTTTCGTTGCGAAACAACGATGCGAACTTTAAAATTATTTTTTTTCTTTCCTTTCTTTGGAAGAATGGGGCGACTTGATAATACTTTGCTCTTCATACGACGAGATTTGAAGTTTGCATTTTTACTTTATCGGGCACGAGAGGTTTTGCGAATAAATTCGTTATTTTACTGTGCATGAGCTTGAGACATTCGGGTAACGGTGCGTTGTCGGCGAGAGTTTCGAAAAATGGCCTTTTGAAGAGTCTCTTTGCCTCAAGTCTCTGTTCACGGGTGATTTCTCTGTCGTCGAGATGTACCAAGCGTGGAAACCACGATAGGACGAATAATCTGTATTGAGAAAATGCTTGAGTGAAGATTATTACTTTAAAACGAGAATCGACTATAAAAAAAACCCTGAAAATTAAAAATTTGCCACTCTCTCTGCTTCCGCAAAATTCCCAGAGATTTGTAGATCCTCCGTAAAAGCAAATAGCTTTTCAAATTTTTGCAGCAAATTTTTAATTCGTACGGGTTTTTTATACCATAAAATTTGATACCATAAAATTTGCGAAAGCTAGACAAAAAATAAATTTTTTATAAAATTCGAGTCCTCTGAGCGACCATTACAAAATTCAATACGAAATAACTTCAATTTCCGTATACATTTCTTTGACTCAAAAAGAAAAAAAAAAAAATTTTCTAAAAGGCCGAATGAGAATGGTAAATCTGCCCCCACCGAATTTTGTGGATTTTTTTGAAAGTTTATTTTTTGAAAGTCCTAATCTGAAAAAACAATTTTGTGCACACTACAGCTTTCTACATCGATGCCGAGAGGTCTTCCTGTTAAAAAATGGTTTTTTTTTTCGATTTTTGCTGTTTGTAAATATCAAAAGGTGACCGAAAAAATTCAGAAAAATCAGAAACATGTCAATGTTAAAATTTGTTTCGTTTTTTTTTAAATGTTAAAGTCAACCGAATCTTCCTTTCAAAACGTTATTTATAGCGAAGCGATTTTTCTGCTATTATGACAAAAATTGACATGATTTTACTCTTTAATCCCTACATTTAAAAAAAAAAGTCTCAAAATTCGACCTGCAACGAATTGAAAAAAAAACGATCAAATTGGTTTTTTTTCACTGGAAATCCATACATGAATCAGTTTGGGTTTAATTAAGGGGAGGCTGAATACCGACATTATTACTGGAGCACTACATTATCGACTCAAAATCGCTGTCCAAACTTTTTCCAATACCGGTGGATGAATATCAATTAAATTTATGAATGAATGATGAATGAATTGCAAAATGCAAATGCGAGACATAAACCAACGTTTTCGTTAAATGCCACTGACTTGTCAGACAGTTTGGATAGAATCTGATGAGAATAATATTTATTTCATGAGAATTCCACATGGGGCTGCCCTCTTTCGGATTTCTGTGAACTTGATTTCGCCATTTTGTTTTTCGATAATACACTGAATTTATCAGCACTCATCCCGTGATTTGGATTCCAAACTTACGTCGCGGTTTTTTCATAAAATAATGTCGAAGACGTATCGATATTCGTACTTTGGTGTTCTTCATGGAGCCCCACTCTTGGTTTTAGCCGAAATGCAGTAGAACCATTATAATTTGATTTTTTCAATTACAGATTCCTGATGATAATCGGATCTGTAATTTTTGTTTTTGTTTTTCGAAAAATTTTTAGTGGGGCTCCATTTGTGCCATAATTCTGATGATAATGTCAAAATTTTATTGATTTCCATCCATTCGTGCCAGAGCAAGTTTGGAATCCATTTTCGAGGTGCTAATGTCGGTATTTAGCCTCCCCTTAATGGGTGATCGTGGCTAGAGTAGTTGCGAGATATGACAAACAAGTGTAAATAATACGATTGTTAAATTTATTAAACCGACAAAATGATTTATATATGGATTTCCAATGAAAAATGAGAAATTTAGTCGTTTTAATTTTTTTTTCAATGTGTTGCAGGTCAAATTTGGAAACATTTTTTTTTAATGTAGGGAACGAAGAGACGTCAATGTTTTTCATAATAGTAAAAAAATCAATTCGTTACAAAATAATGTTTTTAAAGGAAAATTCGATTATCAAAAATAGAGTTTAGGATTCTAAAGAAAATTTAAAAAAATCCCATTAAAATTGACATGTTTCTGATTTGTCAGAATTTTTTCCAATTTTTCGGTCACCTCTTGAAATTTCAAAACTGCAAAAATCGAACAAACACGCTTTTTCAGCAGGAAGACCCTCGCCATCGATGTAAAAAGCTGTAATTTTGCACAAAACTTTTTGGGTTAGCAACTTTGGAAAAAACCGGCGCCACAAAATTTGGTGGGGGCAGATTCACCATTTTTATCCGGCTAAACCCTTTACTTAAAGAATTTACTTAAAGACGTGTCCAACGGTTGTGTAAAATTTCAGATGGACTTGAAGATTCCAACGTTCAAATGAACGAAAAATCAACAAACTTATTTTTTTCAAGAACAATTTTAAGACATTCTCAACACTTTGGAAATAACTCTTAAAACATCTTTAAATTTTTAAAATTATTATTCACTAAGTTATTCACAAGCTTTTCTGATTTTTCATGAAATCAATACTTTTTCTCATTTTCCGTTCAACCGATTGCTCGAAAATTCAAGTAAATAATTTCAGCTCAATCTGTTTTCGAGATATCAATGTTTGAAGTTTTTTTTAAACTGTTTTTCCAATTAATTACGTTCGGGAAAAAATATTTTCGAAGTTATGTGCGATTAATAACGTACTCGCATGAAAATCACGAAACCAAAATTGCATGAAAACAAAATGTTACATCAGTGAAATAAAAGTTAAGAAGAAATCAATAAGACATTCACCGGTACTGAAGATAATCGTAGAATGTTCCTCCATTGAGATAACTCGGTGCGGCCTTGTTGCCCATCAGACATAGATAACGAAGATTGGGAACACTGTCGTACAAATTTTTGACAAACGGAAACGATTCTTTTATGTTATTGTGATTCAACCAGAGTAATTGTAGCCTCGGCATGTACGGTAAGCACGTGAAATCATCGATGCTATTGTGATCCAAATTCAGAGAAGTGAGATTTTCGAATTCGGCGAGAAAATGAAGATTTCTGAAATGAAGAAAAATATATAATAAGCGATAACGTTTTTTTTCCATCGACCCTGTAATCTTGTTTTGGAATTAATTCGTTCTTTGTTTCATTGCTGACCTACTGAATTTGTTGTGACTCAAATCAAGAGTACGAATGGTAGTAGCGTAATTCTCAATTATGTCGAAAGGCATGGAAAAAAGATTTTCGAATGCCAGCGAAAGGGTCTCCGTTGACTCGATCGAAGTTTCGTCTGCTTTTGTCAATTGACGATGTCGTGAATGAGTGTCAACGAATACAAGCCTTCCCAGTGACGTCATGGCGCAATCTTCGTCTGCTTCCTCAGCGTCTATTTCAAAATCATACCTCCTGCCCAACCTGAATTTTAACATGGACAATTAAATTTTTATTTACATCCGTAATAATGCATTGTTACAGGTTGTTCGGATTTTAACATCGGATAAACGACGGAGCATCTCAAAAAACACTATCCCTAGGACAGAACTTTATACATTTTTCCATATTTGCAATGCGAATAATTATCAGGAGACCTTCGATAAATATTGTTTATGATAAAAAAACAATGGCATAAACATAATTATTGTTTAGTTCACAAAGAATTGTCAAAAAACGTTTTTTAACCAACTGATTAAATAAGAAATCAAGAGAATGCACATTGGGAATTCCTGGCATTGCTGATTTTTAAATTTTTGAACTCTTTCGGTCTTTCCAAGCAACTTCTACAAGAATTTCAAGTGTAAAACAGCAAAAAAAATGAGTCCAAGGAATGTCTCAAGGAAGTTATGAGAAAGGAAATTGCTTCGTAACATTAGCCTAAAAAAAGATTAATAAATTCATCAGTTTTCTCTGAAGATTCCATGTCTGTACAAATTCCCTGTCCTTTCTTGATTTTGCTTATTTTCTATAAGCACAACAATCCTGTACGTTACTCTAGATGTTAAAAAAAATGCACTTGAAGTTTCAAACGTTGAGTTGAGCGAGAAATCATAAAAAATATGTATTTAACTTAAAAATAGAAGAGCTTACGAATATTTAGTAAATAGTAATTTCAAAAATTCAAAGATAATTCAATAATTATCTTCAAAGTGTTGACAAAGTCTCAAATTTGTTATGTAACTTTAAGTTTATAAAAAAACCTGTACAAATGATTCGAATTATCGACAACATTGTAGTTTCGCGCAAACATTATTGGTCCAAAAAGCACAACAAGCAAAGCTCGGACAAAAAATTATCGCTATATGCCTAAATGTCGAATACACAGAGTCAACGGCGCAGAAATTTTTTCACTCACATGCTGACAAATTCTCGCTCTGTCTTTTGCCAGTGTCAAAATTCAAGAAAGTTTTTCCCTCCTCTACACTCTTCGTAAAAAAAAATGACGAATAAGTATTTCTTGTAAATTAAACCGAGCGACGTTAAGAACAGAGAGTGCAGCTGCAGCTGGTTGCAAATAATTACGTCCATATGATGCGCAATATCATGTGAAATCTTTGATGAGGAGACAAAAAGAAAAAAAAACTTTCGCTGGTGCTGCGTCAAAAAATTATCAGTATAAGTCACGAGAATCGATGTCAGCGATACACATATATATACATATATATATATATACATTTGGATATGGCTAAATACTTTTAAAAAAACAGACGAAAACGACGGATCCCGCTTAATTATTGAGCAATGCACAATTTTTCGATCGGAGAAGCAAGAATATCGGTAAATATAACAATAGAAAATTGTCTAGGACGGTAATATCGTCCTTGCACGATGACAGCTAATTTTGAGGTTAGGATATTTCACGTTCGTTACATAACGGTTAAAAAGGATTAAGAAAAGCGTGATATATGTAACGCAGATGTTGCAAGAACGAAATTCGATTATCGAATCACTTGAAAAACCTGTGTGACTTGAAAAACACTGACGAAACAATAAAACTCACCGAATTTTCCTGCATTCTTTCTCATTCGATGTGACGCGAACAACTCTCGGCAGTGGCGTTCGGGTGGGTAAACACTGCAAACTGACCACTGATCACGACTACGACGAACCATTCGGATTTATGTACTTGCAGATTTACGTTTCAAATGTCGCAATAATATCCGCGTGGAAAGAAAATTTATGAAAAAAAATGTGGAAAGTTATCAATGTGACCGCTTGTTTCGGACTCGACTGAAGCTATACTGAACTCGCTCGACTAAATCGACTTCCTCGCACACACACACACACACACACACACACACACACACACATACACACATACGCACACACACACACACACGCGCGCGCGCGTTGCTGCATTGAGCCGCCATGACACCGAGAGAGTGGGGGTTCCGGAATGTATTCGTGTCTTTTATTATATTATTTTTAAACTCACCGATAAGAAAAGGACAATCTGTGTTTGAATCTTTTGTAAAAACTACGAAACTCGATTTACAGTCTCGAATGAGAAAGTGAAAACAAAACCCTCTCAATAAGGAAATTAAATCCTTGTTTATAAACTCCATGCCTCAAATATCTCGTAATGTTGAAGAGGCGGTATTCTGGTCTAGAATTTTGGAAAAAATTTTTTTTTGCATATTCTTAAAATTTAGACCTTTAAGAATGTATCCTCGAAAGGAAATTTTTTAATTCCAATAATTTACGGAGTTATAGCTATTTTAGTGACGCAGCAACTATGCCCGACACGTTGGAGCATTTTCAACACGGCTGTCATGATGGTTGCATTCTTCTTGGCGCCTATACGCTTACAGCACGAATGTATACTATGTATAGATACATCGACATATAAAATGCGGCGCTCCCAGCGCTCAAAGCGTCCAAGACAAATGTAACCGATATCTCAAGTTCTATTCAACCGATTGACTTGAAATTTTTCACCAATTTCCAATGTCTAACTCTATCGCCTCTACCACGTTTGTATCAAAATTATTTTATTTAATATTAAAAAAAAAAACTATGGAAATGAAATTTTTTCATCGGGTGAAAAAGAGCCAAAAATGCCTTTTTTTGTTCAGACAGCCGCCATTATCGCGATTTTTTTTCCGTTTTCTCTGAGGTAGGGGCTATAACGACATATTTACTAATGAAGAAACTTTTTTTAATTTTGTATAGGATGACTAGAAGGGTTGCAATCGTGTCAGCCAGCACACCTCCTTTTTTTAGGCCCAACTCTTACCAGCTTGTAACTTATTCAATTTTCATTTTTTTTTCTTGAAATTTGTTTTGTATATTGTCAAAATATCAATAAATAGGTTGTAAAAAAAGAATGGTAAAAATATATGGGTCATTCCATGTCAAATTAACCAATAGTTGGAATCGACCCCTTTACAATAGTTGGAAAAGAATTGAATTTTTTTTTGTTCGCAAGATATGCAAAATTTAAAATTTCACCATTTTTTCAATTTTTTAAATTTATTTTTAAAATATCTCGAAAACTATTATTTTTACGAAAAAATCGTTGTGGGTTTGTCTTAAAGAGTATACTTGGGACTACGAAAAAAAATACATTCCGAAAAAAAATTTGGAAAAATGATGAATTTGGAGAATTTTGAATTTTAAAAAATTGTGAAAATCCACGATCAACATTAATTTTTTGGTTCAATTTTTTTAAATATAATACGTTGTATTGATCTAGAAAGATCCTGAAACTGTCAGAATTACGTTTTTTTTTCTAAAATATGGATTGTTGAATTTTGGTAGAATTTTTTTTTGTTCTACCTCTAAGTTAAGTAAAGTTGAGCAATCATGTAATTTTGCATTTTTGCAAATTATCATTAAAAATTGAGATATTGGAATGATTTTGACGGCATTATGGAGATACGCACTAAAAATTAAAAAAAATCCCCGATCGAATAAACAGGATGGAAGGGCATTCGAAATATCGGTTTTTCTGACCAAAATCTAACCAAGAAAATTTGAAAAAAATGAAAAATCAAGAAAAAATGAAATAACTATCACTACCAGAATTATAATTCCATCTCCAAATTTTTCACTCCTCAGTATATACGTATATGAATAAATTTTTGTTTCTTTAATACATTAATACATTTTTCATTTATTTAACAATTGTCGTCTCTTATTTTTTTTTTCGTTTATCGCTCTTTAAAACGAGACATATAGTATAGTAAAATCTGTTGCATCTGGAAGATTCAAAACTAAACGTTTTCTATATAGTGAATGAAGACATTTGTCCTCTGTTATATAATAGAAAGGCTTTGCGACTGCATTCTGCAATTTTTTGTCCTCGCTGTGTATATGTTTTTCGTTATTTCTTTGCTTTTTTTTTAAATAGTGTGTACGAGCCTGTGACTCTTTTGAAATATATTTCCGACAAATTCGTATCTTTTTTTTTCACCGGAATTGTCTTGTTCTTAAATCGTAAAACGTATTCCGATGAACGATATATATTATAGAACAGGATGATGAGAAATTATAATTGCCAGATAAATGACTATGGATATAGAAGAACGTTTTCAACATTTCTCTCTATTGTCGAAGTGACAATAAAATTATTGTTAATGGCTGTTTTTCGTTTTCTACAGAAAATTCGGATATTATTAACAATATATAAGTAATAAATGTAGTATGCAATGTTATCATTGAATTTTCATGGTTAAACTGTATCGCCCTACGTCATATATGGGGTATTCCATGTCGTTCAACTTTTAATCCTCACCCTCTCGCTTACAAGTTTTTCTGCGATTGATCCAAGACTGAAAATGAATCCTAATTTTCTCAGATTTTTCGTATCAGCCGCCTTAAACAAAATCTTTCGAAAATAAAATTTACAAACGCAATTTTGTAAAATTTTTTCTGTTTACAAAATATAAACATTAGAATTTAAAAATCAAGTAAAAATTCTCATAAACCCGGAATTTCTCTATTGAAATTTGAGAGCCATGAGACCGAGGGTCCCTTCTATCTTCCATGTGAGCAGTTTTTTCAGACAATTTTTTCACTCTTAAAATTTGTCATAAAAAATCAGAAGCTCTGAGTCAAAATGGCTGAATCCTATTATGCCTGTGAACCGTTTTCCATTTTGTTATTTCCATTTTGCGGAAACAAAAATTCGGAAATGAAAAAATTCCAAAAATTTCTAAAAATTCGTTATATCATATAAAAATTTATATTAATTTCTATATTTTGTATTTTATTCTCAATTTCGCGCCTTTCCGATACGGCATCGCTGACTTTTATATTTTGAAAAGGAAAAATCATTTTTTTTTCAACTCACAAATTTTCATATCATATTTCCTTTCTCAAAAATTATTTTCATTTTTTTCAATTGCGGGGTTTACACGTTTCATGGACACAAAATATTTATTAAAACGGCTGATAGAAAAAATCTAAAACATTTTAAGTTTCCTTTAGCCTCAGAATAATCGAAGGAAAAATTCACCGAGCGGAAATGTCAAAACAAAAATGGTAAATTATGAATAAAAGAAAAGAAAGAGACGGACAAATGCAACGACCAAAAATACAGATACGCCATTTTTTTTTTCATCCCGCGACGATTCGACAATTAATATGCATAAGACAAAATTCTTCGCTCGAGATTATTACGCACTATTAAATTATATCTATGTATGGTTGTAGCTATTGACAGTTTGGCCATTACGCGTTACACTGTACACCCATTTTTTTTTTCGTTTTGTTAAATTTTTTTTTGTCTTCTTCGTTTTTTCTAACGAATATGAACTACAATGTTATTATTTACAACGACTAATATTTACGCATGTACGTCTATTACATATCCGGATTCAATGAGAGTCGGTGAAGGGGTGGGGGAAGAAAAATACACACTGCGCTTCATTTTTTTTTCGTACGGGCAGTGATCGATATATGGTAACGTTTTTTGTTCTTCAATCGCAAAACAACGGGACAACCATCATATAGGAATCTCACCTCAAAATATATTAATATATATTTTCCTCATTACTCTGTGTAAATCTCGCAAGATATGTCGTATTATCTTTTAGCCTCTATAATTTATTTTTCGAAGAAAAATAAAAATGCAGAAAAATGCTTCGCGCTCAGCGCGTCGCAATAATATACATATATGATTCATGTGTATTAAGGTACTTCATAATTGCACTTTATTATTAATTTTCGTTGCCCAATTTTAAAGTATCGACCTGCCATTCAACATTTATTTTGTTTCGCGAGATTTTGACATTTTCGTTCTAGCGAAATTTTGAAAAAAAAATTATAACCTTCTTTGCATCGTAAATTAATTAATTAATTAAATTAATTACGAAGAAATTAATTTTTTTTTCGTGAATATTTATCGTGGTAGTTGTTTGTGAGTTGTGACATAATGAGAAATATTATGCCTTGAACAAAAATAATTGATTAATAATTATCGATTGATTGAAAAAAAATTAAAATTTTTTGGCCTTTGATAAGGCAGTAAAACTTTATTTTTTTTAAACTCCTGATACGCCACTATCGCAGTCTCTCACAAGACAACCTAGATACATATCGACGTATGCACCAAGAATTTCGCAAAAATTTCCGTTTTTGCAAGATTGAAGATCAGTGACGCAGTAGTGAAAAAAATAAAAAATGAATATTTTTTTTTTTTAATTGAGCTACGAAATTAAATGAGAAAGTGCAGCTTTGAATCACCCTAATATACATATATAGTATTCATTCTTATGGCATATATATATGTATATGGGGTATTCCAGCTATAACAGAGCGGTCATTACCTCGACTTTTTTTTCGTGACGCCGATTTCTTTTCAGTTATTTTTTAACACATTTTTCAAAGTTTCATGAACATAAAAAAAATCGAAAAATGATTTCTCCATAATGGAATAGCGATCAAAAGATGCGGTAATAATGTACTTTTTTGTCAATTTATTTGAAAAAAATTGGAGGATACACTCTTGTCAAAAAAAACAAAACTGTACTTTGGAAGGCGTTAAAACGGAAGAGGATGAAAAAGATTTTTTTTTTAGAAATACGTTGTTTTTTTTTCGAAAAGTACACCGAGAAAAAGGTTTGGTAAAGTGAAAAAAATTTGGCTTGAATGAACTAAACCCGGCGGTTATGGGTGGCGAACGAAATGTGTAATTGAGTTAACTCAAAACGTGTACAAAAATGGAAACAAAAATTGCATTCCCATAAATACAAATATCCCTGACCCAACAGAGTAGAGGACCCGTTCAATTGAAAATTACATTGTTTTGATTCTACATTTGGTAAAATGCACTCAATATGCGATTGCATAACCAAATGGTTTAGTTGAATGTACAGTTTATATTTTCTATGCAATTCAGATGCTGTTCACCAGAAAAAAATGCATTCAATATAAAGCTAGAAAATTCCAATTGAATTAACAAAACATTTGATGATATGCAATGTTTGTTTAAGCTACGGGGGCTTTTACTTGACTAATTAATCGTGAAATCAAACAGTCAAGTGAAAACTTGACTTATTTATCCTTGCACCTATAAACAGCACGAGCGCCATCAAAGTGCAATGGTGATCTCATTCAAATGCGTAGTCTTTAGTCCATAGAACTGCGCGACCACAGAGCACGGATAATGTTCCATCAATTTAAAGTTAATCGAGGACTCCGATGCTGATAATACACTGGTACTTATCGGTGCTCGGTGGCTGTCTCGCTTGCGCGAGAGCGCGCGCCGATCGTCGCCACCTTACGGATCTCGGGCGAAGTGCCGAGATTGTGGTAGTTACTATACGTACTATCGACTAAATGTGTTGTGGCCGCATTGAAATATTTAGTCAAATTTATCAAACAATTTGATCGACCTGAAAGCATTTACTATTCTTTTTAAGGGGAGGCTAAATACCGACATTAGCACCTCGAAAATGGGTTCCAAACTTGCCCTGGCACGAATAGATGAAAATCAATAATATTTTGACAGTATCATCAGAATTATGGCACAAATAGAGCCCCACTAATCTTTTTTCGGAAAACGAAAAAAAAAATTATAGATCCGATTATCATCAAAAATCTGTAATTGAAAATATTAAATTATAATGTTTTTACGGTATTTCGGCTAAAACCAAGAGTGGGGCTCCATAACCAACACCAAAGTACGAATATCGATACGTCTTTGACATTATTTTATGAAAAAACCGCGACGTAAGTTTGGAATCCAAATCACAAGATAAATGTTGATAAATTTCGTGTTTTATCGAAAAAAAAATGGCGAAATTAAGTTCACAGAAATCCGAAAGAGGGCAACTCCATGTGGAATGCCTATGAAATAAACATTACTTTCATCAGACTTCTATCCAAACTGTCTGACAAGTCAGTGGCAATTGACGAAAACGTTGATTTATGTCTCGCATTTGCATTTTGCAATTCATTCATCATTAATTCATAAATTAAATTGATTTTCATCCACTGGTATTGGAAAAAGTTTGGACACCGATTTTGAGTCGATAATGTAGGGCTTCAGGAATAATGTCGGTATTTAGCCTCGCCTTAAGGGGAGGCTAAATACCGCCATTAGCACCTCGAAAATGGATTTCAAACTTGCTCTGGCACGAATGGATGGAAATCAATAAAATTTTGACATTATCATCAGAATCATGGCACAAATGGAGCCCCACTAAAAAATTTTCGAAAAACAAAAACAAAAATTACAGATCCGATTATCATCAGGAATCTGTAATTAAAAAAATCAAATTATAATGGTTCTACTGCATTTCGGCTAAAACCAAGAGTGGGGCTCCATGAAGAACACCAAAGTACGAATTTCGATACGTCTTCGACATTATTTTATGAAAAAACCGTGTCGTAAGTTTGGAATCCAAATCACGGGATAAGTGTTGATAAATTTAGTGTATTATCGAAAAACAAAATGGCGAAATCAAGTTCACAGAAATCCGAAAGAGGGCAGCCCCATGTGGAATTCTCATGAAATGAATATTATTCTCATCAGATTCTATCCAAACTGTCTGACAAGTCAGTGGCATTTAACGAAAACGTTGATTTATGTCTCGCATTTGCATTTTGCAATTTATTCATCATTCATTCATAAACTTAATTGATATTCATCCACCGGTATTGGAAAAAGTTTGGGCAGCGACTTTGAGTCGATAATGTAGGGCTCCAGTAATATTGTCGGTATTTAGCCTCCCCTTAACTGGATGAATAGCTCAAATTAAAACTAGATTTTGTTGATGAGACGAAACATGCAATTGAAACAATTTTATTTACTTCCAGTAAATGACTAAATATTCGATTGAATGAGAAAACAAGTTGTTGAATCAATCTCGTTTGAAATAATTTTGATCCAATGTTGTTCTTGCTGTGAATGCATTACACATTCGAAACAACGACACCAGTTTTATTATTTCAACAACGGAGTAATCAAATCAAATATGTGACGATTGATTCAAACGAATTTTCCGTGATCGCAGCTGGGTAGTTGATATTACTGAACCTTTTTTTCGGTGTAACTGAAAAAAAAAATCAGCGCCACGAAAAAAAAAATGTCGAGGTAATGGCCGCTCGGTTATAGCTGGAATGCCCCATAATTATCTTTATTTATTTATCGATCATCTTATCTGTTCTCTCGTTTTCTGTCTGCGATTTAAAAAAAATATTTCATCGTTATTGAATCGGCACGACTGATGAAAATACGCATTTCTGATCGTTTCTAAATGGACATCGGTCTTGCGAAATAACAAATGGAATCGAATCGAGTCTCAAAAGTGAAAATCATGTTCATACCAATGATAACGGAACAAACAAAACGAGAAATTAATAATTGAATATACGCAATCCCAGTTTCTGTCGATTGGAACGATGACACATTTACTCGATACGACGATTCCTATATTTTCATTGTTATCATCATTATAATTATATTTATTAATATTATATATATATATCAATATGTATACGTGTATACACGAATATATATATGTTTTTAATCTTTGCTTTCACTTTGTTTCGTACTTTTCGTTTGACAAATTCAAATTAAGCTCGAATTGAATTCGAGACTCGAGAAAAACAAGAATTTATCCGAAAGAAAAAGACACAGCGACGATTACATTTCGAATTACAAATATTCGCGATCTTCGGGAAGCTCGACGATTTTTTTTTTTTCGATCTTTCATTCGTTTCATTCGCGTAACTTCCAATTTCTCACGAATCTTGCGATGAATTGCCCAATGTCAAGGGACGAGAAAGAATTTGTCTAAAAAAGAACGAGACACTGCAGACGATTATACTTCGAATTATTGAATCGTCGCCATATTCGCGAAGGTGGACAATTTTTCTTTCGTTTTTCCTATGGCCAAGGGCCTCATTTTTGACGTTTTTTTTTCCGCTGCAATTTATTTATTTATTCTTTCCGCAATCATTCTCCGAAAGACGATCCCGTCGACGAGTCGAAAACGAGGCGAGAATCTTAGAACGAGGTCTTGCCGAAAATGAAGTTTCCCGGTGCGCTCGGCTCGTCGGATGAGAAAAATATCTTCCAGAGAGCGATGAACTTGTCACGAGTCACCTCGTCACCCTGAAAAGTGAGAGAAAAAAGAATTAAATTAAGAATGAAAGATTAAGGATGCTTTGCCCCTACCGTCCCAACCAAAAATTTTAACTGTTTCACTGAGAAAAAAAGTTCAGTTAAAACAACTAAATCCATTTGGTTGAACAAAATTTAGTTGATTCAATATTAATTTGTTTGAAATAATGAAACTATAAATTAATTCAACAAATGGATTTGGTTAACCATAAGATATAAGGTGAACGAAATTATTTGGCCAATTTCCAGATAAAGTTTAGTCCAATTTACACGTTACTGAGTTTTCTGTACTGAAATATTTCGTTGATTTGTAGTATATTTTAACTAAATAAATTTAGCTGTAACAAAAAACAATTCGTATTTTCAATCACACAATTTATTTGGTACAAAGATATTTATTTGATTGAACTGAAACTTTGCCCATTCAAGCAACGATTTAACCGATTTAACTAAAACTTCCACTGTGTCTTTGTTGAATTACCAAAATGATCTCGTTGAACGTCCGGAAACAAATATTTGGTTGAGTCAAACAAATTTTTGCATTTTCAACAAAAAAAAATTTCTCAGTGTTGAAATTTCCATTCTTCGTGATACAATAAAAATATGAAAAAATTCAGCAACATTTGGCATCCATAAACAACAATTATCAATAATAATATTGCCCAAAAGTTATTAATAAATCGTTAAAACAAATAATTATTCAACAATTTTTCGGTAAGTTATTTTTTTTTTCTTAAGGTAGTATCCCACTGTAATGGGTTCAAAAAATCGATTTTTGTTTACATTTTTCGTAAGATAAACATCTTAAGAATATACTGTAAAAGTTTCAGACCGAAATTAAAAATATATTTAAAGTTATAGCCAAAAGAAGTGAGCAATTAACTAATAATGTAATATTAAAAATGATACTACGGTTTGGTAATCACCAGAAACTGTAAATCTCTCGAAGAAATGAAGAGAGCTTTGAGATAATTTTCAGGAAGCTTTCATAACTGATTAGTATAATTTTTTTAGAAAAAATCTGTCGTCAAAACTTTAAACGCGTTTTTCTCGAAACGACGTTTTCGAAACTTCGGGTAAGCACTGACTAAAAACTATTCAACTGATTTGGCTAAAAATTTTACCCGCTATTTTAGATACACATAGCTAAATAACCTTTGAAACATCCAATTTTTTAAAACAATGTATTTAAAGAAAAAATCGATTTCGAAGATCTTTTTGTTCACAAGTCCGCCATTTCGTTTTTTTTCTCTTAAAATATGCATATTTTAGATTATCGACCTAGAATTAAGTCTACAAAACAATAACCACTTTGAATTTTTCATTTCAGATGACTACGGAAGTCTGTGTGCTTCCCCGAAACAAGTCACCTTTTTTCGAGGATTTCACTTTGACGTACAAAATCATAAACAAATTCATGTAAAATTAAGTAAACAAAAATACTTTGAATACAAAAGTCTTTAAAACTTATCAAAGCTGACGATAAACCAGTGTGCAAAAACATTTACAAAATTGACAATTTTTTGTTTGCATTTCAAAATATTTTTTAATAATATTTCAAAATAGAGAGAAAATTCTGAAAAAAATCATATGCGATCAGAAAAATTAACGCATTCCATTTGTTTAAGAAAAAAAAAATTTACCGAAAAATTGTTGAATAATTACTTGTTAGAACAATTTATTAATAACTTTTGAGCAATATTATTATTGATAATTGTTGTTTGTAGCATGCCAAATGTTGTAATAAATTAATTAATCTTGAAAATGCTGATTATTTTGAGGTTAAGCATTGTCCATGACTACGCTAGTCACCGCTTATTTTGAGGTTAAGTATTGCCATTTTTCTTTCAGATGAACCTCCTTAAAGATATACTTCGTGCGGTACAGTCAAGTAAATGAAGTGTACGAAGATTTCAAAAATTCTATGTTTACGTACGAAAGGAGAAACTAATGTGACCAAAAGTGGATCTGGATTATAGATTTCGGGTATAATATTTTACAAAAATTGCTACAACAACCCTGCAGTAAAATTAATCAGTCTACGTCAATAAATGTACAAAAATATTTTTACACCATTTTTCCGAATCCAAATTTGTAGTTTAGTTTAGTTTAGAATTTTTTTTTTACTAATTCAGGGGGAAAATTTCCTTTATTCAAATTCTGACTGGAAATAAAAGTTTAGTTAAATAGCTGCAATTTCAAATAGCTCCAAAAAAAATTTTAGTCAAATAGCTCCAATTTGTATTAAATTCGAATTCATGGAAAAACTAAACGAGTCTCATTCATCCAGATCAAACTAAAATTGCAAATTTGATTTCACAATAATAAACTGCGCAAAAATATCTTTGTCGACTCATTGTCAGAATCTGAGATTTTCCTTTTGTGAAATAATTTTATATATTTATTTCTTTATTAATCTAGGAAGTCTTTAGTTAAATTTTCATTAGTTTATACTAGTTTTGATTAAAGCGTGCCAACAATTAATGAAATTTTAATGCTGGTTGGACTTGACTGTACCAGAAAGTCTGCCTTAAGGGGATGGGCAAAAAAGACGGTAATTCACCGCCATGCTCTGCAAACATTATCTCCGACAGAGCGAATCGTCAATCATTCAACGCCGAGGGAAAAAGAGAGAGAAAACTCACCACTTGGAGTTTCTTGAAAGCTTCACGAGACTCGGCCTCCTGTACACCGTGACTGCTGCAAACCAGACTGAATTCATCCTCGTCAATCGAACCGTCACCTGGGAAAATTAATTACAAAAAAAAATCATACAATACCATCAATATGATCTCTAACGAGCAAAACGATAGAGCCACTGGAAAATTGGCAGTACCATAACTGGGTTCTTTACATCTCTATTCTTAAATAACTCTATGTGTAATTTCTCTACTCCGACAGAACTTTATTCTTAAATATCTCTAATCTTTAGTCGTGCCAGAACTCTATTCATTTCTCTATTCTTAAATAAGTCTATGTTAAAAAATCTGTTGTCTGACATATCTCTAATCGTAAGTATGTCTATTCTTAAGGCCTTAGGTCACTCTAGAGACCGAAAAAAAGGCTTTTTGGGGATTTATTTTCAGAAATACTACAAAATAAATCGAGATTACAAAAACGGGGTGTTATCATACATATCAGTGACTGTTTACAATATTTTTTTTGAAGCGATTCATTTCAAAATGGCGGCTGCGCAGCGTTTTCGCGATAACGTCTCCGTTTTTTCAGAGTTCACGGCCGGACTAACAGCTCCTGTAATTTTTTAATCATAATAAGCCAATAAATTTTTTTCGATCATATGTAATCACTGCTATAGAAGTACGTAGGATTTTTGCGATATATTGATTTTTGGTCAAATGGCGCACTTCTAAGGTGGAAAGTGAAAAATCTACCTAGAAAATCGTCAGATAATTGTTAATAACAAATGAACTATGCAATATAAAAAAAAAACCTACGTACTTCCACAGACAATGTCGTTTTCGAGATATATTCAAAATTTCAAGTGAATCGGTGGAAAATTGTCTGAGTTATGAGTCCGGCCAACTGAAAAAATGCAGTTTTGAGATAAACGCGTTTGAAGTTTTGAGTAGTACCAGACGATCTTGTATTAAAATTTGAAAACCGAGTTCTTAGAGATTTTTCCCGGTCATAAACTTTTGGGACATCATTTTTGAGGTCCTGTTAGACCATTTAAAGTAAAAAAAATTTTCAATAATAATGCAATTGTGAGATAAAGGCGTTTGAAGTTTTTAGTAGGACCAGACGGCCTTGTACTAAAATTCGAAAAACGAGTACTTACAGATTTTTCCCGGCCATAAACTTTTGGGACATCATTTCTGAGGTCCATTTAAAATAAAATTTAAAAAAATCATTTTTCAAAAGTGCTAGGGTGGCCTAAGGCCTTAAATAACTCTGTGGTTAATTGACTGTGCTCTCATAAAACTCTATTCTCAAATGTTTATTCTCGAAAATAAGTCTACTCCTAAATATCTCTATTCGGAAATAACTCTACTCCTAAATATGTCGCATCGTAAAATTTCTATTAGAATAAATCTCTATTCTTAATAAATGCGAGAAAATCTCGATGGCGAAATATCTCTATTCTTACAGATCTCTATTCCGACGGATCTCTATTCTGACAAATGTTTCAATTGTTTTGGTACGACTAAAGAGACATTTTCCGAAACTGACAAGTGACGGAGAGATATTTCGGAGTAGAGATATGTCAGAATAGAGATCTGTTGGAACAGAGATCTGTAAGAATAGAGATATTTCGCCATAGAGATTTTCTCGAATTTATTAAGAATAGAGATTTATTGGAATAGAAATTTTACGATACGACATATTTAGGAGTAGAGTTATTTCCGAATAGAGATATTTAGAAGTAGACTTATTTTCGAGAATAAATATTTAAGAATAGAGTTTTATGAGAGCACAGTTAATTAACCACAGAGTTATTTAAGAATAGACATATTTACGATTAGAGATATGTCAGACAACAGATTTTTTAACATAGACTTATTTAAGAATAGAGAAATGAAGAATAGAGTTCTGGCACGACTAAAGATTAGAGATATTTAAGAATAGAGTTCTGTCGGAGTAGAGAAATTACACATAGAGTTATTTAAGAATAGAGATATAAAGAACCCAGTTATGGTACTGCCGGAAAATTAAGGGAGTATTCTGGTCTAGAATTTTGAAAAAATCATTTTTTTTTGCATATTCTTAAAGTTCGGACCTTTAAGAATGTTGAGTTCCTATGAAATCTTTTAATGTTAATTGTTCAGTAAGTAGCTTCTTAATCGTCGTGAAATTTTTACACGACCTCCTGAATACTTCATGTAAAAACATATTAAATTTTCAGAATTCTATCACCATTACTTCAACCTCCTTAAGGGTTAAAATGAAAAATGATGAGAAAATTTCGAAAATCTGGTATGTTTTTGTATGAAGTATTTAAGAGGTCGTGTAAAAATTTCACGACGATTAGGAAGCTCGTTATTAAAATATTAACATTTTGTTAAGAACAATTTTTAAACAAATTAAAAAAATATTCATCAATAAACTTCGTTTTGTTTCCGTTGCCTTCAATATAATGTAGATATTACAAAATTGAGAGGTCAAAAAAAAGTTATCGCAAAGTTAGATCAGTTTCCATAAGACTACATTTAATTTAATTTAATTTGTTAATGTCAATTGTTCGATAACGAGCTTCCTAATCGTCGAGAAATTTTAACACGACCTCTTAAATAATTCATCCAAAAACATACCAAATTTTCAGAATTTTCTCATCATTCGCGATTTGGGACTCAACATCCTTAAAAATATATCATCGAATTTTTTTTTTAATTCCCATAATTTACGGAGTTATAACTATTTTAGTGACGCAGCAAGTAGCAAATCGGACTATGGAAGTTTGTGCTCAAAACTACTTTTCTCAACACGGCTGACATGATTTCTCAAGCTCTACTCAACCGATGTACTTGAAATTTTTTCACCCATCTTCAAAGTATTACTCTCTATCGCTCCTACAATTTTTGTATCAAATTTTTTTTCTTACTATCGTCAAATAATTGAAAAATATGAAAAAAAGAGTCGAAAAACGCCTTTTTTTGTACAGACAGCCGCCATTTTGCGATTTTTTTTCCGTTTTGTCTGAGGTCGGGGCTATAACGACATTCTTATGAATTAAGAATCTTTTTTTTAAATTTTGTATCAGATGACTAGAAAAGTTGGAATCGTTTCAACCAGCACACCTCCTTTTTTTAGCCTTATTTAATTTTCATTTTTTTTTCTCGATAATTTTTTGGTTTATTGTCAAAATATTAATAAATATGCAGTAAAAAAAAATGGTCAAAAGATTTTTTTTATCGAGCTCGACAAAATGTATGTCTCTGGACTAGAAAACCGCCTTAATCGAATTTAACGATTGATGTTTCATATATATTTGTAGTAAATATGAAATAAACAATTTTGGATAATATATCTTGAGCCAAGTTCATTTCTGTAGAGGTCATGTAAGATTTATGTAAACATTGTATTTGTATATATTATGTCAATAAATTTCATTCATTCCTTTGAAAATACTAAATTCCCATTATAGAGATATGAAAGATAAAACCATTTCCGCGAGAAAAAGTTTAGAAAGCGGAACGTGAGAATTCCTTCACCCGTCTGCACGCCCTCATGCTTCCCATTAATTATAAAATTTAATTTGTCATTCCTAAAGTAATTGAGTGTTTTTTTAGCACAAACTGCAATAATTCATACAGCATATAAATTATTATTCATTAATTTACGGATTGTATTAGGATAAATGTGGGTCATTCCATGTCAAATCGACCAATAGTTGGAATCGACTCCTTTCAATTTCGATCAAATTTGGTCAGAAATCAGTTCTTTTATCATAAAACGAAGTCTTACCAAAGGAATAAAATTAAAAAAAAAATCGAAAGTTGTGCAAAATTCAAAATTTAACCATTTTCTCAATTTTACAAGTTTATTTTTTAAATATCTCGAAAACTATTATAGTTACGAAAAAATGGTTGTGGGTACGTCTCAAAGATTAAAGAAAAAAAATAAAAAATTTTTTTTTTTTGAAAAATGATGAAATTGGAGAACTTTGAATTTTTTAAAATCGTAAGAATCCACGA
The DNA here is from genome assembly GCA_946863875.1 of Alloplasta piceator. Taxonomy (NCBI): domain Eukaryota; kingdom Metazoa; phylum Arthropoda; class Insecta; order Hymenoptera; family Ichneumonidae; genus Alloplasta; species Alloplasta piceator. The sequence goes on along the minus strand of OX333072.1, from coordinate 31,221,818 downwards.
TCAACATTAAATTTTTTTTTTCAATTTCTTTTATATACCACCTTCAAAGACCCTGAAATTTTGTCAATTGCGTTTTTTTTTCAAAAATTCACATTTTTGAAAAAACACGTTGAAGGATTGGAGCAGGGTTGCAAAATTTTTTATGAAATAGTAATGCATTAACCATTACTTTTTTAATGGCTAATGAAAATATTCCCATTAACCATTAAAATTTAATGATTAATGGAAAATATTTCCATTAACTATTAAATTTTTATTTATTTATTTATTCATTTATTTATTTTCTTTTATTCTTGAAAGTGCCAAATAAATAAATAAATAAATGAGAACTTGTTTAAAAAAATTGAAAAAAACTTTTTTTTTTTAGCAAGTTCTTATTTATTTATTTATTTACTTATTTATTTATTTTTTGGCACTTTCAAGAATAAAAGAAAATAAATAAATGAATAAATAACTAAATAAAAATGTAATGGTTAATGGAAATATTTTCCATTAATCATTAAATTTTAATGAAAATGCAAATGCATTACAAAAAGTAATGCATTACTTGCAACCCTGGATTGGAGTTAATTAGGAAAAAAGAACATCATTAATTGGTTAAAAAAATTGAGCCAAAAGAAAATTTGTTTCGATAATTCAACCAATAAATAAAATATTGTACAGCTTTTTGGCAGCCTTTGCGAATCATGTGAGCACTAAATTTCCATTTTTAATTTGCATGTTTTTCGTCGAGAATAATCCTTTCAACCGTGTCTGGGTGAGCGATCCATATAAAATCGTTGAGGGATAAAATTCGCTGTACAGGAATTGTGACAAAAGCGTGGGGGTGCAAGATTCCGAGGGTAGAAAGGGAGTAGAAGTGTTTGTGTACGGTAACGTCGATAAGATTATTAATTGACACAGCGCGATGCTCGAGAGGCTGTGATGCTCTTAACGTTTGCCCAAAATGAAACTTCCGAAGCGAAACTTTGGCTGAGCCAGAAGGATGGGATGAGGTTTGTGCAGGGGCATAAATGTTTTTACGACCAGTAAACAAAGCATGTCGAAATTTCCGTGACCCAAAAGCCATGACGTTGCAACTACTACCGCGACGAGAACTTTCAATGCCAATAGGAGCGCATTATACATTCATACACATTAGGGTGGTGACATATTTTAACCGCCATTATGTTTATTTCATTTCCAGCCCTAAAATATATATCTTGCGATGAGAAAATGATCTTCATGTAGGTTTTGACCGATGAAAAGAAAAATATATGAGTCAAAATTCCGGAAGGCAGTATGCGTTTGGGCCTCATAGTCGACGATTGTTTTGTAACTTTAGGGACACATAGTAGAGTATGAGAGTACACACTGGAATTTTTTTTGGATTTTAAAAATGACCAGTTTCACTGTACCGATGACGTCATTTTTTTGAAATTTCTTGAATGTCATGTTTTATCAATTTCTCTAGACCCCTGTAAATGAAAAAACAAAAATTTCAAAATATATTTTGATTGAAAAAGATCTCAGCTTTAAAAAAAAAATATTTCCAAATACGTACCAATTCGTATAAGCAAAGAAAAATAGGTTTTTCCCTCAAAAAGGCGTTTTATCGATGAGCCTACACTCCAATCTGTTTTTTCATATTTTTTTCGGATTTCTGAGGTTTTTTTACACGAAAAAACTCTTTTCCCAGAGTGGGATCTCTGCGGCATCAGACCGTTACATATTAAATATAATCTGAGGTGCTGTAAATATCGAGAAAATAGTGCGGATAGAATAATGCTTACTGCGCTATTATTATATTGTATTGTTACTGTCATTTTTTATCGAGGTCATTATGGGTTTTTAACTTAACTTTTAATCAAGAGTCGCGGTAGCGACTCGACACAAGTACATTAAAACGGGGAGCGCACGAGACTCTTATACCCGACACATCCTGCTTATACACAGGAATATATCTATATAAAAAAAAATTCGTTTAACGATTATTAATTAATGACAGCATCTTGGAGATTATTCTGCATACGTAAATTCGTTATTAATTATGCTCTTTCGATTGGGACTACAATCAGTGCTCTAGCTGAAAGAATATGGATGATATCGCGGATTTATTTTTCGTCCGTGACATCTCGTTTTCATCACTAACATGACGAGTTTTTCGTACCTCAATTTTTTCCATACGAAGTATACCTATGTTTTCGCACGGAGAATTCCTATACGATGTATACCTATATTTTCGCACGGAAAATTCCTATTACGATGTATACCTACAGTGGATCAAAAAAGTATTCGTACACTGCGTTTTTTGCCAATAACTTCATGGGTATACATGATATCGAATCCAAACTCATTTCGTTTAATACTCCATCAAGTATAGAGATAATCTGCAAATGAAGAATTTTTTCCTAGGAATAATAAAAGAATTATGCAAAAAAAACGAAAATTTTCGGGCAAAAAAAGTATTCGTACATTTACAATTGAGCTGCTGAACCTCGATACTGATCCACTCATGGTATGAACTCTGCGTAAAATGTGAACAAGTCTTGGTTTACACATTGGTTTTGACCTATTCTATGCGATAGTGGATCTTCAAGCTCTGAACAGACATGACGGCAAAGAAAAGCGAAATATCAATATTCATGCGAAATAGAGGGATTTTTCTTCGGAAACGCGGTGAAAGTTACCGAAAAATTAGTAAAGAACTAAATCTAAGTTTCACAATCATGCAATATATAATATAAAAATACAAAACAACAAACAGCACCGAAAATAAGCCACGAACCGGTTGACCGAGATCGAGAGCGTCGGAGTATTGTTAAAGAGGTTACAAAAAAACCGTTCACAAGTGCTCGCAGTTTAGCGAATGATCTCGCGTCAACATTAGGGAAGGTCGTCTGTCCCCAGACTATTCGAAACGTTTTGCATTCTGCCCAAATATACGGCAGAACTGCCCGGAAAAAACCATTAATTGATCATACAAATCGAGAAAAACGTTTAGGTTTCGCAAAAACCTGCAGAAATAAATCTATAGAATTTTGGAAACGTGTCGTATTCTCGGATGAATCGAAATTTAACATCTGCGGCTCCTATAGATTTATTTCTGTAGGTTTTTGCGAAACCCAAACGTTTTTCTCGATTCGTATTATTAATTGATGGTTTTTTCCGGGCCGTTCCGCCATATATTTGGGCAGAATGCAAAACGTTTCGAATAGTCTGGGGACAGACGATCTTCTTTGATGTTGACGCGAGATCATTCGCTAAACTGCAAGCACTTATGAACGGTTTTTTTGTAGCCTCTTCAACGATACTCCGACGTTCTCGTTCTCGGTCGATCGGTTCGTGGCGTATTTTCGGTGCTGTTTGTAGTTTCGAATTTTTTTATTATATATTGCACTGTTGTAAAACTTAGATTTAGTTCTTTACTAATTTTTCGGCAACTTTCACCGCATTTCCGAAGAAAAATCACTCTATCTCGCATGGATATTGATATTTTGCTTTTCTTTGCCGTCATGTCTGTCCAGAGCTTGAAGATCCACTATCGCATAGAATAGATCAAGGCCAATGTATAAACAAAGACTTGTTCACATTTTACGCAGAGTTCAGACCATGCGTGAGTCAGTATCGAGGTTTAGCAGCTCAATTGTAAATGTACGAATACTTTTTTTGCCCGAAAGTTTTCGTTTTTTTTGCATAATTCTTTTATTATTCTTGGGAAAAAATTCTTCATTTGCAGATTATCTCTATACTTGATGGAGTATTAAACGAAATAGGTTTGGATTCGATATCATGTATACCTATGAAGTTATTGCCAAAAAACGCGGTGTACGAATACTTTTTTGACCCACTGTACGTTTTCGCACGGAGAATTCCTATTACGATGTATACCTATATACATCTTGACACCACCTAACAACCAATCAAACAACAAAAATTCGGTTGCTAGTAAGCGCTAACTTCACGAAACGATGAAAGGAACCAAACAGAAATATATCTTTGCGCCTCCTAACAACGATGAAGCAAACCAAACAGAAAGCTACGCATCATCGTGTATAACCTACCTGAGTAACTTCTTGTTTACTAAACGCTATATTGGTTTCATTTATGTATATGTTTATAAAACGTGCTTCGAGTTAATATTTGGATCGTCGCATTTGCTTCAATTTATTTTAATAATTAATTATTATTAAATTCATAAATACTTGAGTGATTTGTGCCCCCGCAACAAAATAATTTTGAATTTATTGTGATATGTCAGAAAAACTTTGAAGTTCTTTAAACAGTTTTTTTTTTCTATACCGTTATGCCGTAGGACTAGGAAATGTGAAAAAAATGTTCTTCAAAGGAACAAAGAGGGAAAGCGCTCTAAATTTTCTCTTTAAATAATGAGTTTAAATAATGACTCTTTTAATTGTTCGTTGAATAATACTTTCTCATTTTTCGTTCAAATGAATGTTCAAAACTTTAAGTGCATAAAAATTAGCGACGTAATAAATTATATAAAAACAGTAAAATAACATGAAATTATAAATTATGTAAAATGAAAAAACCGAATGGAAACACTTTGCAAAAAGTTGACAAATCACCCCCAAAACACCAAAAATGGTGTACAAAAATTGCAGACAAGTACATTTACGAAAGTATCTCTAGTTTAGTCATCTTACAAAAAGTTGTGAAATAAATAGACATGAAACTCACAACACGCATTGCCTAGCTCATCTATTTTCCTAATGTAACTTTAACTTTGCAATCATGATTTTTAAGAGCGGAGCAGAAAAAAAAAATTAGAAAAAATGTTAACAGTAAAATTTAAAAAAATAGTGAAATCAATTGAAAATTATCAACAAAGCGAAATTCTCAATGAACAAAAATAATCAAAAAAATACAAAGTACTTGGCGAGTTCGTTTTTAACAGACTATAAGTCAAAACGGTTTTTCAGTAAACAGGTGAACACCAGAATGTCACTATATGCTCAGTGAAAAAACTCGCCAAGTATTTTTTATTTTTTTGATTATTTTTGTTCATTGAGAATTTCCCTTTGTTGTCAATTTTCACTTGATTCCACACAACAAAAATACGTCCCGAGTACGTTTTTCAGACATCACGTCAATTGTCCCGTGATGGTAATGGGATGGTCCCATGGGATTCCCATGGGCTCTAAAGTGTCCGCAGTGATTACCGGAATGGGATCGTCCCATTGTCGTCCCGGGATGTCTTCGGGACGTCTCTTGGACTGTAAATACAGCAGAGTGGAGATATCGATGAGATATTATCGAGACTTCTTAAAGACGTCAGTAAGGTATTCCAGAATTATCAGACACAGCAATGATACGTCCCAAGTACGTCTTTTGGACATCACGTCAATTGACCCAATTGTCTCGTGATGGTAATAGGATGGTCCCATGGGATTCCCATGGGCTCTGAAATGACCGCAGTGATTACCGCAATAGGATGGTCCCACTGCCGTCCCGGAATGTCTTTGGGATGTCTTCGGGACGTCTCTTGGACTGCCAACACAGCAGTGGATAACTATTTTTATTTCGATTTAATATTAATTAATTTCAATTAATTAATTAAATTTCAATAAAATGGGTACAGTACAGAGGGAGACAGCAAGTACCCCTTGTAATATAGCCTCTTATGAGGTCAGACTCCTTTCGGTGTCAAATGTCCGTGTTCACGCTCGGCTATGTAAGCATTCTATTTGCATGATCCGTATGTGAGAGTCTCTGCCATCTCGCGGCGAGTCTGGAACTAACGCCGTGGAATGGCTGACCTCCTATAGACATCTCTAAGAGAGTGCGCTGGGATTGTCAAAGCACGGTTACGACAGGATATCGTCAAGACATCCTATATTAATCTCGCGTAGAACAATGTCTTACCAGTACCTCCCAGAGACATCTCTAAGAGAATACGCTGGGATCGTCAAAACACGGTTACGATAGGATATTCTCAAGACATCCTATATTAATCTCCAGTAGACCAATGTCCTACTAGTGCCTCCCACAGACATCTACAAGATAGTGCGGTACGATCGTCTACACGCGGTCATGGCAGGATATCCTAGAGACATCCTATATTAATCTCGGGTAGAACAATGTCCTACCAGTAACTCCCACATACGTCTATAATAGAGTGCGTTGGGATCGTCCAATTACGGTTGCGACAGGATATCCTCAAGATCTCCTATATTAATCTCGGGTAGAACGGAATCCTACCGGTACCTCTCAGAGATATCTCTAATAGAGTGCGCTGGGATCGTCTAAATACGGTTGCAACAGGATATCCTCAAGACATCCTATATTAATCTCGAGTGAATGAATGTCCTACTAGTACCCCCCATAGACATCTACAAGACAGTGCGGTACGATCGTCTACACATGGTAACGGCAGGATATCTACAAGACATCCCATATTAATCTCGGGTAGAACAATGTCCTACCGGTACCTCCCAGATACATCTATAAGAGAGTGCACTGGGATCGTCTAAACACGGTTGCGACAGGATATCCTCAAGACATCCTATATTAATCTCGAGTAGACCGATGTCTTACTAGTACCTCCCACAGACATCTACAAGTGAGTGCGGTACGATCGTCCACACACGGTGATGGCAGGATATCCTCAAGACATCCTCTATCAATCTCGGCTGGAACAATGTCCTACCACTACCTCCCACAGACGTCTATAAGAGAGTGCGTTGGGATCGTCTAATTACGGTTGCGACAGGATATCCTCAAGACATCTAATATTAATCCCGGGTAGAACAATATCTCACTGGTTCCTCCCATAGACGTTCATAAGACGTACTATCTTGGTAGGACACGAATGGGACTATCTCGGGATGGTCCCGGGATCAATTTTGCTGTGTGGGATTTCACTATTTTCTTAAATTTTACTGTCAACATTTTTTCTAATTTTTTTATTTCTGCTCCGCTCTTAAAAATCATGACTGCAAAGTTAAAGTTACATTAGAAAACTAGATGTGCTTGGCAACGCGCGTTGTGAGTTTCATGTCTATTTATTTCACAACTTTTTGTAAGAAGACTAAACTAGAGATACTTTCGTAAATGTACTTGTCTCCAATTTTTGTACACCATTTTTGGTGTTTTTGGGGGTGTTCATTAGCACCGTAATGGGAGGATTTGGCTATGACAAAAAATAATAATACCCTGAAAGCAATATAATATACACGATTCCGGGGAATGGGTGTGTAAATGGCCGCAAAATTAAACATGCATCAGTAAATATTTTTATAAAAGATGAATGGATGTTTTTTAAAGTTTGTTTACACACCCATTCCCCGGAATCGTGTATATTATATTGCTTTCAGAGTATTATTATTTTTTCTCATAGTCAAATCCTCGTATAACAGTACTAATAAATTATAAGTTAAGTTAAAAACCCATAATGACCTCGATAAAAAATCATAGTAACAATACAATACAATACTAGCGCAGTAAGCATTATTATATCCGCACTATTTTCTCGATATTTACAGCACCTCAGATTATATTTAATATATAACGGTCCGATGCCGCAGAGATCCCACTCTGGAAAAAGAGTTTTTTCGTGTAAAAAAACCTCAGAAATCCGAAAAAAATGAAAAAACTGATTGGAGTGTACGCTCATCGATAAAACGCCTTTTTGAGGGAAAACCCCATTTTTCTATGCATATACGAATTAATACGTATTTGGAAATATTTTTTTTGAAAAACTGAGATCTTTTTCGATGAAAATACAAGTCGAATTTTTTTTTTTATTACAGGGGTTTAGAGAAATTGATTAAAACATGATATTCAAGAAATTAAAAAAAAATGACGTCATCGGTACGGTGAAACTGGTCGATTTAAAAATAATAAAAGAATTCCAGAGTGTACTCTCATACTGTACTATGTGTCCCCAAAGTTACAAACCAATCGTCGACCATGAGGCCCAAACGTATGCTGTCTTCCGAAATTTTGACCCATACATATTTAATGTCACTCCAAGTTTTTAAATATCGATATTCCCGCCGAAAATCAATTTTATTATTTTTGTTTGCTCTTCATTTTTCAGCAAATTTTTTATGTATATAATTTTTTCATTTTTATAAAAAAAGATGCACATATCAGTGTTAAGGTGGTTTAGCGTGAAAAATTAATTTTTCAATCAGAGCAAAGCCGTTTTGTTCTTTATAAAAAATGCGGCTAAATTCCTTACGAGAATTTTTTTCTCGTTGGATTAAATTTTTTTTCGGGGAGAGACTCGCAATAATCAAAAAGATTATAAAATAGCCTATTAGATTATATGATGAATAAATAAAAAATAATAAAATATAAAAAATAAAATGAAAATAATGTTGTCCATTTTTCAACTGTACGCAGTCAGGATTTGAAAAAATCGATTTTGTAAGTTTCATTTTCGTAATGTACACATATTTAAGTACATCCACAGGAAATTTCATGTCGACCCGATAAATATTTTCGAAGTTATAAGCATATTTGTAAATCCATAATTACGATGGGTAAAGTGCTTTTGAAACTTTGAACGCGTTTTTCTAAAAAGTGTTTTTTTAACTTCGATGAGCAAGATTTCTCAGAAACGGCATAACCGATAAAGTCTCAACTTTTAACACAAGCTTTATAAATATATTTTTTAGTAATTAATCGAAGGTTTTTTTTATCGATAAATATTTTCCATTTTATAAACAATGTAAGGCAAACATTTTCATCAGAAATCGATTTTTTTTGAGAAGCCACCATTTTTTAAAAAATAAATATTTTGCTTATTCCTTTGATTAAATACCAGAGATTATACCTTATATTAACGAAATTTTTTTTATTTATCGATTTTGGATGATCCAATCCAGAGATATTGAGCTAACCGCGAGACGCCTCTTTTTAGAGGACCTCCCGGAGATCGGCTACAGCGGCTTCAAGGATCATTTTTTTTTTAAAGAAACATTTCAAAGTAAAGTTAAAAATTACTAAAATATGTAAATAAATTTTTACATTAATAAGTTAAAATATCTTTCCAGAAAAAATTCTTGAAAAATCGCTTTTTCGACCTCCTGACTCGTTAAGGAATATACTGATTAACTTACCAGAAGAATCTTCGAGGTCAAACATAAATTCCATGTAGGTCTGCTGCCACTCGGTAGGCTTTTCCGGATTCTTCGCATAATCTTCCCAAAGTGTGTACCATTCTTCACGACTTATCTGAAAAGATTATTGCAATCGATTCTTAGTAAATTAAAAATCCGTTAGAATTTTCTTTTATAACCATGATCAGATAATATAACCAAGATAATAAAAATGATGTGATCTTTTTTATTGCTGATGATTACATTTGCAATTAGTTATCATTTACGTACTATTTAAATTTGTTCGATTTTCGAAAACAAAATTTCCGTCCAAATAGATCTACAACGTAATTTTTTTTAAAGATTTTCATTGAGAATAGATCATGACAAATACGTACTTTTATTATAAAACCCTCACCTGTCCATCCTGATTTTCATCGGCACCCGATTTTAAACCGTCCCATACTTTAAGAAGAGTGTCTTTTGTTTTCTGATACCTCTCATGACCCGGTGCCCAGCCTCTCGATTCGCAAATTTTCTGTTTTCAAAATTCAAATGATCATTAATCAACATATATGGGTCATTCCATGTCAAATCGAATAACAGTTGGAGTCGACCCCTTTCAATTTCGATCAAATTTGGTCAGATGCTTTTTTTCATCATAAAACGAAGTTCTAAATTATTTTCGTAATTTATGCAAAATTCAAAATTTCACAATTTTTTTCAATTTTTCAAATTTATTTTTGAAATATTTCGAAAACTATTATAGTTACGAAAAAATCGTTCTGGGTTCCTCTTAAAGAATATACTTAAGGCTACGAAAAAAAAAATATTCTGCAAATTTTTTTTGAAAAATGATAAATTTAATGTTTTGAATTTTTTTTAAATATAACACCTTTGTATAATACCCTCTTTTATATAATATTGATCTTAAAAGGTCCTGAAATTATCAGAATTATGGTTTTTGTTTTTTCAAAAATATGAATCTTTGAATTTTGGTAAACAATTTTTGTTTACCTCTAAGTTAAGTAAAGTTGAGGAATCATGTAATTTTTACTGCTAAAAATTGCAAAATTACATGATTCCTCAACTTTCTTAATTTAGAGGTGGAAAAAAAAAATTTCTTACCGAAATTGAAAAATTCGTATTTAAAAAAAAAACACAATTCTCAAAAGTTGAGGATCTTTTAAGATCAGTACAAGATATTATTTAAAAAAATTGAATCAAAAATTTGATGTTGATCATGGATTTTTACGATTTTTGAAAATTCAAAATTTTCCGGATTCATCATTTTTCAAAAGTTATTTTTCGGAATATTTTTTTCCGTAGTCCCAAGTATACGCTTGAAAACGAACCGAGAACGATTTTTTCGTAACTATAATAGTTATCGAGATGTTTAAAGAGTAAACTTAAAAAATTGAAAAAAAGTGGTAATTTTGATTTTGCACAACTTTCAAAACAAAAAAAAAATTTACACTCAGTCAAAAAATTAAAGGAACAGCAAAATTTTCGAGATTTTTCAGCGATTTTCCAAAGGCAATTTTCCATAGATTGGTTAAGCTCGGAAAATTTCTTTGAGCCCATCGACTTTTTCGAAAAAAGCAAAAATATCGATAAATTTTTTACCGTGATATTTCTTTCGACTGCGTCGAGGGTGATGCCCACAACATTTTTTTGACTCAAGGATCCAGAACTAGAAGATTCAAGCTTTGAAATTCTTTTTTTTTAAATTGTTACAACCAAAGTCAACAAATTTACAGCCTTTGGGAAATCGCTGAAAAATCTCGAAAATTTTGCTGTTCCTTTAATTTTTTGACTGAGTGTCTTTTTTTCCTTTCGCAGAACTTCATTTTATGATAAAAGAAAACTTCTGACTAAATTTCATCGAAATCGAAAGGGGTCGATACCAACTATTGGTCGATTTGACATGGAATGACCTACATTCAAATATAAAAATAGAGAAATATTGAAATACTGAAATATTAAAATCCGAAAAAATACTATTATACTAACAGACTATAATACAATATTATTATTTAAGCTGTAACAAACATTGAGAAGACGAAAAAAAAATGAAAGGTAATTAATATCCTTACCTGAACAGCGAGATCAACGTCACTGGCGTCGATTCCACCGCTCTGGTTGACATCTGAAATAAAGATGAATTAAAAGAAAACTGAAGACGACGAAGTATTTAATCGATTGTTGAACGTGGAATTCGCGTCGTGCAAAACTTTCGTTCGGGTTGAGAGAGGGTAGAGATTTATCACGAGAATCTTAAGCATTGGGATCTGCAAAGTGAGATTAGTTGCCTCGGGTAATTTGTTGAAATTCGCTGTACAGCTATGCACACAGATCTGTATAAAAGAGAATGCCTTTGGAAGGGTGTGAGAATGGTGGAATGCGACTCCTGAGACTCGTGAAGGGTTGAAACAGGGTGTACAGTCGAGAGAGATGCTGAGAAAACTGAAGTTACCGATGGGAGTGAGAAAAGGGAGACCATCGCGGTGAAACATAAAGATCGAGCGAGCGCGAGAGAATACACGCCTATTTTTCACATAAACATGCGAGAATTCTATGCGCTGTTAAATTCAAGAATAGATGGAACACTTTTAAATAATCACTTCAAATTTTTGCACGATTCAGCATATTTGTGCAACCAGCAGAGACTTTGAAAGAACCCTCTTCCATAATTGAATGTAATAAAAGTAAATCTTGTAATTTATAAAGATGAAAAATCTCTTGTTCCTGGAGAGATGAAACAGTTAATCATAATCATTTCAAAGCTACCATTATTAATTACTATTTCCTTATTCACCATTTTGTTATCGTTCATTTTCATCATTTTTCGTTTGTTTTTTTTTTCATATTGAAATAATGAAACGATTTTGAAAACCGACTTCCCATATTTCCATTTAACTAAAAAATGCCTCTTGCTGCGTCTCCTTCGACGTGTCTCATCTATTCTGGAATTACTCAGAATTGCTCTTGTGCTTCTTTTTGGACTCATAATAAAAATATACATTTTGTTTCTATTCGTTAATTAATAATGAGGGAAGAAAAGAAAAATTAGAGTGAATATGTCTAGCCAAGACAAAATTACACCCTGTAATTTTTTATCGAACAGAAAGGGGTGTCAAATTGGACGATAAATTATATATTGAAATAAAAGATTTCCACAGTATCAATCTGAGGTCTGCGAAGTGAAACAGGACATTGAGCGAATTAATTAGTTGATTAGGAATTGATTGGTAGTTTTTTTCTCGCGCATTATTCGAGCGCATGGTGAACGTATCTCTGTGAAAATCGATAGAAGAGGGTGTCTGTTTGATAATAGCCTTCCCGGAATAATGGATGAAATTTGCAAAACAAAGCGAGCTGGACGAGGAATTTATAGCGAGAACTTTGAACGGCCTTCACCAACAAAATTCCTCTTTCATATATGAAAAATGGTAGATATACAGTGGGTCAAAAAAGTATTCGTACACCGCGTTTTTTGGCAATAACTTCATAGGTATACATGATATCGAATCCAAACCTATTTCGTTTAATACTCCATCAAGTATAGAGATAATCTGCAAATGAAGAATTTTTTCCCAGGAATAATAAAAGAATTGTGCAAAAAAAACGAAAATTTTCGGGCAAAAAAAGTATTCGTACATTTACAATTGAGCTGCTAAACCTCGGTACTGACTCACGCATGGTCTGAACTCTGCGTAAAATGTGAACAAGTTTTTGCTTACACATTGGCCTTGATCTATTCTATGCGATAGTGGATCTTCAAGCTCTGGACAGACATGACGGCAAAGAAAAGCAAAATATCAATATCCATGCGAGATAGAGTGATTTTTCTTCGGAAATGCGGTGAAAGTTGCCGAAAAATTAGTAAAGAACTAAATCTAAGTTTTACAACAGTGCAATATATAATAAAAAAATTCGAAACTACAAACAGCACCGAAAATACGCCACGAACCGATCGACCGAGATCGAGAGCGTCGGAGTATTGTTAAAGAGGTTACAAAAAAACCGTTCACAAGTGCTCGCAGTTTAGCGAATGATCTCGCGTCAACATTAGGGAAGGTCGTCTGTCCCCAGACTATTCGAAACGTTTTGCATTCTGCCCAAATATATGGCAGAACTGCCCGGAAAAAACCATTAATTGATCATACAAATCGAGAAAAACGTTTAGGTTTCGCAAAAACCTGCAGAAATAAATCTATAGAATTTCGGAAACGTGTCGTATTCTCGGGTGAATCGAAATTTAACATCTGCGGGTCCGATAGATTTATTTCTATAGGTTTTTGCGAAACCCAAACGTTTTTCCCGATTTGTATTATTAATTAATGGTTTTTTCCGGGCAGTTCTGCCATATATTTGGGCAGAATGCAAAACGTTTCGAATAGTCTGGGGACAGACGATCTTATTTGATGTTGACGCGAGATCATTCGCCAAACTGCGAGCACTTGTGAACGGTTTTTTATAGCCTCTTTAACGATACTCCGACGGTCTCGTTCTCGGACGACCGGTTGGTGGCGTATTTTCGGTGCTGTTTGTTGTTTCGTATTGTTTAATTATATACTGCACTGTTGTGAAACTTAGATTTAGTTCTTTACTAATTTTTCGGTAACTTTCACCGCGTTTCCGAAGAAAAATCACTCTATCTCGCATGGATATTGATATTTCGCTTTTCATTGCCGTCATGTCTGTCCAGAGCTTGAAGATCCACTGTCGCATAGAATAGGTCAAAGCCAATGTGTGAACAAAGATTTGTTCACATTTTACACAGAGTTCATACCATGCGTGAGACAGTATCGAGGTTTAGCAGCTCAATTGTAAATGTACGAATACTTTTTTTGCCCGAAAATTTTCGTTTTTTTTGCATAATTCTTTTATTATTCCTAGGAGAAAATTCTTCATTTGCAGATTGTCTCTATACTTGATGGAGTATTAAACAAAATAGGTTTGGATTCGATATCATATATAGCTATGAAGTTATTGGCGAAAAACGCAGTGTACGAATACTTTTTTGACCCACTGTATATCACCTAACATTATAGGATTCGAGAATATGATAGATGCAGCCTATGTATGGGGCTTCGAGGTCAAATCAGGTGTCTGACCCTTAAGACCTCCCGATTTTTTTCAACACTGCAGCAAACGTTCATTCATTGTGAATAAATGTTTTAATATGCTTGGAAATCTCTTACAGTGCTTCCACCACTCTCCACTTAATAAAATCCATTTCCAGTCAATTTAATTTCCATTCCATTTTGTCGGAATGCCTCGCAAAATTTTTTTCTCTGAGCTCGAATCACTTTGCTAAATTTCCCTAACATTTTTCTAAATCTCCCAACATCGTTTTTACCATATTTTTTACCAATCTGCAATGTATCTCTATCGCCCCTTCTTCTTTTGTATCAAAATTACTTTTTTTTCTATTTCAAAAAAATTGAAAACTATGAAATAGAGTCGAAAAACGCCTTTTTTCGTTCAGACAGTCGCCATTTTGTGAAAATGTATTTTTCCATTTTCTCTGAGGTAGGGGCCATAACGACATTCTTACTAATTATGAATCTTTTTATAAATATTGTATTGGATTACTAGCTCTTCGTCTGTAAACATTTTTCTTGCACCCGCCATTTGTAAACCTGGGTCGTTCGCGTCCAGCCGTTTTTTAATGGGGTTAATGAACTCGGAAAAATTTAATAAAATTTGAGCTACTGTTCGAAACCTTCAACTTGATATGCCAACCATAATATTTGTGAAAAGTTCATTTTTACATATATTTTTTATTTAAAAAATGGAGCAACTCCGTAAAGTATCAGTAGTTTGCTTAAAAAATCATAACTTTTCGAAACATTGAGATACCTTAATGTACTTTACGGCAAATTGAAGCTGAATCATGCACATTTAAGGAAAAAAATATTAGATTTTATTGATTTAATATTAAATGATCAAGTCCGGTTAGTAAAATGGGCAATAAATCATGTATTGATATGAACGCATTTTATTATCGAAATTTTTTTTTTCTTATAAACTGTATTATTTTCAACTTATAATTATTAATTCTACTGTTATAAGCAAAATAGTACGTTCTTAACTGAAATTGTTATTCCTGTCAACTGACTAACCGCTCAGCTGACGTTGTTCCATTTTGTACTGACACTAAGAAAAATAGAGGTTATTTAGAAAAAAAAAATTTTAAATAATTCTGCAGCTTCATTACGCAAAAGAAACACGTTAAAATAAAAAACATTTTCGCTTACTTGCGATATTTGACAAACTCCGTCTGTAAACGTGGGTCATTTATGTCCAACCCAAATTTTGTCCACTTTTTGGGACGGTTTTAGGGCAGCTGAGGCCTTGCATTTTGGGGGTCAAGTCCCTCTCCCATGTAAGTTTTTTAGGTGGGTGTAGCGGTCCCCACCGCTCGCTCGTTCGGAAGTAATCGGTGGAAATAATTTTGAGTAGGACAAAAATGACCCAGGTTTACAGACAAAGGGTTAGACAGGTTGCAATCTAGTGGAAAAAATTAAGGGAACAAAAAAAATTCCCAAATTTTTAGTGGTTTTTAACAATGCTGTATCGCAGTGAAAAATGGTCGTATCGAGGTCGGAAAACAAAACAAAACAAAACAAAACAATACACTACAGGTTTCACGCAATCCTGAGAAATACCGAGAAAAAAAATTTTGGCAAATTTGAATCACTTTTCTTTTGGCTGCAATTACTTGGAAAAAAAAAATTCAGCTAAACCATCATATGAACCGGATAGCTTGTTTATTTAGCTTCAATTTGCTTTTTTGAGACCTCGCTGCGACCATTTTTCGCTGAGATATCGGACTTTTAATGAAAAAAGATCCTTTTGTGTTTGAACATTGAAATCTCAGCAACCAATAATCGCACAGAAATCAGAAGGGGCGTTTCACAAACTATAATTAATATTCTACAAAGATTGACGATGGTTTTTTGAAAAAAAAAAAAATTTTCCATCCTAGCCATGAATTTGAAAAAACAGGAGAAAAAGGGCTATTTATGGTTTTTTTAGAAAATCAACGGCCAAGTTAAAAATATTGATAAAACGACTAATGTTGAGCGTGACTTTTACAGGTCAATATACCCAAAAATTCCCTGTAAAGTTACAATTCGATCTATCGAACGGTTTTTTTGTTTCAAGCAATCAAATTTTATAAAAAAATTAAAGGATCTTGTTTCTGCCCCTTAACACTTCATAATCATTGTGAAATGAAAAAAGAAAATTTTTTTGGGCATTTTGCCCATTTTTATCGCAGACAGCGTTTAAATTTATGGAAAAAAAATAAACAACAAAAATTTCAAAGAAAAATTTGAATTTTTTTTTCAAACAATTCAAGGATTAGGTTTATTGCCCCTAAACACTTCATAATCATTATTAAAAGGAAAAAAAAAATTGAGCTTTTTCCACATTTTTCTCGGTATTTGTCAGGATTGCGTGAAACCTGCAGCTTCGCAAATTTTTTTGCTGGAAGATCTGAAAACTAGAAACTTGAAGCTTCAAAATCCTTTTTTCAGATCTCGATTCGACCATTTTTCACTGAGATATAGCATTGTTAAAAACCACTAAAAATTTGGGAAATTCTTTTGACCCCTCAATTTTGTCCACTAGTGTAACTTATTGAATTTTCGTTTTTTTTTCCAATTTTTTTTGTTTATTCTCAAAATATTAATAAATTTGTTGTAAAAAAAATAATGGTAGAAATATTTCTTTTTTTTTTTTTAATCGAGCTCGGCAAAATGCTCAAAATGTATGTCGTCTCTATACCAGAATACCGAAATTTTACGTGAGATTCCAACGAGTTCGGGAGAGTTATATGGTTAAGGTTGTTTAGAAGCTATGAAACCTTTCAATGTTAATTGTTCAATAAATAGCTTCTCAATCGTAGTGAAATTTTTACACGACCTTCTGAATACTTCATGTAAGAACATACCAAATTTTCAGAATTCTATCATCATTACTTCAACCTCCTTAAGAGGAGGCTAAATACCATTTTTATTCAATCCCTACATTATCGACGTATCATCGTTGTCCAGTCTTTCTCCGACAACCGTGGATGAAAATTAATTACATTTTGACAATTAAGAGGGAGATAAATTAATTAACAATTAATTTTCAATTGAGGGCTAAAATGCGTTACAGCTAATGCGAACGAACTCAATCGAGCCCCCTAAATATTATAGGTTACTCGTCAGAATCCATGGTGCTGCCCTCACTCGCACGTCTGTGAACTACATTTCGCCATTTCGTTTGTCAATAAAACTACAATTTATCGATATTTATCTCTTGATGCGCCATCCAAACTTACGGCGTGTTATTTTGACAAAATAATGTCGAAAACGTCTCGATATTTGTGTCGTGGCGTTCTTCATGGAGCCTCACTCTTGGTTTTACCCGAAATTCAGTAAAAGATTAATAATTAAAGTTTTTCAATTACAGTTTCTTGGTGGTAAGTGAATCTGTAAATTTTTTTTTGTTTTTCGAAAAAATTCTGGTGAGGCTCCATTCCTGCAATTGTTCTGATGATGTTGTTAAAATTTAGCCTCCTCTTAAGGGTTAAAATAAAAAATAATGAGAAAATTCTGAAAATTTAGTATGTTTTTGTATGAGGTATGTAAGAGGTCGTGTAAAAATTTCACGACGATTAGGAAGCTCGTTATTAAGAAATTAACGTTTTGTTAAAAACAATTTTTTAAACAAATAAAAATCTATTTATCAATAAACTTCGTTTTCTTTTCGTTGCTTCCAGTAGGGTAGACTGGGTACGGTTGTGCCAGGGTACGGTTGTGACAGTCGCCATATTAGCGAAACTATAAAGAATACCGGGGGGGGGGGGGGGGGGGTGCAAGGGGAGAGAGGAGCGATGTGCCTGACTAAACATGTTTTATATTGTTGCGTTACCCAACGCGCGACATTAACGCCAGCAGACGCCTCCATTGCTTTTCACCAGTCAAAAGTAAGTATTTTTATTCGATTTCTTTTAATAATTGTTGTGACATGTGTACAGATAGAGTAATGAGTGTTTTTCCTCGTTATTAGTTAAGCCTTAGTAGTTAAATACCAATGATTACTTTTTACGTAGCTTATTTTTTATTGTCATAGCGATTGTTTTTTTGCGTTGGGTACGGTTGTGACATAGTTTCTGGGTATGATTGTGGCACAAGTAAAAAAAAAATTTTTTTACATGCCCAGAAAACGTTTGAGGAAGACGGCAAAAGAGCAATGTGACGTAAAAAAATATAAAATCATTTATGAAGAAATTTTGACTGATTATATGATGTGATATATGATATATGATGATGATGATATATGAAATGATAATATGGAGACTGTTGTAATAACTTATTCGTGCAGGGCCTTATGTTACATATGACTTGCAATAAAAGTGATTCTAGACCATTTTGGTGTATTTGTTAAACCTGTCACTACCGGCCCCAAGCACTTTCACAAACGCCCCTGGGGTGTGGTCGGTTGTGACACTTTTTTCTTTTTTTCTAATTTGCTCTTACGAGTTAACCATTGTACTTAGGGACAACACTTTAGTATTTATACGTAGACAAATGTACACTCTACTGTAAAGAACAGTTTTCGTCCAGCTAGCTGGCCTATTAACAAAATTATGGGCGATCAAATGAAAATTGTCACAACCGTACCCAGTCTCTATATTGTGGATATCAAAAAATTAGGTCACAAAAAAACTTATCGCAAAGTTATATCAGTTTTCATAAGACTACATTTAATTTTTGCTTCCTCATAAAGGAAGCTTTGTTTTCATGAAAATTTTTTTTTTCGAGATTTTCATGTCAGTATTTTCAAAATGTCCCAAAACGTCCAAAAAACACATTTAGAAAAAATGTCCGGACGTATGTATGTGTGTGTGTGTGTGTGTGTGTGTTTGTGTGTACGCTTTGTGCTTTCCTTAAAATGAATATATCTTGAGAATGGTTTGGGCGATCGACTTAAAATTTCGTATACAATTAGACCATATATGTCCCTATACTCATGTCAGTGCAAATTTTGTTTAAATTGCAAAATAATTTTCAATTTGGCGGGACTTTAAATTTTTTGTAAAATGTTTGTGGGTCGTCTAACTTTCGTAATTTTGCAGTCATCACTCTGAAATTTTATGTACAGATACACTTTATAATAGGGACGGTCGGGATCAAATTTGGGAAAAATCGCCCAACAGGTTTGGTTTAAAAAAAAAAGTTAATTTTTCGCAAAAAATTTGTAAGTTCTCTAACTTTTGCAATTTTGCATGTATCGAGCTAAATTTTTTTGTGATGATACATTCAATGAAAACGAAAAATAATACTGAATTTCAGAAAAATCGCTTGGGAGGTTCATTTCAAAAAAAAATTTGAAATTTTCAAACAAATTTAGTTAACGCTCCTACATTCGCATTTTTGCAAGTATCGGGCTAAAATTTCTTACACAAATACACTAGATGATAAGAATTGTTAGGGTCAAATTTGGTGAAAAACGCTAGAGAGGTTTGTTCTTAAAAAAATTTAGACATTTCCAGAAAAATGCTTGTGAACACTTTCGTAATTAAGCAGCTGTTTTGCAGTTGGCACCCTGAAATTTTATGTGTAGATACACTTTATAATAAGAACTATTTCGATTGAATTTAGGAAACTTTGCTCAAGAGGTTTGGTTTAAAAAAAATTATTATTTTTCGAAAAAAATGAGTAAGCTCTGTAGCTTTTGTAAATTTCCATCTATCGAGGTGAATTGTTCAATGCTGACACATTCAATAGCAAGGAAAAACAATATAGAATTTCGGAAAAATTGCATGAGGGATTTGGCTGAAAAAAAAATTTGAAATTTTCAAAAAATTATTATCAGTGTTTCAACTTTCGTAATTTTGCAAGTATCTAGATGAAACTTCGCACAAATGCATAAGATGATGAATAAATTGATATTGAATGAGCAGCAAGAGATCGTGGAATATTAAAATTTTATGAAAATGATGAACAAATCGTGCAAATTGGGAATTTGCATATAGCTTCCTCATTTGTTTCGGTCTATCGTCAAGCTTCCTTTATGAGGAAGCCATGAAAATAAACATACATGAAATAAAGGTGATCAAGAAGGTCCTCACAGAGGAGGCTTGACGATAGACGGAAACAAATGAGGAAGCTATGTTCAAATTTCCAATTTGCACGATTTTTTAAATTTGTTAATCTTAATTATTCGATAACGAGCCTCCAAATCGTCGTGAAATTTTTACACGACCTCTCAAAGAGGAGGCTAAATACCGACACTAACACCTCGAAATTGCCATCCAAACTTGCTCTCATACAAATGGATGGAATTGAATAAAATTTTAACAACACCATCATCAGAACAATGGCAGGAATGGAGCCTCACTAAAATTTTTTCGAAATACAAAAAAAAAAATTTACAGATTCACTTACCACCAAGAAACTGTAATTGAAAAACTTAAATTATTAAACTTTTACTGCATTTCGGGTAAAACCAAGAGTGAGGCTCCATGAAGAACGCCACGACACAAGTATCGAGACGTTTTCGACATTATTTTATCAAAATAACACGCCGTAAGTTTGGATGGCGCATCAAGAGATAAATATCGATAAATTGTAGTTTTATTGAAAAACGAAATGGCGAAATGTAGTTCACAGACGTGCGAGTGAGGGCAGCACCATGGATTCTGACGAGTAACCTATAATATTTAGGGGGCTCGATTGAGTTCGTTGGCATTAGCTGTAACGCATTTTAGCCCTCAATTGACAATTAATTGTTAATTAATTTATCTCCCTCTTAATTGTCAAAATGTAATTAATTTTCATCCACGGTTGTCGGAGAAAGACTGGACAACGATGATACGTCGATAATGTAGGGATTGAATAAAAATGGTATTTAGCCTCCTCTTAAATACTTCATTGAAAATCATACCAAATTTTCAGTATTTTCTCATTAAACGTGATTTGCTTCTAAACAACCTTAAGCGTTATAGACGGTCAAAGTGGAGAAAATTGTGTCGTGCTGCTAATGAGAGCTACGAGGCGTATGCACGGATCCGAGGCCTCCGACCATCATAACTCGATTTGCTTGTACGTTAAACACGGATACGATCGATATACACACAACCATAAAAACACACCCATACACAAATACACACACACACGCGTGCAAACAAAAGAAATACGCCCTTTTTACATGGAGGCGTGGATGTCCATACACGCGTGGCATGTAAGACTCGAGGAAAATCGAGAAGAACAAAGCTTAGAGTGCGAAGCACGTGGGCGCGAGGCGAAGCAGAAAAAAAACGATTGGTGATATGAAGGGAAAAACCAGGCGGGCAAATTCGCGCTTGGATGTATTAATTGTATGTAATAAGGGTCAGCGCGATATCATCGTCGATGATCGACCGGTTTTATTTGCGATTAGAAACTGTGAATTGCTTGTGTAAAAAATGTGTTTTTCTTAAATTAAATTATTGAGGTTAGAGCCAAGCCTCTCTTTCTCGTCTGAAGGCATTTGTGAAGGCCAGAGAGACAAAGTCAGGACTTTAACAAGTTTCTCTCAAAAACATCTCGATGAAATGAAAAAATAACAGCACGACCATTTTCGCCCCTCAATTGCGCAGGTAACCTCATGTTTTTGTCTCATCGAACCGTTTTTAAGAAGAATGTGATAGAAACGTTTTCGGGTTATGTCAACCCTTATCCTCCCCGTGAGGATTAAAGATGGAAATGTGCCAATGTTTGATGACGGATAATGGTCTTTACTCGGTGAGGGTCAATATATGATGTGTAATATTTGCATGTAAAATTTGAGTACAAGCTTTTGTGGTAATTTCATTCTTACTATAAAATACGGTTATTCAGGAGTGACACAAGTAGACAGAAGAATAGAGATATTTAAGAGTAGGTAGAGGTATTTAAGAGTATTTTAATAAAAATGAAAATGTAATGCATTAACCATTACTTTTTTAATGGCTAATGAAAATATTAATGGTTAATGCATTACTTTTTCATTAAAAATGTTGCACCCCTAGCCAATACCTGCAAAGTTCGTTGCTAAAACGAAACAAGTCAGCTTTGCTAACGTTACTTACTAAACACTAACTAAGAAAGTTGGTTAGAATATCGATTATTGCCTCTTTAATTAAATTCAATGTCAATGGTTAATGGCAATAAATTCCGTTAACCATTAGCATTATAATGGTAAATTGTAATAATTTTCATTAACCAATAACATTAGATGGTTAATGGTTAATGGAAATAATTTCTATTAACCATTAACATTTAATGATTAATGGAAATAATTTGCATTAACCATTAACATTTAATGGTTAATGGATAAATAATTTCCATTAACCATTAACCATCAAATGTTAATGGTCAATGGAAATTATTTCCAATAACCATTAAATGTTAATGGTTGATGAAAATGCAAATGCATTAAAAAAAGTAATGCATTATTTGCAACCCTGTTTACGAATATAGTTATTTCAGAATAGAGATATTCAAGAGTAGAGATATTTACAAAAAGAGAAGTAAAGAGTAGTCATTGGTAAATATTCGGAAGTGTAACTCCCGCTAAAAAGAGACTGTACATTTTTTTATTAATTCCTTATTATTATAAAACCTTATATTAAGTTATATTTTAATGGCGCATAATATTTATACCTACCTTTTTAATTTTTTTTAAATTTTACTTTTTTTTTCAAAAGAAATAAATTGAACGAATTTAGCTACTAGAATAGATATTCCCGTTGCAGAGTTTTTGTTGTTTTTTCGGTTGAATAAAAAAAAAAATTATCGAGTTATTGTATTGCCGTCTTTTTTCCCTGTAGGAATTATCATATCATTTTTGATGAATTTTCTTACCATTTTGCTTCTTCATAAAGGAAGCTTTGCTTTCGCGAAAAAAAAAATTTTCGAGATTTTTATACCAATCTATCTAAAATGACCTGAGTTTCAGATATAAATAATTAATAACCCGAGAACGCTTCGAGATATCAAGCTGAAATTCGGCACACTTGGCGAGCACGAATTGCCCTTCATTATGAAGAATGTTTGTTTTAGTTCTAACGGGTGTTCAAATTTTATCGACTATTTCCGTTTTTTCGAAAATGGCGTAAGCGTTCCAACTTCTGCAACTTTCAAGATATTTTACTGAAACCTTGTACAGAATGAAAGTATAGCTATTAAGGTTGTTTGGTATTGAATTTAGCAAAAATCGATCGAAAGAATTAAATTTTATATAATTTTGAATTTTTTGAAAAATAGCGCAAGCGCCTCGACTTGCACAATTTTTGAGATATTGCCCTGAAACTTTGTACAGATCTAGTATAGCTATCAAGGTTGTTCGCTATTCAATTTGGCGAAAATCTATGCAGGGATAAAAATTTTATGAAATCTTTAATTTTTTGAAAAATAAGGTAACAGCTCTAACTTGTGGAATTTTTAAGATATTACATTAAAACTTTATACAGAGCTAATATAGCTATCGCGATTGCTCGCTATTAAATTTGGCGAAAATCGATCGAACGATTAAAATTTTATAAATTTTTTTTTTTTTTTTTAAATAGCGTATTCTGCGGCTATTTGCAAGATATTGTACTGAAATTTTGTACACATTCGAAATAGTGATCAAGATTGTTCGCTATTGAATTTGACAAAAATCGAATTTGGTAAGAAGCAAGCTTAAAAGAATTTGGCAAATTTGCACATTGATTACTCATGTTTTTCGATAGTTATAGGTTCTTTTATGAGGAAGCCAAATTTGATCGTCATACTTTGTGCTAAAGGAAGCGACCCAGGAGCGTTTGAGACAACCCTCCCCCGAGAAATTCTGAATTATCCCTCGCGTGGAAAATCTTTTGTTTTGCCCTTTTGATGATATTTAGAGCTATGAATTTGAGGTTCCATGAATCTACGTGAGATATATGACGAATAAAAAAAATGTGCGTGGAAAAAATCGTTTCGTGGATTCGTATATCGATTGCTCGAGGCGAAACTCGACGTCTCGGGAATTTGTGAGCATGGGATTTACGTCTTTTTGGCCTTGGAGCTATTTGAAGGCTTGCGAAGCACGCGAAGCAACAACTCTCATATCACTCGGGCAAAGGGCTCTTTGCCCGGTCTATCCTGTTACCGGTTTTGCAACCTCGCCGCACATAACCCTCAGGAGAGCACCGAAATTACGGTCAGATCCATTCTCGCTAGGTCGTATTTCACTCGGGGAACGAGAAGAAGAAAGAAGGGGTGAATGGAGCCCGAGAAAAAGATTGGACATCCCACACGGAAATATAATATACCGGAAAATATATTTTTCGATATACGTAAAAATATATTTAAAATATATTTGAAGTGTACATTATATATTCTAAATACATTTTAGATGTATCTAAAATATATATCAGATATATATTAAATACATAATATGTATATTCCATATAAGAAATATACTCAAAAATATATTCGTGACAAGTACTTTTTCGGCTGAAAATATTTCTTTGAAATATATATTAAATATATTTTAGATATATGATTATTGTGCATAAAAATAAATTTTTTGATATACGTAAAAACATCTATTGTGTATATGTAAACATTGTATAAAAATTATGTCAAAAATATATAAAACGTACACTCAATATATATGTTTGATGCATTTAGTATATATCTCAAATATATTTTTTACATATATATTGTGTATATTTAAACACCAATTAAATATGTATCTAAAATATCTAGAACATGCACTAAATATGTATGTTTGATATATTTAGTATATATCTTCAATACATTTTTTATATTTATATTGTAATATTTTTAAATAGATTAAAAATATACCTAAAATCATATTTGTAATACACACATTTTCGGACAAAATATACTTAATATATCCAAAAATATATTTTCCGTAATATTTGTCGATATATTTTATTTCCATGTGGGATACAAGAAAAAAAGAAACTAAAACGAACGTACACGTTTGGCATTTTACGTTCGTCGCAAATATTTTATGGCTCCTTCGTCACCCATCGTCCATGTTTACTATTCCTTTCCCATTAGAGGAGCTATTTGTAAAGATTAGGTTCGAAATAACCTGTTTTTTATTCAATTGCGTTGCTAATCAGGATTCATGGTCCTCCTCGATAAAGAAAACAGACAAATTCGTAGCATAATTCATGGTAGCTCAAAGTAGACAGAGTCAGCCTTTTTTAGGATTTTTGGGTTTAGAGATTTTAGCCTCCACCAAGTTTTCCATTGATTTTCATAGTAAAATTAAGGGGCCAAAATTTGGACTGTTATTTGTCGTGCAATCGAAATTGCAACGAACAGCATTACTCACAACGCTTATCGAGGTTTTTGTTTTATCCCCATAATTAATCCAGTAAAGGGTTCAATTTGTTTTTAAAAAATGGTCACTTTTGAATCATTTTCGCATTGTGTTTTAGTGTCCAAAATAGTATACCAGCCTAATCTTGTCCAGGAGCAAATTTTTTCGAGTAAAGGGAGGAGAAATTCCCTACGAGAGATTAAATTTTTTGGAAACTTGTTATTTTAAACTACCTTAATACACGTATAATGTACCCCAAAAACACCAAAAATGGTGTACAAAACTTGGAGACAAGTAAATTTCAAAAAGTATCTATGGCTTTACCAAAGGTTAGGAAATAAATAGATGATACTTGGAACACATATTGCCAAGAACAAGTAGGATAACACATATTTAAAATATATATATAATCCCTCGTATCATAGATTTTAATAAAATTCAAAATACATATGAAAATATATATATATATCTAAAAATAAAAAAAAAATAATAGTAGTTAAATATCAATGATTACTTTTCACGTAGATTATTTTTTATTGTCATGGCGATTTTGCGAAGGAGTGCGTTAGGTACGGTTGTGACATATTTCCTGGGGGTACGGTTGTAACACAAGTAAAATTTGCTTTTTTTGCCTTTAGATGTCCAAAAAACGCTTGAGGAAGACGGAAAGAGGGCAGTGTGACGTAAAAAAATATGAAATCGCCTATGAAGAAGGAAAGAAGTTTTGACTGATTATATGATATGATATATTATGTATGATATATGATGATGATATATGAAATGATACTATGAAGACTGTTATAATAACTTATTCGTACAGGTCCTTAGTCATTATAAGGGATTAGATTTTAATATGAAGGCTGTTATACAATAAGTATAGATTCTACAGTGGCTTATTAGTTATAACCGATTGAAGTGTTCTCAAATTTTATTTCTTTTGTTCTGTAAACGTTATTTTTTTCCAGAAAAAGATTATATCACGTTATGTTACATATGACTTGCAATAAAAGTGATTTTAGACCGTTTTGGTGTATTTTTTAACCTGTCACTACCGACTCCAAGCACTGTCACAACCGCCCCGGGGGTGTGGTCGGTTGTGACACTTTTTCATTTTTTTCTAATTTTCTCATATGAGTTAACTATTGTACTTAGGGACAAAATTTTGGTATTTATATGTAGACAAATGAACACTTCACTATAAAGAACAGTTTTCGTCCAGCTAACTGGATTAATAACAAAATTATGGGCGATCAAATGAAAATTGTCACACCTGTACCCAGTCTACCCTACCTCTGAAGAGCACTGACGATTTTCTCCGATTTTTTTGGAGCCATTTGACTTGACTATAATTTTATAAGCAAATCGATTTTAGCCAAAATTTAATAATCTGAAAAAATCACAAAAATTCCGTTTTTTATATGAAAAATTTCAGGCGTTGATCCAAAGCGGGCAGGACTTTTCTTCTGTTTATAATAAGCTTTGAAAAAAAAAAAATTAACAGAAGGAGGAACGTGATTTAAGGTTGTTTAGAAGCTTTGAAAGCTTTGAATGTTAATTGTTCAATAAATTGCTTCTCAATCGTAGTGAAATTTGTACACGACCTCCTGAATACTTCATGTACGAACATACCAAATTTTCAGAATTCTATCATCATTACTTCAACCTCCTTAAGGGTTAAAATAACGAACGATGAGAAAATTCTGAAAATTTGGTATGTTTTCGTATGAGGTATTTAAGAGGTCGTGTAAAAATTTCACGACGATTAGGAAGCTCGTTATTAAGAAATTAACGTTTTACTAAAAACAATTTTTTAAACAAATAAAAAAAATATTTATTAATAAACTTCGTTTTCTTTCCGTTGCTTTGAGTATATTGTGGATATTAAAAAATTGAGAGGTAAAAAAAAAACTTGTCGCAAAGTTATATCAGTTTGCATAAGACTACATTTTGTTTTATTTTATTTGTTAATCTCTATTATTTGATGGCGAGCTTCCAAATCTTCGTGAAATTTTTACACGCCCTCTTAAATAATTCATTGAAAAACATACCAAATTTTAAGAATTTTCTCATTAAACGTGATTTGCTTCTAAGCAACCTTAAGTAGGCCGTGATCCAAACATTTTTGCATGAATTAAAGGTGTTTAAAAAAATACTTGGATAAGGGCCCACTCAATTCAGGTTTCTCTTTTTATTAAAATTTTGTTCGAAAAAGCTTGTTATAAACAGAAGGAGACCGTTTTCCATATAAAAAACGGGATTTTTGTGATTTTTTTCAGATTTTTTCAAATTGAAGTTAAGGGGTCTACCCTAATTGCAATTTTCAAAAAATCGATTTTTTTTTAAATTCCATTTTTCGAAAGTATAGACGGTACATTATGAACAAACTGAAGGCATAAGGTACGGTGCAGGCATCGCTGATTAAGCGTAGCTAAGAAATTTTCACGTTTTTTCGTTAAAAAAAACTTTGATCGCGTTTTTCTCGAAATGACATTTTTGTACGGCTTGTTGAAAAAATCTCGGAAACTACTGCATCAATCCTTACCAAATTTTTACTACATATTGTTTATGTCGACAGCTATGTCGCATATCATACGATTTTTGAAATTTTGAGTTTATCTTGGTTTAAATTTAAAAAAACTGATAAAAAAAAGGTTATTTTTCGTTACTTTTCAATATATGGCCGCCATTTTGCCAATTTTAAAAAAATCAAAAATCGTATGATATGCGACATAGTCATGACCTTACTGAATCTAAAACCTTTTTTATTTTTTTTTTAGATAATCCACTCCGGAGATTCCGTCAACAGGGCGCACTCATCTTTTTTTTTGATATTTTTTTGGCCTGCATTTTCATATAATAAAAAACCGAAAAATAAATTTAAAAAAATTTTTTTCATGCATTTCAAGATTATATTTATCAAGCCTCATACTTGTCATATTAATATTTCTAATTTAAAACAATGAAAAAAAATCGTGAAAATAGGCATTTTTTTGCGTGTCTAATTAGGGTAGACCCCTTAAAAAATTTTTTTTAATGATTTTTTGAAATTTTTTTTTTAGCTTGTTATAAGCAAAAGAAAACCCCTGCTCACTTTGGCTCAACGCTTGACATTTTTCATATAAAGAGAGGGATTATCATGATTTTTTTAAGATTTTTAAATTTGGGTTAAAAATAATTTGTTTATAAAATTATACTCAAGTCAAATCGCTCCAAAAAAATTTGAAAAAATACTGTGAGATAGATATAGTGCGACTTACCAAAGAAAGTGTTGAAGACGAAGAGGAGCTTCTTCTTGCGAAATTCCGAGATCGGCATGATGACGGCTGTGCTATCTGAAACTGAGCAAAATAAACTAATGAAAAAATAATCTAAAAACGCATTATTTTTATATTCAAATAATAAAAAAGCTCTCGGGATAGTTTTTAATATTTCAATTTTTCGAAAAGGTTTTTAGAAAGTCTGTTTCGCCATCTTAGAAGTTCATCTTAAATTATCCTCCATTGCTATAATTCGGTATTTCGGAAAATCAATAGAAAAAGCGATAGGAGTGAAAAAATAAGTAATACTCCTAATAAATAAAAATAAAAACATCGTCATATGGTTTTTCATTTTTGTTATTATCCACAAATTGAAAAACACTTTAAATTTTCACATTGATCGATTATATAAATTTCCGAATGTGCAAATTCTAATGTGCATGATTTTTTTATACCTCATTTTTACTCAACAATTTGAACTTTCATTATAATTGTGAGAGTGTTCAATCGATAGCTGCAAAGTTTCTGAGAGTAGAGCCGCATAATGACGCCTATGCAAACTTTAAACTTCATGGAAAACGATATATGATAAAAAGTTAGCAAAAAATTGCTCGTTGAATAATTGTTAATTATACCACGTTTTTACGTTGGTTTATTTGGGTTTTTTTTGCTTAGCTAATTGAATTTATCGACGCTCAGGGTGGTAATTGTCCCAGAGTTCCCCAAAGCTGGGGAGCTTGTTCTAATTAATGGTCTCGGTGGCGAGCGAAGAATGTGCGAAGATCAGAGATAGAGAGAGGATTTGCGATTGGAGGATCCGTGCGATCATCGAATTCCTGGCGGCGGAAGCATCCGCATATAATTCCGTCATGGAGACACGAACGTCGAAGCCTCCGCGACGAGGATTTATGTGGTTCTGGCCGAAAATCGCACGCGTCGCGTCCCAAAACTAGTGCGAAAGATAATGGCGTGTGTCAACGCCATTTGATGGACAGAGTGACGCCGCTTACGCCATTTTGTTAGTCAATGACGGCTGTTGATATACGCGAAGCAGTACAAGCAAAACAATCGCTGTGCTTCAAGGCATTCTCTCTCTCTCTCTCTCTCTCTCTCTCTCTCTCTCTCTCTCTCTCTCTCTCTCTCTCTCTCTCTCTCTCTCTCTCTCTCCCTCTCTCTCTCTCTCCCTCTCTCTCTCTCTCCCTCTCTCTCTCTCTCTCCCTCTCTCTCTCTCTGTCTCTCTCTCTCTCTCTCTCTCTCTCTCTCTCTCTCTCTCTCTCTCTCTCTCTCTCTCTCTCTCTCTCTCTCTCTCTCTCTCTCTCTCTCGCAAAATTCTACCTGCTGGACGAGAAAGCCCGAAGTTTAATTAATGGCTACCAAAGCGCCAGAAACTGGCAAGCTCGGGGCGCTTGCCAGTAGTACGAGCGAAAGTCCAGGCCAACGCCGATAGAAACTACCCCGCACTGGTCATTCTAGTCCATTGGTCTACCAACCAGCAGAATTTTCCCGATGTTTAAATTGCATATATATGGGTCATTCCATGTCAAATTGACCAAGTAAAGTTAAGCAATCATGTAATTTACATGATTGTACATGTAAATTGAATTACATGAAAATAACACGATTGCTCAACTTTACTTAACTTGATTGAATTTTGCATTTTTATTTATTTGGTAAAGCGTTTAAAGCGTAAACTTAATATACACTGGACTGATTCAAAAAACGCGACTATTTTTTGTTTTTCGAAATAACATTTGAATACTTTCGGGGAGTCGAAAAAAGATGCCTGTCAAAAGCAAAGCTCTATTATATTTCTATCTATCTATATCTATAAATATTTAGATATGTCTAATCGCAAATTTTTATTTCCCATCTAAATAACACAGGAAAAAAATTCAAACTTCGAAATTTTATATCTCGGCTTCAAGTCAATTTACCAAAATGAACGATATATATTCTTGTAGAGTTCTACAAAAAAGATCTCTTATGATTTTTCGATAAACTCAATTCTTCAAAAGTTATTCAAGGTTAAATTTTAATTTAGAGTGAGTTTCACTTTTTTTTTAGTTTCCGGCAAAATGTTGAAACTTATTACTAAATATCCTAAAATATTTCTTATAACAAAATTTGAAATTGCATTAACATAAATGATCTAATTTTTTAAAAAATAACCAACAGTATTCACCAACAGTATTCATTTATATAGATACATATAAATTAGACCGTGAATATAAAATTTCAAAGTATGAAATTTTTTGTTCCTGTGTTATTTAAATGGGAAATAGAAATTTGCGATGCAGACACATCTAAATATTTATATTAAGAGCTCTGCTTTTAACAGGCATCTTTTTTTACCTCTCCGAAAGTATTTAATATGTTATTTCGAAAAACAAAAAATAGTCGCTTTTTTGAATCAGTCTATAATATACATGTATATTAAGTTTGCATGTAAAACGCTTTACAAAAAAAAAAAAAGACAGATTCAGATATGTTTCTGTTTTCACATTCTTATTTCATTAATTGAATTTTTTACTGTTAAAAATTACAAAATTACATGAATGGTCAACTTGTCTTAACTTAGGGGTAAACATTTTTTCTTTATTACCAAAATTCAAAAATTCATATTTAAAACAAAACGCAATTCTGACAATTTCAGGATCTTTTAAGACCAGTACAAGGTATTATATAATGAAAATTGAACCGAAAATTTAATGTTGATCGTGGATTTTCGAGATTTTAAAAAATTCTCCAAATTCATCAGTATTCAAAACTTTTTTTTCAATTTTTTTTATCGTAGCCCCGTATACTCTTTAAGACGAATCCAGAACGATTTTTTCGTAACTGTAATAGTTTTCGAGATATTTAAAAAATAAATTTGAAAAATTGAAAAAATTGTGAAATTTCGAATTTTGCATAACTTACGAACAAATTTTTGTTAATTTTTTTCCTTTGGTAGAACTTCGTTTTATGATAAAAGAAAACTTCAGACCAAATTTCATCGAAACTGAAAGGGTTCGATTCGAACCATTGGTCGATTTGACATGTTATGACCTATATATATAATATATATACATAAAAGTGGCCTTTAATGAAAATAATTGAAAAAAATTCATGCCCGCCCTTCTCATTAAAATAGAAGCGGGTGGGATTATACGGAATTGAAAAAAAATAAACCTGGAACCCTTTTGGGACGGCGACCCGACTGAAATCGGAACTGACCTATATCGAAGGCCACCCTGATGTACATTACAAATGGAGAAAACATGACAAATGCTTCCCATCGTCTCTCGTCGACATTCCAAGCTCTCAGTCCTTCTCCTACTGCCATCGTGACATCTGATGTACGATAATTTAATGAGACTCTGACCACATCGATTACAATTTCTGCCAGTGTAAATACACGTGAGAGGCACCAAGAGACGGGCGATTAACAACGATTATTTGACGCTGGGAATTCGGGGGAAACGCGCGATTTCCTGATAACAGAAGCTTCGAAATTTCACGTTGAAGCTCCGACGAGATAATTTTGCACAATTAAGAGGATAAAAGGAAAAACATCATCACACTGAAGAAGAGAATTATTATAGAAAAGAATAGGTAAATTTTACCACAACTTTAAAAAACATGGAAATCTTTACTTTAACGAAATATAATCCTGAGAAAATCGAGAAAATTGTATTAATTTAAAAATGTCAATCAAGACAATGAAATGGTACAATAAACTTTAAAAATCATCATTTTTTTTCTAATGATAAAAATAGATGAATAATAAATAAAAAAATTTGAACATAACTCTGTATGTAGTACTGTTGAAGATGGTTTTTACTACGATAGATTTTCATCATTTAATTTAAATGAAAAAATGGTAAAGTAAATTTAGAAGATTGAAAAAATATTGTTCTCATGAATGTTCATATATTAATGATTATTACAAAATTCATTATTACTTATTCTAAATTATAAATTATTATAAAATTATATAAATTTATAAAATTAAATACAATTTATTTTTGTAAATTTCCTTGAGCCTGAAGGTCTAGTCTCACTTCAATCGTGATTACACGATTAGGACCTCAAATATTTAAAAAGGTATATTTATTAGGAGAAATACTCTTTCTGATTACACATTGAATTATCTCTTTCCTAGTCTTTCTCGGTCTCTCTCTCACTCTATTTCTTTTCTCTAGACATACCCTGCACCTTAATGTAACGAGAAATTGCTTCATTCATGAATAATAAAGTCAAGATACGGCCCGTTCAATAATAAATGCGTCGGAGAAATCGTTAGAACTTCATGTAGGGGAGACCGGGGACAAAAGTAACAGGGTACAGTTGTAACATAGCGAATATCTCCCAAACTATAGTAGGTACCACCGTGTCCCGCAGGCACATAAGGTAAACGTCCCAATACCCGATCACGTCCCAGTACCCGACCACTTGCACGAATATATCAGCAAGTTAAACGTTCACTTAAGAGAAATCTTAAACTGTGAATTGATTTAATATCCAGGATTTATAATCTACGTATACGACACTACTTTTAATAGTTCAAGGATCGTCTGTAATTTAATTTTGGATAAATATGACAGCGCGCTTACTATTCGGGGCACGAAAGCCATTACTTAAACTGAAGTACTAAGGAATCGCGATATCTTATTGAAGCTATTTCGAAGTGGTTTTTATCGTTTTCGAACCGAGCCTAGCTGTTTTTATTCGGAAAGATACCACTAATTTGATCATATCCCAATTAGCCAAAAATGCGTTTTAAGTACTTAATTTTCATGTCCGGTTATTGGTACATACGAAATGTATCTTGTACCGATAACCGACCATGTCTCCGGATATCGGTACTTGCTCGCAACTATGTTCAGTCCCAGTAACCGGATATCTGCTAACATGTACACGGAAAAAAGGAACAGTTAATATTACAGGGGGGCCCAGTTCGCATTGGACTCGGTAGGTAAGAAACAGCGGAAATCACAGCATAAACTGGATATACCAGGTGTGTAAGTATGAAACCGGAATTTTTGTACAGAAAAAACACGTTTATTGTAATGATATGATACAAAGTAACTTATTCAAAGTATTGTCCGTCGCTATCTATACATTTTTCCCATCTTTCTGGCAATTTGTGGATTCCGCGCCAAAAGAACTGTTGCTCTTTTGAGGCAAACCAGTCATCGAGCCATTTTCGTACATCTTCGTAAGAAGTAAAGCGCTGCTCAGCAAGTGCGTGTCCCATCGATGCAAACAAGTAGTAATCGGATGGGGCAAGGTCTGGTGAGTAAGGCGCGTGCTGAAGAATCTCCCAACGGAACGACTCTATCGTTTTCTGGACCTGTTTTGCTTTGTGTGCTGGTGCATTGTCATGCAGCAAAATCACCTTGTGTTGTCTTTGTTGGTATTCTGGTCGTTTTTCACGCAAAACTCGATCCAAATCGGTCATTTGTTGTCGGTAGCGTTGAGTATTGACAGTTGCCCCAGGTTTCAGCAGCTCGTAGTAGATTACGCCCTTCTGATCCCACGTTCCACGTTCTTCGTTCCTCACGTCAAAATCGCCACTTTTGAACCGTTTGAACCACTCGAAACACTGTGTTTTACCGAGAGCATGCTCACCAAACGCCTCCAGAAGCATTCGATGCGATTCGGCTGCGGTTTTCTTCAGATGAAAACAGAAAAATAGGGCTGTCCGCAAATCGTAATTTGTTGGCACAAAACTCGACATGTTTATCTCTAATAAACTAATGCTACTGAATGAAACTCGTGTTATTGTGAGTTGGAAATCTTTGTCGGATATCAATACAATAACAAGACACCACTGACGTGATGTGTCGGTAACTGCATCTACATCTAGCGCCACCTATGGGCAAATTCCGGTTTCATACTTACACACCTGGTAAAATAGGGTGACATATTTAATTTTACAGTAGAACACAGTAATGTAGATCCTCTCCTACCAAAATGATGATTTTTCCTGTGACACACTGAGATTTTGACAGTGTACACTGGCTTAATTACAATTTGGTATGTGAATAATTCAGTGTCACCAGTAAAAAAAATTTACTGTAGAATTTACATAAGATCACTGATTTTTTTCCTGCACGTAACTGCAAGGGTTACAATGTACACTGTATTGAACATAGGTTGATTCATTAGATTTTACAATGTGACGCTGTGAATTCACTCTTCTTTCGACAGTTCATGACATTATCTGTGCACACTGAGGTTTTTACAGTGTACAATGGCTTATTTACAGGCTGGAGTTGTGGATAAACCAGTGTGCCCAGTAAAGAAATTTGACTGTAGAATTTACATGAAATCACTGAATTTGTTCCTGTATACAAACTGCAAGATACACAGTGTACACTGTATTGAATACAGAGTGAACCATTAAATTTTACAGTGTGGCGCAGTAATTTCTAGCGTGCACGTACATTTTGTATATTTATATATATCTTTTTATTTTCGCGCCACTGGATTCAGACAGTCAAAATGACAGTGTGACGCTGTGAATTTTATCAAGTGTTTGATCGTAATGGTGGTAACAAAGGGCTTGTCTCGCGCGTGCCACCGTGTCGTCAAGCGCTGTGGCAGTTAGTAGTGAGTGGTTCATCGTAGACGGAAAGAAAAAGGTTGTTCATGTTCAATCTAATTTAATCTAATGTACTTAAATGTATTAATCTGTACAGCTTTTGCTTTTTATGTGTATGTGCGTATGATCAAACGTGTCATGTGTGTATTGGGCTTATCTTTTTTCATTTCTGCGTATTTTTGTGCATGTGTGATTCACAAATCATCAAAAATTATTTAAAAAAATACCATCGTAGTTATATTCAGCAGCATCCTTGTCAAAATCGAACATGCAAATAACTTCTCGAGTTTTACTATCCTCACTTGATTTATCATTTCAACTAGGCTTCATTTCACGCTTGACATTGTCAATCGGAGGTCAATCGGTCGAGGTCTTTGAACGATCTTGAACATGGCAACTATCGACAATGTGCTCAATTCGGCGATGCCTCATTCGGTGGGTTTACTGGAGGGTTCACAAAACTGGAGGGTTCACTTGGTCCACACTGTAAAAAGCAACGGTTGAAAACTGAAACTATATCAGTTGCTGCCGACTTTCTTCAACAAAAGATTTCACCATTGAAACACTTACGTGGGCACTGTCCATACAATAAACGCATTAATAGTATATAATACACATTAACACTGTGAACTTACGGATTTCATCAAGTTTATATTTCAGTGTTAAACTGTATAATTTACTTCGGACGACACTGTATTTTGGATTATGCGTTCCAGTAAAAGAAACTCTGGGGTGGCTCCAGTCAAAAGAGGACAGTGCAGAAAGTGTAATAATTCATTTTGAGCTCACTGCATTGTGAGCAGTTTATTTCAGTAAATATCGCTGTGCAATTCCTCGAGTCCAATGCGAACTGGGTAACCCCTGTATTTTTAACTGTTCCTTTTTTCCGTGTATTTTATTCGTGCATAACCTCAAAATTTCGGTGACACATTCTCTGAGCAGTGACGCATTTCTCTCAATTCACCCCCTCCCTTCCCCCCACCATGGAATTAGTGGTCGGTTATAGGGACATAATGTCTGGTCGGATATTGGGTCGTATAGAAAAATGGGTGGTCGGGTACTGGTACATTTACATTTCTCAGTATTTTCGATTATTACGAATAAACAACTAATTGTAGCAACAACTATACCCTGTGTTTTGGAAACTAGAGACTTCAAGCTTTCCAATAGTCATAGTCGTTATAAAAAATAGTTCACTTTAGAACGCGAAAAACAAGTTAACTGTTTCGTTGCCTCTTAGATGGTCGGGTATTGGGACATTTACCTTAATGCGTCTTGCAGTTCCTCGCATTTGGTTACTAGGCTAGGAGACATCCGCACTAAACAGACTTGACCAGAGAGATGTATTGGTATTGTCAGGCCCAAAGTAAACTTTTGCGGCTTTCGATAAACACGAATATCTCGATTACTGTGCTACATATATAGTCATTATTTTTTTTTCATAAGCTTCCTTGGACATTTTTGTGTCAACTCTCGCGGCTTTCAAAGCCTCCAGCTTGAGAAAATTAATCAAATTCTAACTTTGAGTAAAAAAAACCATCTAGGGACAATTGTAACAATTTTGCCGGGGGCGGTTGTAACAGTTTGTCGGCTGTCAGTTGTCATAACAATTTCACATGTAAACATTGAATCTAACGTCAAACGGACCTTTTTTTTTAAGTTTCTGTATGCAAAAATGCCTCTGCAACGCGTAAGAATCACGCAACAAGCCTGTGCTAACATGTCAACGTACGAAGAAGTGTATGACAAGATCAAAAATGGAAAATCTATACAGGCAACCATGGCACGTATCTTTGGGTTATATGTCATGTTTCTTTGACAAGTTTGGTGTGTCTGAGACTTTATTCAATGATTTTATGATTTTTATCAACTCGATACGACTATTTCCATGTGTTAAGATTTCATCATTGTGATCGTAATATATATCCCTGTGATAATATTTGAAGTTGTAATAATATTATGTAATATTGGTCACAATGAAAGATGTAATTTTGTGTTAAAATCTTATGTTACAACTGGCCCCATTGACCGTTACAACTGACCCCATCGACTGTCCCGGGGGAGGGGACGGTTGTAACAATTTCTTACACTTTTTATAAAGGCCTATACTTTTTTTTCAATTCTAGTTACAGACTTCAACATAGAACCATTTTGTAGACCATTAAATGCTCTCTGCAGGGGTATACGTGTGATTTACGTAAGCATTATACTTTGGACTCAGGAAAAGCCAAAATACAGATTGTTACAACTTTCTCCGGTCTCCTACACGCTTACGTGGGTAAACGTGTACATGACGCAGAAATATCGGTTATTTTTCGATCTCAAATCAAAAAATGATTTTTTTAGATTTATTGAACTTTTTCAAATTCTTTTCATATCTCAGTTTTTCATATTTAAAAATAATTGGATCATCAAAAATGTTTTGAAAACAAGAATAAATACTTGTTTTGTTTTACGTCAATGTAAGTAAAATTTCAAAAAATTTTTTGGATAATATATACTTGCAGTATAATTTATATTTTTTTTAATTATTTTATCACGTTAAACTTTTTTCTTACCCCAAGACGATGACAGATTTCCGGAAATTTAATTAAAATCCAATTTTCTCCCAAGTCTTTTTTCTTGTGGTTTCGCTTGACAATCCACTCTGCTTCGTCGTGAAAAATGAGAATGGCTTATATACTTGACGACGAATCGTCTTGCCTCGTGATAACTCATTTTTCATCGCTTCACGTGTCTTTATACGTAACATACTGATGCATATATATATATATATATATATATATATATATATATATATATATATATCATGTTCCTGACGCAAGTGGGATTTACTTTTTTCTTATCTTAGAGTAGAGAAAAGAAAATTTGAAATGAATCAAAAAATAATCTTATTTGCCGTGTACTTCTCCGTCTTTTCGTCGTTCAAAACATTTCTAATATATTACCAAATAAATAGAAAAGTTATTTTAGGACCGGGCTATAAAATCCACCGAAGCATTCATACAAAGATAAAAACTCATTAAGAGTATTTTGGTCATAACTTCTTTAATAATGGTCTAAATTAAAAGTTTTGTTTTCAAAATTTTTGTTTTTTATGGCCTTTTCAGAAAAAAATACGACAAAAATATTCGACGTGTTTTTTAATGAGTTTTTTGAGTTTTAAACGCTAAATCGCGTTTTTAAAAGTGAACCTCATTTTTTATTTTTTTTTAAATTTTTTGTTTCAAACATCTATCTATTCAACAATTTTTAAGACTAGTCCGATCGTGGGATCTCAATGAGTACTATTTTTTTCAATTTTTGAAAATTAAAAAAAAAAGTTTTTTTCCATAAATTATTATGAATACCAATTTTTGTTACTGTATAGTATTTTTTTAATCATTTTGAATTGATTTGGACACTTTTTCATTGTTAACAGATTTTTAAAATTAATAATTAATCGATGAGCAAATAACGACAGTTCAAGAATTGTATGAGTGGGCATTGAACCTAAATAGTCTACCGAATATTGCTGTCAAATTTTCACATGAGAAACACTAATCAGATGCATAAAAAAAATTTTATTTGCAATAAAATACTGCGAAGTCAATCACAGGGGGACACAAAAATTTCATTCGATTATTCCAATAAGCAACGGAAATGTATTGGCAAAGTAATATTCTAATTCCGGAAATAATCGTATATGTAAGGTTTTCAAAAAAATACGTGAATAAATAAAAACTGATGTTATTATTGTTCATAAACAGACTTAACGAATAATGATTAATTTTAAGAACGTGTTAACAATAAAAAAGTGTCAAAATAAATTCTAAATATTGAAAAAAATACTATACAGTAACAAAAATTGGTATTCATAATAATTTATCAAAAAAATTTTTTTTCAATTTTCAAAAATCGAAAAGAACGTAGTCATTCAGATCCCACGATCGGACTAGTCTTGAAAATTGTTGAATAGATAGATGTTTGGAACAAAATAATAATAAAAAAAAATGACATTCACTTTTAAAAACGCGATTTTACGTTTAAAACTCAAAAAACACGTCGAATATTTTTGTTGTATTTTTTTTCTGAAAAGGCCATAAAAAACAAAGATTTTGAAAAAAAAACTTTCAATTTGGACCATTATTAAAGAAGTTATGACCAAAATACCAAAAAAAGAGCGGTTTTTTTGTTAATTTAATATCTTTTGAACGGGTAATCGAAAAAATCTCAAAATTTAACAGGAAGGGTCTTTTGATGAGTACTCAAAAATGTAAAAAAATTGAGGATATAAAAAAAAAAGTTTTCAAACTGTCCGATTCGGGATGGAATGCCCCATATATATATATATATTTTCAATTCTTAAGAAAAATTTGTCAGCACTTAAATTTATATTTTAAGAAATCTCTTTAATAAATGTTCGAAATATTTTTCGAGTCATAAAGCTTAGAGTTGAGAAA
The DNA here is from genome assembly GCA_946863875.1 of Alloplasta piceator. Classification (NCBI taxonomy): domain Eukaryota; kingdom Metazoa; phylum Arthropoda; class Insecta; order Hymenoptera; family Ichneumonidae; genus Alloplasta; species Alloplasta piceator. The sequence goes on along the minus strand of OX333072.1, from coordinate 31,182,130 downwards.
AAAATTACATGAAAGAAGTTCATATTTTAAATTCAGAACAGTCGAATTATTTATTACTCGAACTATTTTCCATTCACCAAAGCTTAAAAACCATAAAAAAATCAAAAACAATGCAAAATTTGAACGTATTTTTAAACAATCAATAAATAAGTTGAAAAAACATTCGGAATGAAAACTTAGACAAATTAAAATTGATGCTAGTCTAAATCACCGCCGAGACTCCACGTGACAATAACCCCTCATAAATCAGTTTAAATGAATTAATGACACCGAATTTATAGTTTTTCCCAAAATTCCCTTAGCTTTTTCATATTTTTCCTCGCTTGATGATGCGCGAAATTTTTGGTTCGTTAAAATACTTCATCGATCGAGAAACACTCCGAATAATCTGATGCCGACCATCCCACATTGTTCGTACAACGAAATTTCGTGAATTTGGTGAAATTTCGCGAATAAACATGAAATTCAATTAACGCACTATCGACGCTATAACAATCGATGGGTAATGCGATATATGCGTGCTTATTGCCTATATGTATACTAGACTAGTCGTTAAAAATTAAATTTTTTGCGACGCCCCTTAAAAAGCTTCCGTTTGATGAATAAGTGTTAGGTAATTTTTTTTTTTTTTTAAATTAAAAATATCATGTGCCGCAAGACGATCCAAGTTCATTTTCATCGAAGAACAAATTTTTTTTACAAACAGCTTGACCGATTTGAATGAAATTTGGAGACGTTACAAAGGTATATAAAGGATATTTAAAAAAAAATCACAGCTTATGATCTTTAAAATAATTGATGAAAACAGTTAATTTTTTCAGTAATCATTTTTTTTTCTCCAGGATAACGTTCGGGCACAATTATGAAAATAATTTTTTTTGTTTGTTTTACTATCCCATATAATGTCTCCAAATTTCAAATTGATCGAAGAGGTACCTCATATTTAAAAAAAAATATAAAAATTTTACATTAAAAAATGGATTTTTATTATTTTTTAAATATGAAATACCTCAACGATCGATTTGAAATTTAGAGACATCATATGGGATAGTAAAACACAAAAAAAAATTATTTTCATAATTGTGCCCGAACGTTATCCTGGAGAAAAAAAATAATTGCCGAAAAAAATAACTGTTTTCATCAGTTATTATAAAGATTATGAGCTGTTATTTTTTCTAAAAATAGCCTTTATATACCTTTATAACGTGTCGAAATTTCATTCAAATCGGTCTAGCCGTTTGTAAAAAAAAATTGTTCTTCGATGAAAATGAATTTAGATCGTCTTGCGGCACGTGTTATTTTTAATTTAAAAAGCAATATACCTAGCGTTTTTTCATCAAACGGAAGCTTTTTAGGCGGCATCGCAAAAAATTTAATTTTTAACGACCAGTCTAATATATACACTCCCAGCCAAAAATTGTGATCGATTGAAATTTCCGTACTTCGTGATACGATAAAGAACTGATAAAAAACAGCAATATTTGACATGCTATAAACAACAATTTTCAATAATAATATTGCCCAAATTTTATTCATAAATCATTTAAACAAATAATTATTCAACCATTTTTCCGTAAGTGCATTTTTTTCTCAAACAAATCGAATGTGCTAATTTTTCTGAACGCATATAAATTTTATCAGATTTTTCTCTCCGTTTTGAAATATTATAAAAAACATTCTGAAATACAAAGAAAAAATTGCCAATCTTGTAAATGTTTTTGCACACAGGTTGATTGTCATCATTGAAAAGTCTTGAATACAATAGGCCGAAAAATACATAAATACAGCCATTCTAAAAATTTAAAAACGAGAGTTTCTAAATAGAGAGAAAATTCTGAAAAAGCCAAATGCGTTCAGAAAAATTAACGCATTCGATTTGTTTAAGAAAAAAAAGAACTTACCAAAAAATTGTTGAATAATTATTTGTTCAAACAATTTATTAATAACTTTTAGGTAATATTATTATTGAAAATTGTTGTTTATGGCATGCGAAATGTTGTTGAATTTTTTCACATTTTTATTGTATCACGAAGTACGGAAATGTCAATCCCACAAAATTTTTGGCTCGGACTGTATAGACAATCCTTAATAGATCGCGCGTAGGGCATGCGAAATTTTGTAATGAATAAGCGCGTCCATGCGCGATTGAGAATCAATTATCGAGAATGAAAAGAGGATCGTCGATTTACAATCGCGTGGCAATAAATGCCAAAATGGCGAAAGCACGCTCGCGCGGATTGCACCGCAATATTGTGAATTTAATGATTCATCGATATCTGAGTAATAAAAGGGCGTAAGTTGCAGAATTACACATATTAAATCGTGGCTTACACGAGCCCTTTGTGCACCTTAAAATGCTAGATGCATAGAACAATGAAGTACAGTATACGCTTGTCGAGTACATTTTGCCGATAGATATAAATCGTTTTATTGTTCAATTAACTTTGCCACCGCGTGGCAATACTTTCAATTAAAAAAATCATTTATATTTTTCCAATCAAAGCCCTCCTTTTTAATTTCCCTGCCTCAAAAAAAAAATGTCGAAAATGCGGTGGTGATTTCACCTCTATGATCTCCCTTAAAGCAAAATTGTAATCCAATTTTCAAAAATCGTCTGACAGAGCTTGTTTTTTTTTTTAATTAAAATGGTGTTGTAAAAAATAGTGTCTTGTTGGAAAAATATTTTTCCAAAGCCCTTCTTTCTAATTTCTCTGCTTCAAAAAAAAAAAAACAAAAAAAAAAACAAATGCCGAAAATGCGGCTGTGATTTCACCTCTACGATCTCTCCTGAAGCAAATAATTGCTATCCAATTTTCAAAAATCGTATGACACAGCGGTGGCTTGTTTTTTAAATTCAAAAAAATTCTTAGGGTAATAATTTTTTAGGGTTCAAAACGATTGAGATTTACGACACGATTTTTCGTTTCTTCAGCGAATTAAATCAAAAATTTTGCGACCTCGCAACGGGGAGAAACTGCAAAATTGATTAATTTTGCACTTTGATTTTTCTTAATGATCGTGTAGGAGAAGCTGGGGCCAACAGCCCCCTCTAGAAAATGATTTTAAAAAAATTTTCTATCAAAAAATTCCCGTAGTAAAAAACTCCATTAAATCGCCAATGGCAACCAATGGTCCTCATACGACTCCATTGGACAATGAATGGGGACCCATTGAGATTTCCGCATTTTTCAATAGCGTATAGGAACGACCATTGATCAGTGAATGGATATCCATTGAAAAGTCACCATTGCCCAATGACGTCCATTGGACAGCAAATGCGGATGAACCGAATGATCACCATTACTCAATGATGCCCATTGGAAAGCAAATGCTGATGGACCGAGCCATCAGCATTGCCCTATGGTGTCCATTGGAAGGCAAATGCTGATGAAGGAAATGATCAACTTTACCCAATGATGTCCATTGGGAAGTAAATGCGGATGAACTGAATGATCAGCATTACCCAAAGATGTCCATTGGAAACCGCGTCGCGTTAGTTCCGAGACTTGGCGCGAGATGTCGCAGGACGGCAACCCGCTAAACTCCCATACGGATTATGCGAAAAGTATGCTTATCTAGACGATTGTGCGCGCGGAATATTAGCAGAAGTTGGTGTCCAAAAAATCCATGCAAGGAGTTCTTGCCGACTGATGCCCATGGGATAATCCCTATTCCGTTTGAAATGGGGAAGTCAATCCTCATTGGAAAATCCCTATTCGATTTCAAATGGGGAATTCAATGGCGAAAATGTCCTTGGGCAATTCGGCATTCATCTCCATTGGTTATTTTGGCAATGGGGACTGAATGGCGATTTTTCAATGGTGACGAATGGAGTTTTTTACTATATGAAAGAATTCCAATTGATTATCGCCATTCATTCCCCATTGCCTACAAAAACCAATGGAGATGAATGCCGAATTGCCTATGGGGATTTTCTCCATTGAATCCCCATAGGATAATCCCCATTCCGTTACAAATGGGGAAGTCAATCCTCATTGGAAAATCCCCATTCGATTTCAAATGGGGAATTCAATGGCGAAAATCCCCTTAGGCAATTCGGCATTCATCTCCGTTGGTTATTTTGGCAATGGGGAATGAATGGGGATTTTTCAATGGCGACGAATGGAGTTTTTTACTACGGGTTGTTTTCCAAAAATCATAATTAATGTTATTGTTTATTTGTTCAACATAAAAAAATATATATATAAATTAAAAATTCGTTAAATAACAAATAACTTCTATATTTTATTACTATTATTTTTTTTAACCCAAACAAAATTTTTTTCAATTTTATATAGATAATAGATCATTTTTTTTTTTTTTTACATTTTTCGAATACATTTCTTTTAAATTTTGTTTATAGTCCATTTTTACCCCGGATGTAGTGCATCGGCTTGGAAATTGATGAACACATTAAATTCATCATAATTTGAAAAAAAAAACAAAAAAAATTCTGACCAAATTTTTAGGGAGGTCCATCATGCCCCGGGTATCGCGGATAGGCCTAAAAATGAGTCAATACATCAAATTTATGATAATTTGACAAGAAACAAAAAAAAATTTCGACCAAATTTTGAAGGAGGGGCCGTCGTGCCCCAGTCTCCCCTACAGAAAATAAAAATGGAGGCAAAAAAAGATTCTGGAAGTTCCTCACGTGTCATGCGTTCTTATCGTGAGCCTGAAAGATTATAGAATCAGCGAGTGCTTGACAAACCATTTAACGCCACACACATTTCCAACACGCACACGCACACATGCTTACACTCACACGCTCGGCAACTTAAGAGAATGCGGGAGAGAGAGAGGCTTTAACGCTCGAGAGAATCTTGTACAACTCCTATCTCTCACTCTTCAGCAAACTGTCTCCTCAATATATCTAAAAATATATATATTAGGGTGCTCTGAAATTCCTCTTTTTTCGACTTTCTTCGTTCATCAAGTTTTTTAGATTTTGTGAGAAAAAAAATTTATCACCAACAGTCAGGCTTAGAAATTTTTTTTTTCTACTGCTCCAGGAATATTGAAATAAAAAACCAGCTGTTTTATAGACATTTTTATTTTAGCGAAATCTGTTCACTTCTCAGCATTTATATTGTTTCTTAAGATAATCGTCTCGTAGTAATAAAATCCAACTTTAAAGTTTGTTTTTTTTACATCAATACTTGCGGTTAATAATTCGACACTCAACTTCATTTCAGTAAAAAAAAAATCTCGAACGAACAAATACTTAACTCAGGTTCCAATGAGTACTTTTTGCACTTTTGGGCGTTTTTTAACGACTTTTTAGGATGTTAAATCCAAGGTTTTTGCTTCAAAAAAATTAAAAAAAGACCGCCAATCTATTTACTAGAAAGTGGCAAGACCTTACTTTAAGGGGTTATACGCAGTCGAGACTTACAAAAAATCGATTTTTTTTTTTTTAATTTCATTTTCATAACGTACATATATTCGTAATGTACATATCTATATACAGAAAATTTCATGTCAATCCGGCAAATATTTTTGGAGTTGTAGGCTTTTGAAATTTTGAACGCGTTTTTTCTCAAAACTGTGTTTGTAAATGGGTGAGCAAGATTTTTCAGAAACAGCATAACCGATCCACCTCAAATTTGTACACAAGCTTTATAAAAATATTGTTTAGTAATTAATCGAATTTGTTTACCGATAAATATTCTCCATTTTATAAACAATTTAAGGGGGCCGAGTCAGCGTCAAAACGGCCATTTTTAATAATAATTTATAATTTTTGTAGAATGCCTACAAATATGATGTATCGTCCACCATTTGAGGTATCAAATAGACAATTTTTTGGGACTAGTTAAAACCCTTGAGATGCACCGGTGTCCTGAAAAACCTAGTTTTTAGGCACTCACTCATTTATGACAGAAAGTGCCTATTGCAATCGCCTCGAAATCTGTGTCGGATGTCCGTCCAGACCCAGATCTCAGAAACCGGTGTACGGAATTCAATTTCCTTTGGAGGGTAGTTGTGTATGGTTGTAATCTCTATGCCCAAGGAGTTTAAATCCAAACGGATATTGTAAAACAAAGATTTTTGAAAAAAATTGCCATTTTTGAGCAAAAAAAGACGTTTTATGATCATATGTAGTTGAAACTTGGAATTTCTCTAACGAATTGTTCTCTAACCCACAGAATGTGTCTATATGATTGTAAACAAATGTCTGACGAAGTATGAATCCAATCAGACACTATTAAGGTTGCAATTTGGCAAAAAACATGATTTTAACCAAAAAATGCTATTTCTATCTATATGCACTTGGATCTCCGAAGTTCACGGACGAATTTTTCTCTAACTCACACGATGTCTGTATATAATTGTAAACAAATGTCCCACGAAGTATTAATCCGATCAGAGACCATTAAGTTTATAATTTTTGCAAAGAAAACACAATTTTTAACGAAAAAACAGCTATTTCTGTCCATATGCACATGGATCTCCGAAGTTCACGGACGAATTTTTCTCTAACTCACACGATGTCTGTATATGATTGTAAACAAATGTCCCACGAAGTATTAATCCAATCAGAGACCATTAAGTTTACTATTTTTGCAAAGAAAACACAATTTTTAACGAAAAAACAGCTATTTCTGTCCATATGCACATGGATCTCCGAAGTTCACGGACGAATTTTTCTCTAACTCACACGATGTCTGTATATGATTGTAAACAAATGTCCCACGGAGTATTAATCCGATCGGAGACCATTATGTTTACAATTTTTGCAAAGAAAACACAATTTTTAACGAAAAAAGGCAATTTCTGTTCATTCGCACTTGGATCTCCGAAGTTCACGGACGAATTTTTTTCTAACTTACAGAATTTCTGTATATGATTATGAACAAATGTCCCATGAAGTTTCAATCCAATTAGACACTGCTAAGTGAATAACTTTTACACAAAAACAATATTTTTAACAAAAAAAATACTACTTTTCTCACTGACAGAATTTCTATATGACTGTAAACAAGCACATTAACACTCTCACGTTTTCACGTAAAGCATAGACCGGCGCACGCGACGTCGCCACGTACGTCACGACGCCGCTACGCCACGTACAGAGAAAAGAGGAACTAAACACGACCTGAGCGCGCCAAATTCAAAACCCATATTTCGCTCTTATAAAAAGTACATGGTTCTTTTGTGTGCTTACGCTCTATTGGCAATATGGCGATCACCCACGCGTTTTAAACGTGAAAAAACAGAATCTGAGCATTGATTAATAACCGAAAGCTTTTTTTACTTATTATAAATGGACTAATAATCATTAAATGATTAAAGTGTTATGATAAATAAGCCCATCTCAAATGTCACTAATATTCTTCATTACTGCCTAATATTGTAACAATTCTGTGAATATAATCTATCAAAACATTTAAATAATATGATTGTCTAGATACTTTTATATCATATTGATTATATTCAAATCTGTCTTTTTAATTATAATTAATAGAATTTATACGACTACTCGATGTTCACAATGAATCAAAGAGTTTAAATAACGGTGTGAGTGCCTATTAAAACGTCCCTAAGGGACATGTTAACCAACATTCAAAATATATCACAAAAACAAAATATATGATTATAATATTATGAAATTGTGAGTGCCTACTAATATAATTCTTAAAATTCGGTCATTACCTTTATGAATCATTGCCCCCATTGAGAATGAAAAATGTGACTCAATATTATCAAAAACAATGTTCAATAACATAAAAACAATATAATATTTACATACCGAATAAATTAAGATAATGGTCAAGAATACGGAGCGCAAAGCCCCCCAACAAAACGTTAAGGGGGGTTTGGGGGGCGGAGCCCCCCAATAAAACGTGAGCGCTCCGCGCGACGCAACATTGTCGCGCGAAACGCGACAATGTTGAGTAGCGCGGAGCGCGGGGGGGCTTGGGGGGCGGAGCCCCCCAACGAGTACGCGAAGCGTACTTGTTAGTTTTTACACTCTGCGCATGATTCAGAAAGAACTGCTAGACGGATTTTGTTCTACGACATCTCATTTCCTTCGTAACGCTTCTTCCCACGGGATGAACGCGGCACATTTTGATTCAAGTCAAAATTGTGACCAGGACAATGCCTGGAAAGTTCAAAATAGGCTACCAATTTCAAAACTGGCCTGCAACTTCGAAATAAAGGGCAAAAAACGAAATGTGCCGCGTTCATCCCATGGGAAACAGCGTTATGAAAGAAATGAGACACCGTAGAACAAAATCCGTCCAGCGGTTCATTCTGAATCATGCGCAGAGTGTGAAAACTCAAAACTAGGCTTTTTAGGACAGCGGTGCACCTTAAGGGCTCTAACTAGTCCCAAAAAATTGTTCGTTTGGTACCTCAAATGGTGGACATAACATCATATTTGTAAGTATTCTAAAAAAATTATAATTTATTATTTAAAATCGCCGTTTTGACTCGACCCCCTTAAGGAACAATTTTTCATAAAAAATAAGAATTTTGTTTTTTGAGACGCCGCCATTCTGTTAAGAGTAAATATTTTGCTTATTCCTTCGATTTGATACGAGATTATACCTTAAATTAACGAAATCTTTTTTACTTCGTATAAAACCAATTCAGAGTTATCATGCTCATCACCGCAATACGCTTTTTTTTAGAGGACCTCCCGGAGATCAGCTACACTGACTTCAAGAATCATTCTTTTTTTAAAAAGGAAAATTTCAAAATAAAGCTCAAAGTTACAAAAATACATATATATGAGGTATTCCCGCTCAACGGGACCCCCTTTTAGGCCAACCTCTTTCGATTTTCTTGAAACTCGAGTACGTTTTAGTGTTGCCTGAAAGTATATTGTACACTAATTTTTAGATCTCTAACTATAATACTCTTTGAAATACACCAAAAGTTATATTTCAATCTTTTTGCGTATTCAGCGCTTCGGAGCTTTGGCACGGCACGAAATAAAATCGAAAAAATTCTTTGACAATAGCTTTCGATCGGAAATTTCTTGCGCTTTTCGAAAAAAATATCAGCGACTCCGAAGAAAACGAATTCAATTAAATTTCGGCCAAACACCGAAAAAATCGATTTAAAAAAAAAGAGCATAATTTAATTCGGCGGAACAATTTTTTTCATATTTTGTATATATCTGAGAAGTCACGATATGAATTTCAAGTTGGAACTCACATCCGTTTACTAATGCCAAGTCTTTTAGTAGGATAAAAATTCTTAAATATCGTGTCTTTCGTATTCAACAGTTTCCTGATGTATTATATAGCGTTTTTTAACGAATTTTGAATTAAGTAAATTTATCAAATTAATTAAATTAAATTAATTTAATTAAATTTATTAAATTTTGAATTTAATAAATTTATAAAATTCGAAATCCGTTAAATCGTCGTTAAATCGTCGATAAAAATTCTCAATTATTGTGTTTTTCGTATCCAACAGTTCTCTGATATATTATATAGTTTTTTAACGAATTTCGAATTTTATAAATTTATTAAATTCGAAATTCGTTAAAAAACTATATAATATATCAGAGAACTGTTGAATACGAAAAACACAATATTTAAGAATTTTTATCCTACTAAAAGACTTGGCATTAGTAAACGGATGCGAGTTTTAACTTGAAATTTATATCGTCACTTCTCAGATATATAAAAAACATGAAAAAAATTGTCCCACTGAATTAAATTATGCTCTTTTTTTGTAAATCAATTTTTTCGGTTTTTGGCCGAAATTCAAATGAATTCGTTTTTTTTGGAATTTCTGATACTTTTTTCGAAAAGCGCAGGGAATTTCCGATCGAAAGCTATTGTTGAAGAATTTTTTCGATTTTATTTCGTGCCGTGTCAAAGCTCCGAAGCGTTGAATACGCAAAAAGATTGAAATATAACTTTCAGTGTATTCCAAAGAGTATTATAGTTAGAAATCTGAAAATTGGTGTACAATACACTTTCAGGCAACACTAAAACATACTCGAGTTTCAAGAAAATCGAAAGAGGTCGGCCTAAAAGGGGGTCCCGTTCAGTGGGAATACCTCATATAAATTTTTAAGTTAATCAATTGAAATGTCTTTCCATAAAAATTATTAAAAACCCCATTAAACGGATAATATCTAGGTTTAAGCGAGATGTAAAAAAATGTTTACCACTGCCTCACTAATATCGAATTTTCGACAATAATTTTTTTCCACTCTACTTTTTTTTGTTATCATTCTTTCACTACACAGAGACGTTTTTTAACGAAATTCACAGGCTTTCTCTTAAGCGACAGTTTTGGTATTCTGACGGACTCAAAATGTCCCAATGAACAAGGGAATGTAAGATTAAATGCAAATTTGTAGCACCCTAATGTACACATACATGTGCATAGTAAAACGTGTGACGACGAGAGAACCTCAACGTGAACTTTGAGAGTCTGTTGGCTGGAAGTTTGTGCGGTGGCCGCAGCTTCCGTTTGTATCATGAACCCGTATAATATTCACACACATATATACTATAGAAAGTCTGTATAAAAGAGAATAATATATAGTATAATAATAATAACAATAATAATAATAATAATAATAATAATAATAATAATAATAATAATAATAATAATAATAATAATAATAATAATAATAATAAAATACGTAATATAAAAATTCTCGCTACATATTCTCGTAGGTTTATGGCGCAGGCCTCTTGGCTTTGTCTCTCGTTGCCATTTATAAGTGAATTAATATTTTTTTTTCTTTTTTTTTCTTTACGAAGCAGAGACCCGTGAAAGGGAACAGAGAGAGACAGAGAGACCGTAGACAATGCCTATATTGATGAATGACGTCATAAAGGCAAGGGCCTCCAAAGGCTGCCGATTATCGATAAATATCCAAGATGAAAGAAAGTATGATATCGCTCGAGGCTTATTCTCACAAGACGCGGACCCTTGAAATTCCGCAATGTTCACACATACATACACGTTTTATGTATATGGATAAATAATAATATACACGGTCGTCCAAAAGTTTGGAAACAGTCGCCCCCACTTCGCTTCGCACAAAAAGTATCACTGCTCTTTTAAAAATAAAGATATTTCAATTCAACAATCGGCGTTTCACGGGGGACATTTTCAGCTTCACTTCGATTTTTCCAAAAGATAATTTTGATTTTTTAAAAACCCGGTATATCTTTTGACACATGATCGTTTTTTGGCTATTTTTTTTTTGCCTTGAAATTTTGGCGCATGACCCATAAATATTTTTTTAAACTGCTTGTCGCATGTAAAACTTGTGGAGGAAAGTATGAGCTTCAATTTCGTCTTTAGAAAAATTTCGTACGATTTTTTTTCGCAAAAATGTTCAAATTTTTGCAAAGAATGATCCTATTTATAAAATAAAGCGTAACTCTAAAACTACTAAGTTTTCGTGAAATCGCCAAGAGGATAAAAATTTGCATACAATTACTTTGGGTTCAATGAAATTTTTTCAAATTTTTTTTTCAAATTTTTTCATATGTTTTTCCTGTGCACGAGATGTTTTTTATCTTAAACAATCCGGTCTCTCACCTCATATACACGGGTTTTTCGATAAAAAGGCATGCAGATAAGGTTTTTCCATGAAAAAGCCGTGTAGATGAAGTAACAGACCCCCGATTGTTTAGGATAAAAAAATATCTCGTTGACAGGAAGAAGTCTCGAAAATAGAAATTTTTGAAAACAATTCCGGAAAAATGTCATTGAATCCAAAATAATTGTATGAAACTTTTTCCTTCTCAGTGATTTCACGAAAAACCTTTCAGTGTTAGAGTTACGCTACATTGAATAAATATGGTCATTTTTTGCGAAAAATTGAATATTTCTGCGAAAAAAAACCGTATGAAATTTTTTTTTTAAACGAAATTGAAGCTCATATACTCTCCTCCATAAATTTTTCATGCGAAAAGCAGTTAACAAAAATTTTCATGGGTCATGCGACAAAATTTTAACGCCAAAAAAAGCAGAAGAATGACAATGTTTAAAAGAGCATACCGGGATAAAAAAATATCGAAAAAAATTTTTGGAAAAAGCAGAATGAACCTCAATATGACCCCTTTGAAACGTCGCTTGTTGAATCGAAATATTCTCATTTTTCAAAGAGCAGTTAAACTTTTTGTGCGAAGCGGAATCGGGGCGAGTGTTTCCAAACTTTTGAACGAGAGTGTATCTGGATGAAAAACACTCATAGACGATGGTCAAAAAAGTTCACACAGGTTTGAAAAAAAGTCAATGTTTCTAAAGGTCTCTTAACCACGAGTTTTCAGCGGACTTTCGTAAGATTGATTGCCATGGAAAAGAAAAAATTTCTTGCGAGGAAGAAGCTACAAAGATGAAGAAGAAGATAGAGAGACATAGGAACAGAAGACATTGTAAGGCAGAGAAAATAATGGTTTTGCCGAATTCTCTCGCGGGATTTCCCGGGATAGGAATTGTCGGGCAAAATGGAGTATTCAAAAAAGAAATTAAATATTTAGAAAATCTTCGTTTTTAGCTGCTGCGATAATGTCTCATATAAAAGCCAGATGTATGTTGAAATATATATTTCACATGTAAAATATTCGAAACGTTTGTAGCTGAAAATATATTTCCAATCGATAATTAAGATATCCATTCCCGTAGTAAAAAACTCCATTCGTTGCCATTGAAAAATCCCCATTCATTCCCCATTGCCAAAATAACCAACGGAGATGAATGCCGAATTGCCTAAGGGGATTGTCGCCATTGAATTCCCCGTTTGAAATCGAATGAGGATTTTCCAATGAGGATTGACTTCCCCATTTGAAACGGAATGGGGATTATCCTATGGGGATTCAATGAAGAAAATCCCCATAGGCAATTCGGCATTCATCTCCATTGGTTTTTGTAGGCAATGGGGAATGAATGGCGATAATCAATGGAGATTCTTTCATATAGTAAAAAACTCCATTCGTCACCATTGAAAAATCGCCATTCATTCCCCATTGCCAAAATAACCAATGGAGATGAATGCCCAATTGCCCAAGGACATTTTCGCCATTGAATTCCCCATTTGAAATCGAATAGGGATTTTCCAATGAGGATTGACTTCCCCATTCCAAACGGAATAGGGATTATCCCCCTGGGCATCAGTCGGCAAGAACTCCTTGCATGGATTTTTTCGACACCGACGCCTGCTAATTTTCCGTGCTCATACTCGTCTAGATAAGCATAATCTTCGCATAATCCGTATGGGAGTTTAGCGGGTTGCCGTCCTGCGACATCTCGCGCCAAGTCTCGGAACTAACGCGACGCGGTTTCCAATGGACATCTTTGGGTAATGCTGATCATTCAGTTCATCCGCATTTACTTCCCAATGGACATCATTGGGTAAAGCTGATCATTTCGTTCATCAGCATTTGCCTTCCAATGGACACCATTGGGCAATGCTGATGGCTCGGTCCATCAGCATTTGCTTTCCAATGGGCATCATTGAGTAATGGTGATCATTCGGTTCATCCGCATTTGTTGTTCAATGGACGTCATTGGGCAATAGTGACTTTTCAATGGATATCCATTCACTGATCAATGGTCGTTCCTATACGCCATTGAAAAATGCAGAAATCTCAATGGGTCCCCATTCATTGTCCAATGGAGTCGTATGAGGACCATTGGTTGCCATTGGCGATTCAATGGAGTTTTTTACTACGGGTTCCGAAATATACACGGGATATATCTTATATTTAGAACAAAAAATATTTAATATATTCAAGATATATATTCAAGATATATATATAAGATATATATATATTCGATTTCAAATGGGGAATTCAATGGCGAAAATGTTCTTAGGCAATTTGACATTCATCCTCCATTGGTTATTTTGGCAATGGGGAATGAATGGCGACGATGAATGGGAATGATCACGGCCATGAAGTTCCCGATCATTTACCAAAGCTCTTATGGATCAATTAGTTTTTACGAGGTACTCCTTTTTCGATGTATGCATCTTATTATTTATTTAGAGGCAATCCTTTCTTAGGGTACACTTCTCGTTTGGCAATCCTCAAAGTCAAGGAGAATATTAGTTTCCGAGTGAACGGAAATTCTCTACGAGAATTAAATAAATAAGTACAATTACATAAGTCAGCAAGAACTCCTTGTATGGATTCTTTCGACACCGACTTCTGTTAACATCCGCGCTCGTACCCGTTTATATAAGCATACTCTTCACATTATCCGTATGTGAGTTCATCGGCTGCCGTCCTGCGACATCTCGCGCCAAGTCTCGGAACTAATGCGACGCGGTTCGTGGAGATAATAATAATCCTTTGCCTACGTTACGAACATGTGACAGGCGCACGATTGCTTGTTCTGGCGGGATAAAAGTGATAATGTAAATAATAATTAAATAAATAATAATAATAAATAATGATAATAATTGAATAATACACTACGACCTCGATTTATGCAAGAGCGACGGGACTGGCGCCGCTAGACACTTGCAAAAATCGAAAGTGCGCAAATGTTGCCCGTGCGTGCAATGCGCATCTCACACCAGTCGGGAGCCCTGTCCGCTCTCACACCGGCGCTCTCACACTTTGCGCCACGTCGATCGATATCCGCCGCATAGTGGGGACTCTTGCAATTATCGAAGCTGCATAAATCGAGATCGTAGTGTAATAAATAATGTCAATAATTCAATAATAATAATAATAATAATAATAATAATAATAATAATAATAAACGTGGCAATGATTGTTAATTTATTATTATTGTTATTACTATTATTGTATCGTATTTTCATATTACGAAAATACGATTTTTATGAGTTCACAAAATATGTTCAGGATCTGCTTATTTTTTGGCCATGCGATGCATGAACTGAAAGCCGATATATAAATATTTTTATTTTAATAAATACTTAGGGCCAGGGCCAGGGTAATAACAAAAATATGTTGCTTAAGAATAACATCGTCGGAAACTGTTCATATTCTGATCATTCAGGTCTTTGTTAAATAAGTGATTATTTCAATGTAATAACTAGGGGCCAGGTCGTTAAGTTCCATGTCAGGGCCCTGCCAGAAAAATCTGATCAGGCAGGGCGGATCTGGGGCAAGAATCAACTAATGGTTGCCCTATCACATTTCTACACGGGAACTTTACCTGCTTGTAACTTATTTTATTTTCATTTTTTTTTTCAACGAATTTTATATCTGTTTATTGTCAAAATATTAATAAATATTGTGCAAAAAAATAATCTTTGAAATATCTGTTGTTACCCCCGTTGTTTAGCCTTAACTTTACCAGCTTGTAATTTATTTAGTTTTTATGTTTTTTCTCGAAATTTTATTTGTTCATTGTTAAAATATTAATAAATATATTGTAAAAAAAAGAATGGTTAAGATACTTCTTGTTATTTTTTTCATCGAGCTCGACAAAATGCGCAAAATCTGTCTTTAGACAAGAATAATTCCAGAAAGGATTGGGATAATTTTGGACAGATCATGGAACTAGACTCTTCGTTCGGACTGTAGATTTGAACGAAACATTCTTGATTTCCAATGGTCACGCTCCTCGAATTACCTGCCGAAATGAATAATGACCGTAATTATGGTGATATAGCGCGAGGGGGTCGTGTTATTGCAGGTAACATCCATGAGGCGCAAAGGGGGTGCATGGGCCAATATTAATACTCGTGAAAAAAGCATCAGAACTATAAGACCTCTCGTAATATCTCTCCATGACGATTTAACGATCTCCAGACTCAGAAGAGGAGCCTCCATTCTTTCTACGTTATTCTCTCCTCCTTCCCTCTGCACTATAACTCCGCTGTATAAATTTAATAAAGCCTTTTCTTCATAATTTCTCGGTAAAGACGTACGACATCGAATGAATCTTTGCGATAAGAAATAAAAAAACGAGCTGGAGTTTTTCCGAGCGGCGTGAAAAAAAGCAATTGAAGGGCGAATCTTCAAACCGTAAATTAATCTTTAACCGTAAATTTTTTTTAGCTTAATGTCACAAATTGGAGCAAGCTGTAGCGATAACAAATTTTAAATACTTCCGGGGAGGTGAAATAAGATGCCTGTTAAAAACAGAGCTCTTGATATTAATATTTAGAGGTCTCTCATCGTGAATTTCCATTTTCTATTTAAATAACACAGGGAAAAACATTTTCAAACTTTGAAATTTTATACGTTGGTTTCAAGTCATTGAACAGAAATGGGCGATACATATTCTTGAAAGGAATTGAACGCTCTACAAAAAAGGTCTCTTATGATTTTTCAAGAAACCCAGCAAACACAGTTCCGAAATAGTTACGAAAATGTTACGTAACGTGTGTTACATTGGACATAACATTTATGTCACAAACTCCGTAAATGAAGCAGAGTTTGTTCTCAAATATGTCATCCTATAAGCAAGTCACAGATACGAAACATCTACGAGAAATAATAATGAAATAAACTCATACCCAAGATGTAACATATTCAGCTCATAGATGTAACAAACCCATCACATAGCCATAACAAACTCAGATAATAGATGTAACAAACTCAGATCATAGTTGTAACAAACTCAGCTCATTGATGTAACTCCTACGAAACGAAGCGTAACCCTGGTAACGCATAATACTCGTAACAATGATGTCAATGTGATTTCGTGGTTACAGGTAATTTACGTATATACATATTTTATGAACAAATTACAAGAAATTTATGTATTTCCAACCGACATATTAGGTTGGAGTTTCATTTTTATTTTAACATTTGAAAAGTACATTTTAATTATAATTTATAATTTTTGTAGAATACCTACAAATATGATGTATCGTCCACCATTTGAGGTACCAAATGAACAATTTTTTGCGACTAGTTAGAACCCTCAAGGTGCACCGGTGTCCTGAAAAGCCTAGTTTTGAGTTTTTATACTCTACGCTAATAAACTGCTGGCGACGTCTCATTTCCTTTGTAAACTTTTTCCCACGGGATGAGCGTGGCACATTTTGATGAAAGTCAAAATTGTGACCAGGACAATGCCTGGAAAGTTCAAAATAGGCTAACAATTTCAAAGCAGGCCTGCAACTCTGAAATAAAGAGCAGAAAACATGTGTCATGCTCATCTCATGGGAAAATGAGTTACGAAGGAAATGAGAGGTCGTAGAACAAAATCTGTCTATCAATTCTTTCTGAATCATGCGCAGAGTATAAAAACTCAAAGCTAGGTTTTTACACAGAGTGTAAAAACTCAAAACTGGGTTCTTACACTCTGTGCATGATGCCGAAAGAATTGCTAGATAGATTTTGTTCTACGACGTCTCATTTCCTTCGTAACACTTTTTCCTATGGGATGAGCGCGGCACATTTTGATTAAAGTCAAAATTGTGACCAGGACAATGTCTGGAAAGTTCAAAATAGGCTAACAATTTTAAAGCAGGCCTGCAACTCTGAAATAAAGAGCAAAAAACATATGCCGTGCTCATCTCATGGGAAAACGAATTACGAACGAAATGAGACGTTGTAGAACAAAATCTGTCTATCAATTCTTTCTGAATCATGCGCAGATTGTAAAAACTCGAAGCTAGGTTTTTACACAGAGTGTAAAAACTCAAAACTGGGTTCTTACACTCTGCGCATGATTCCGAAAGAATTGCTAGATAGATTTTGTTCTACGACGTCTCATTTCCTTCGTAACACTTTTTCCTATGGGATGAGCGTGGCACATTTTGATTAAAGTCAAAATTTCGACCAGGACAATGCCTGGAAAGTTCAAAATAGGCTAACAATTTCAAAGCAGGCCTGCAACTCTGAAATAAAGAGCAAAAAACATGTGTCATGCTCATCCCATGGGAAAATGAGTTACGAAGGAAATGAGACGTCGTAGAACAAAATCTGTCTATCAATTCTTTCTGAATCAGCGGCAGAGTGTAAAAACTCAAAGCTAGGTTTTTACACAGAGTGTAAAAACTCAAAACTGGGTTCTTACACTCTGCGCATGATTCAGAAAGAATTGCTAGATAGATTTTGTTCTACGACGTCTCATTTCCTTCGTAAGACTTTTTATTATGGGATGAGCGCGGCAAATTTTGATTAAAGTCAAAATTGTGACCAGGACAATGCCTGGAAAATTGAAAATAGGCTATCAATTTGAAAACAGGCCTGCAACACAGAAAGAAAGGGCAAAGAGAAATTAAGCGAACGTGCAACGCGAATAAGTTTATAAACCGAGTAAGGGAAATTCCTGGGTGTTTTTCCATCACGGCAAATACCCATATAACTTATTTTTTTCTTTTAAATAAAGGGATTACATTAAACTTACCTCTTGCAATGCATGCTATATTATTCTGGTTTATTCTGTATTACGCTGGATTATTCGATATCACCTCCTTGTACTTTACACTCACATATTGTTTACGTTCCTTAATCGACATAACCTTAAAATGATTGAAGACATTTCTCGTAATATATGATACGTATATGTTCCGGATTTGTTACAAGAAATGACTTGTGACATTTATGTCACACATTATACATATTTGCTACGTAGCCTATACTACGAGATTATAATATCACCAATGTTCTATAATTGTTACAGCAATGTTCTATAATTGTTACGGATTTGTTACAAGAAATGTCTTATAACATTTATGTCACAGTATGACATCTTTGCTACGTAGCCTATACTACGAGATTATAATATCACCAATGTTCTATAATTGTTACAGCATCGACTCGTAACAGTTTGACAAGTTTACAGTACATGTAAATATCTCGTATAAGAGTGACGAGATCTTGACGTATCAATGTTACGTATTTGTGATGTCTATAGTTTTTCGTAAATCCTACATCTTTCATTGACATCCTTACTACATATCGTCAGGACGTATTATATACATCTCGTTTACGTGCGTTATGAAAAAGTTACGAATTTGTGATGAACATTATATGACGTAGTTATTACATTTCAATTATACGTAAATGTTTCGTAAATCATCCAAGTGTGTTTGCTGGGAACTCACTAGGTCCTTCAAAAGTTATTCAGTTAAATTAAGGGTAAATTTTTTTTTAGTTTCCGGCAAAATGTTAAAACTCATTACTAAATATCGTAAAATTTTACTTGAAAAAAAATGTTTAAATTGCATTAACATAAATTACCTAATTTTTAATGAAATGAATAATAGTATTTCATATGGAACGTGTAATAGAGTATCTTTTACCGGCGGAACAAAAATTAAGTATGGATTCACTTTACTCGTTCCTGTTTCAAATTGCTCCTAAGTTTTCTTCCTAACTTCTACTTCTTTTACAAGTCGTACAAGAACATCGCCAACGATTCTCAGATTATAATTTAAAAAAACCTTGAAATAGTCATCATCAGTTTTTTATATAACACTTACAACAACTTTTACACTTTAAATGAGAAATATATTTTCAAAAAGTAATGTAAAAGAAATGTATATGTAAGATCTAATTTTTCTACCTTCGTGAATATTAAACAGTATTTTTTTTAGAATTGGCGTCTTTTTATTGACTTGATATTTCATTGTAAGAAAATAGTTTTTTTTTACAAAAAAAAGGCATGTAGAACGTGAAACTGGCTTTACGATTCGAAAATTGTTAACTGACTCCTTTCCTTAAAAAAATCAAAAATTGCAGAATTTTCAAAATAGTATATTGTGCAACTAGTGCGGCAACTAACAACGCCGCACGAGCTGCACATACTATTTTTTATTGGGAATGCGGAATAAATCCCAGTATGAAATCCCCCCCCCCCCGGGGGGGGGGTCAGGGCGAAGCCCCGGTGGGGGGTTAGGGGAGGCGAAGCCCTCCCCCCAGACCAAAAATAATAACTGAAAAGTTAAGAAATTTACAGGACACTTAGTTAAGGAACAATGAAAATAATTTTATTTTGAACAAGAACAAGAACAACAACAGGAAATAATAAATTATTTTTACTCTTATTTAAGTGAACTGTAACTTTTGAAAAGTTTGCGAATGTAATATTCAGATTCATGGCGTTTTTTGATGAAATCGGCTCAAAAATTTAAAAATTGGTATTTTCTTCATCCTTCATAATGATGCCAATGGCCCGTGCGTGAAAATTCTAGGGAAGCCTTGACTTGAGTCGGGACCTTGTCGGGCTTAAACGTGAATGCCTTGTCAGGAATTGCCCTTACACCGCCAGATTGAGCCCCGACAGGGCAGGGCCAAGGTTGCCAGGCCTATTTATAATATGGGTGACCTAAGGCAACCCGTTGAAGACCTTGTCGGGCTTAAACGTGGATGCCCTGTCATGAATTGTCATAACACCGCCAGGTTGGGCCCCGATATGGCAGTGCCAAGGTTTTCAAGCTTACTTACAATATGGCTGACTTAAGGCAACCCGTTGAGCACCTTGTCGGGCTGAAATGTAGATGCCCTGTCATGGATTGCCAGAACACCGCCAGGTTGGGCCGTGATAGGTCAATGCCAGGGTTGCCAGGCTTACTTACAAAATGGTTGTCCTAAGGCAACCCGTTGAGGACCTTGTCAGGCTTCGATCGGCCAACCCATATTTAAAGAAGTCGGTATAATTACACCAGAACCAAATCGGGCCGAAATAGGGTAAAAGTATCGGAGCCCTAATTATTTCAAACATGGCACTGACGAGGCAACCCTTTGAGGGCCTAATCGGGCTTCACGGGGAGTTAGTTCCAAGACTTGCTATGAGATGTCGCATACGGCGTGCGCTCTCTCCTATACGAAATATGCAAATAGTATGCTTATATAGCCGAAGTGGTACAGGCCCTCACCAGAGGGCGGGCCATACTAGGCAAAAAAAAATATAGCCGAAGTGGGAGCACGGGTTGTGCTCGACATCACAGAGTCAGGCCTCTCAGGAAGTCATACCCACAAGATTTCTACATAGAAATCCTCTGCTTTATTCTATTTTTTTGTAAAACCTCTCTTGGAAAATTATTAATAATATCTAATAATAATTAATTATTAATAAGAATAATAATAATATTATTAAAATAATTGAATTTTGCAATCTACACGCATAGTGATACTACGTACGTACTAGGGCCCTGATAGGGCTTGACCATGGGCTTGTCCTGGATTCGACATGGCAGACGTGAGGCGGTTGTAAAGGCCCTCATTTGGCAACCTTTTAAGGCCCTTGTTGAAAAACCGTGACCGTATATTCAGGGGCCCTATTGGGCCTCTGAAAGTTAAGGGCCCGAAGTAAGTCAAGGAAAACGGATCGGGGCCTAGTCGGGGTCTCAATCAAATTCACGCCCGGGTGGTTCTTCAGTCGTTGTACCAAAATTTGGGTTGGTTGGGTTTGAATGTTCGCGTGAAGTAGATGGCCTTGTCGATATGGCACGTGCAATTCGCTCCCCGATTTGTTTCTTATTACCTACAGTCTTCCACGTAACCTTCAGCGACTGAATTAGATTTCCATCCTCCGTGTCGCTTAATTGTAAGGAGTTCAGCACCAGAATCAGCTATAACAGAGTAGCTGAAATTCTTCTAAACGTATGGCCAGTGTAAGACTCCGGATTCTCCAATTTTAAATATTTAACTACTGTTTCAGGCATGCTACCAAACGTATTAATGCCAGTATTTTGTCTAGTACATTTGCCGTTCTGATAGCTCACGAAGAATCTTTTCATAGCTAAGTTAGTTGGGCGTGAAGTGAAGTATTTTTTATAAATTTGATAAAATTCATCCGTTACAGGAAAAGATCTTGCTTTGCCAGTATTAGTTTTTGGAATTTTTACCAATAACGTGTTACCTTTATCGATCATATTGACAATGGTTAAATCACAGAGCTCTTGTAGCCTACATGCACCTTGAACCCCAAAAATTAATGGTACCTAAAATATCAAAGAAGAAAAAAATGATTTTTCGTATTTATTTATTCAATAATTAAAAAGTATTCAGAAGTATTGAAAGTTACTAAACTTGATTGCCAAGAATTGATTGTCGGCAGCTTCGTGCAAAAATCGATTGATGTGCTCAGTGTCTAACGTTTCAGCTTTTTTTTAAATTTAAGACCTCTGTTTTGTCGTTTTAAAAAATCAACCAAACTTGAGTAATGAAAAATATTAATTTTGTGTTTGATTTCAATCATACTCCGCAACATTGAGTAAGTTGACCACAAAGTTGACGGTAATTTCGTTTCGGCAAGTTCACTAAAGTATGTCAGAAGAATTGGCTCAGAACAACTTCCAACATTTTTATTTCTTCGCCATATTCCATCAACTCATTGTACGCTGCTTCATATTTTGGTCTCGATACTTGAGGAATTAAATTATTAATAACCTCATTGGCTTTTTTACGTATTTCAGGTGGTATGCAGGTATTCGTTGCCAGAGTTTTCATCCATTTTCGGTATTACTATAGATTCCGAATTCATGTGAAAATGGAAATTTGTATTATTCGTATACTTTAATATTGTTTTATAAATTAGACTATCTGTCACGTCAACCTCGATTCAGTTTTAATATTTTGGTTGCGTTTTTTTTTGTTCAATTTCACCAACATTATTCTTTTATTTAATTTCGGCAGTGTTTTTTATCTGAATTTGCGTGTGCGAAGAATAATTTGTGTGCGACGAGTAAACTTGTCGTACCCAAATAACCGTTCAATAAATGAAAAACCTACATCGCAATTATAAAATGGGCAAATAGCTACTTTTCAACCGTAACAGCGGGCGTAAAGATACCGCTTCTCCCGCATGAGTAATAAAAAAGATTTTATTGCACTCCGTGCGCAAAGTGCCACTTTGCGCACGCTGCGCGTGCTCAAACTGGCACTTTGCGCACTCGTACAATAAAATTTCGTACGATACTATTACGATATTTCTTAATAAGTTTTGACATTTTGCCGGAAACTAAAAAAAAAAGTAAAATTTACTCTAAATCTAACTTTAACCTCGAATAACGTTCGAAGGCGTGAGTTTTTCAAAAAATCATAAGAGACCTTTTTTGTAGAGCGTTCAATTCCCTACAAGAATATGTATCGCACATTTCGGTTCACTGACTTGAAGCCGAGGTATACAATTTTAAAGTTTGAAAATTCTTTTTCGTGTGTTATTTAAATGAAAAATAGACATTCGCGATGAGAGACCTCTAAATATTAATAGTCAGAGCTCTGGTTTCAGCAGGCATCTTTTTCACCTCTCCGTAAGTATTTAATAGGGGATTTCAAAAACAATAAAAGTCCATTTTTTAATCAGTCTATAATGTCCATCTTCCTGGACAAAAATATCGAAAATAATCGTAGATTAAGTTGCTCACGGCAATCTTTTCTTGTTTATGCGGAAAAAGCGTTCCAGCTGTATGAACCTCGTTTAGACTTAGCAGCTCTATTTAGATCCTAGAGCCATTTTTTTTTCTCGTCATCCAGCCACGTGCTCTCTCCTTAAACTCTATATCTTTATTTATACAGAGTCAGGGAGAGTCTTTTTATACTGCTATTATATACATAGCTAATCTTCACGTGTATCGATGATTTTTTTTTGCGGTAACGTGACCAATAAGTCTACTAATGGCCGCTGTACCAGGTGACCATGATTCTTTTCCGAATTGTTATCCGATCAAAGAGACCGGAAACGATTCATCCGAGTCGAAAGAAATTGGTTTTATTTTTGCCATCGATCTGTCATGCTGATTTTGATCTTTAATTACGATTTATCGACACGAGCAGAAAAGTAAGGGATTAAACTACATTACATTAGCTAAATTGCTCATTGCCTTTCTATGATTTCATTCCGATACTTCTTGATAAAAGTCTTGGGCCAAATTTTATCGTAATTCACTTCATTGAAGCGTACAGGAAGAAATTATCATTGCTAGAGGTAATATTACACGAGGTTACCGCTTTTTTAAATTGGATTTCAAACCCTGCGTCTGTAAACGTTTTTTTGGCACCCACCGTCTGTAAACCTGGGTCGTTCGTGTCCAGCCTTTTTTTTTGTGGGGTTAATGAACTCGGAAAAATTTAATAAAATTTTAGCTACTGTTCGAATCCTTCAACTTGATATACCAACCATAAAATTTGTAAAAGGTTTATTTTTACATATATTTTTTATTAAAAAATGGAGCGATTCCGTAAAGAATCAGTAGTTTGCTTTAAAAATCATGCTTTAAAAATCATAAAAATTGAGATACCTTAATTTACTTTACGGTTAATTGAAGCTGAATCATGCACCTTTAAGGAAAAAAATATTAGATTTCATCGATGAAATATTAAATACGTAAGTTTCGTGGGTAAAATGGGTAATAAATCATGTATTGACATGAACGCATTTTATTAACGAAAAACATTTTTTAATAAACTGTATTATTTTCAACTTATAATTGTTAATTCTACTGTTATAAATAAAATTCCATTTTATACTGACACTAAAAAAAAATGTACGTAATTTATTTAAAAAAATTCTATTTCTGTAGCTTCATTACGCAAAAAAAACACGTTAAAATCAATATTATTTTCGTTTACCTGCGATTTTTGACAAACGCCGTCGATAAACGTGGGTCATTTATGTCCAACCACAATGACGGTTCAAGCGCAGCTGAACCGTCTTGCATTTTGGGGGTCAAGTCTCTCTACTATGTAAGTTTTTTTAGGTGGGTGTAGTGGTCCCCACCACTCGCTCGTTCGGAAGTAATCGGCGAAAACAATTTTGGGTAGGACAAAAATGACCCAGGTCTACAGACGAAGGGTTAATTTTTGTAATTGCGTATGCAATTCATTAGCTATGGTTATCATTTTATGAAATTGGGACTTCTAAAGTTTGATAATAATTGTCTCGTATGGGTCACAGTTTTAGTTCTTTCATAAGCAGCCATTTTGTGATAAAAGTCACCTTTTTGTCGTTTATACTCTAAAATATTACTTAGCATACTAACAAAATGCGTTGCCTAAAAATATTCCCCCGGTCTTAAATAACTCATCCAAATTTTTATAGATTGGCAATTTTATTTATAAAATTTCCATAAACTGATTTTTCGTTTCAGGAAAAAAAGTTTCGGGCTTAAATAAAAAATATTAATAATCCTCTTGTACTAGTTCCACTTTTATTTCATGAAAAAGTGTCTTAGTTTCTCATGTTGAATTAATCTTATTTTCCTTACACATTTGTAAAAATAGTTTCAGGCATCTCTTCTTCTTGATGCTAATTTTGTGGTGAAGCTGGGACCAAAAAAAATTTTTTAGGTATGGTTCGGAAATTCAAAAATTGAAAAGATTTAAATGGCCCTTATTCTTCCAGGTCAAATTTTTTATGGAAAGCAATTTTCTTTACGATGGAATAAAAAATCACCTTGACCGTTACAGTATTACATTGTTCAGAGGTAATCAGTCGCAAATCGCAATGTTTCCTCTCGGGTACACGGTCGATCGTGTTCACGATATCTCGATCAGGCGTTATAAATCGATTCAACCGCTCAATCCGTTTATCAGACTATTCGATTGATGGGGATCGTATATTGAGTTTTCCGGAAGGATGGATATAACGGAACAAGGGGAAACTGATATAATGTCATCGAGATATGAGAATCTGAGAATTAACCAGCTCCTCGTCCTTTCTCTCGTCTTCTCCAGTAACGTCTTAACCCATTTAAACCCAATCGATTATCGTGTCCAGCGCGTGGTCTCTGCAGCGTTGGAAGACCTTTCTCTCCATCTTTCTCTCTCTCTCTCTCTCTTTCTCGCTCTTCGTGTACAGCCCATTTAACTAAATTAATTATCGCCAACCGACGTCGTATGCCACAGGAAAACTACAAGATTACCCGCATTACTTTAGATGATACCCGATTAGGGGTCAAACGTTCGAAGCAAAATAAAACGATACCTTTTTTCCATCTTCCCCCGAGCAGAAATTTGATCCAGCTAGCCTAATAACGAATAAGAACCTGATCAGGATAGCCTGATCACGCACAGATCCCAGCCAGATCATATTTTGGTATGACATCGATTGCCAGGCTAGCCTTACATTATCCATGTCAGGGACAGATCAGGTGGTGCTTAGGACCGGCAAAAAAATCCGAGCGGAAATTTGATTCGGCTAGCCTATAATAACGTATAGGGACCTGATCAGGCATCAGTAAGGATAGCCTGATCAGGATAGCCTGATCACGCACAGATCCCAGACGGATCATATTTCGGTATGATATAGGTCAGGCTAGTCTTACATTATCTATGTCAGGGACAGATCGGGTAGTGCTAAGGACCAGCAGAAAAAACTGCGGTCCGAATAATGTGGCTAGCCTGATTTTTCCCTGATCCGGGATGGAGCAGGAGTGTTAGTTCCGAGAGTCGCCGCGAGATGTCGCAGTACGGCGGACGCTCGCTCCCATATGGATGATGTGAATAGTATGCTTATATATGCGACCGCGAGCATGAAAATTTACTTCTCTACCGCGAGGAATAAAACGTCGAGAGAAGCCCTATTACGAAATGTCTTTTGCTGACTTCCTCGTACTGTACCTATACTCTATAAACACATAAAATTCTTGTGGAATAAAATAAATAAGCGATAAGGCGCCTGATCAGGCTAGAAACCGTCCGCGATCAGCACCGGATAAGGCGCCTGATCAGGCAGGAACCGTGCGCGATCAGAACCAGATAAGGCGGCTGATCAGGCTAGGAACCCTGTGCGATCAGGACCGGATGAGGAGCCTGATCCCAGCCGGAATCAAATTTCCGTTCGGGTCCACGATATAATTCCTGAAATATAAAATGTCCAATACGAGACGAGAAAATGAAATTTCCAATAGATTTCTCTCGAATCAAGTATGTCCTGCGTATTCAATTTTTGGAAATTATAATATATTTAAAAATATATTTATTTATAAAATATAGCAAAAGAATATAAGATATTTTATAAATAAGTTTATTTATGAAATCTGTAAATAATATACTTTACAAATATATTTTTTTATAGACTATGAACATATTTTATGAATTTACAAAAATATGTATTCATACTTTGGATATGTATGGATCATTCCATGTCAAATCGACCAATAGTTGGAATCGACCCCTTTCAATTTCGATGAAATTTGGTCAGAAGTTTTCGTTTATCATAATGCAAAGTTCTACCAAAAGAAACAATTAATAAAATTGTTTCGAAAATTCAATATTTCACAATTTTTTCAATTTTTCAAGTTTATTTTTTAAATATCTCGAAAACTATTATAGTTACGAAAAGATCGTACTAAGTTCCCCTTAAAGACTATAATGTAATTGGGGCTACGAAAAAGAGTTTTGAATTTTTGAAAATCGCGAAAATCTACGATCAACATTAAATTTTTTGATCAATTTTTTTTTAAATATAATACCTGATTTTAAAAGGTCCTGAAATTTTCAGAAAGGGGTTTTTTTAAAAGTATGAATTTCTGAATTTTGGTAAAAACAATTTTTCTGTTGTACCTCTAAGTTAAGTACAGTTGAGTAATCACGTAATTTTGTAATTTAGAGCAGTTAAAACGACATTCTTATTAATTAAGAATCTTTTTTTTTTATTTCGCATCAGATGAATAAAAGGGTTGCAATAGTGTCAGCCAGCACACTTTCTTTTTCTAGCCCCAACTTTACCAGCTCATAACTTCGTGTAGAAATGTGATAGGGCAACCATTAGTTGATTCTTGCCCCTGATCCGCCCTGCCTGATCCGATTTTCCTGGCAGGGCCCTGACATGGAACTTAACGACCTGGTCCCTAGTTATTACATTGAAATAATCACTTATTACCAGTGCCCTGCATGATCAGAATATGAACAGTTTCCGACGATGTTATTTATACACTTTTAAGCAAAACATATTTTTGTTTTATTACCCTGGCAGGGCTCTGATGTGAAAACTATTGGATTGCCCTGAGTATTTATTAAAATAAAATTATTTGTATATCGGCTTTCAGTGGTATAATAATAATAATAATAATAATATTAAATAACAATAATGGTAATGACAATAATAAAAAATTAACAATCGTTGCCTCGTTTATTATTATTATTATTATTTAAATATTATTTACATAATCACTTTTATCCCGCGAGAATAACAAGCAATTGTGCGCCTGTCACAAGTTCGTTACGTAGGCAGAGGATTATTATTATTATTATCACGACGAACCGCATCGCGTTAGTTCCGAGACTTGGCGCGAGATGTCGCAGGACAGCAACCGTTGAACTCCCATACGGATAATGTGTTCAGTATGCTTATATAGACGGGTTCGAGCACGGATGTTAGCAGAAGTCGGTGTCGGAAGAATCCATACAAGGAGTTCCTGCCGTCTTATGTAATTGTACTTATTTATTTAATTCTCGTAGAGAATTTCCGTTCACTCGGAATCTAATATTCTCTTCGAGGATTGCCAAAAGAAAAGTGTACCCTAAGAAAGGGTTACCTCGAAATAAATAATAAGATGCATACATTGAAAAAGGAGTACCTCGTAAAAACGAATTGTTCAAAAAGCGCTTCGGTGTATGATCGGGAACTTCATGGCCGTGATCAGGGCCTTTAAGGGCATGATTCCAAAAATCTTAGGGGCCTGATCAGGATCTGCTAGGGCCGGATCATATTGTCATAGGGGTCTGATCATGACCGCCGGATCCGAAAATGGCCAGCCAGGTGTTACACGGCATAACAGGGCCTGTTAGGATGAGCGGATCATTTCCCTACATTAGTTAGGGAGGGCAAGTCAGGGGCAGAAGTTTTTCCCTACCAAAATTTCTACATTATTCAATTTTCATTTTTTGTTCTCAAAATTTTTTTTCTTTGTAGTCAAAATATTAATAAATATATTATAAAATATAGAATGGTAAAAATATGTAGGTATAGTTTTTTTTATCGATCTCGACAAAACGCTCAAAATAGATGTCTCTAGACCAGAATACCGCCTTAATGCGCATCGATAAAAAAAGTTTTAAATCCTATTCTCATTTGCATCGCACATTTTGTATTCCCAAAAGTGATCAACACAAATGCACGATTATAGCGATCCAATCAACGTCGCTGGCAATACATATATACATATATGTTTCTCTCGTTCCGACCGAACGAGCTTTCTGCAACTTGTTCTCTCGTACGATTCTACAATAGTGTCAAACTCCATTTTCCCTCAGACTCTTCAATCCTGTTATAACGTAAGTTGGTTAAATACATCCCGGAAGTGCGCCTGTACCTCTTTAACCCTCCATCCCTGTTTCTCTCTCTCTCTCTCTCTCTCTCTCTCTCTCTCACTCTCTCTCTCTCTTTCTCTCTCTTTCTCTCTTGCAGTCTCGTTCGAGCCGGCAAATAATATTCTCCAACCGAACTTTGAGGTTCCGTCCTACACGCGGGGATTCTTGGATAGCCCCTCTGTGTATAGCCGAAGCAACGTCGGGAATCGTCGAAGTTTGATGGGGGCGTATATACAAACAACAGCGGAGATTAGATTCGCACTCTGAAGGAGTCAAAGAATATATATATATATAGATACGGAAAAGGAGAGGAAGTCCCGGAATGAGAAAGTACCGATGAAATCCGAATCCAAGTACGTTTCTCCTTCTCCAAGTGTTTTCGTGCCAAAATCCAAATTTTGTGGCTGTAACTACTTGCCAGAGCGATATAAATCCTCCCTTTTCTGTCTCCCTACGTGTGATTTAACATTTATATACACTCGTAAATGTATATGGGGCATTCCACGTCGAACCACCTAATCGTCCTGACCCCTTCGGATTTTGATGTCCAATGAATTGTGGGTTTCGTTTGGCCGAAAATACAACGTCAAATTTTTAGAAATTTTTATTTTATTTTTTTAGGGGTTGCGCGAGCTGAAAAATCATTAAATTGAGGGACAACATAAAGAGGGGCCTTTTTTGAATGAATGATTTTTTTTTTCACAGAAACTAGAGCCCAGAACAGCTATTTTCGTCATAGTTCAATAATGGCCCAAAAATAATTACTATATATATATTTTTTTGTTAATTGTGTTTGAATCATCCGTTTTATTTCAGATCGTCGAGGGTAATAAATTTTCGAAAAATGTTGTTCTTTCACTCTTAAACTAAGAAAAAAAAATCAAGTTTCACTAGAAAAATATTTTTGTTGTTGTTATTCTCACTACAAGAAACAATCAAAATAGGAAATTAAAATAAAAAATTAAAATACAAAAAAAAAATAGTAATTATTTTTGGCCCATTATCGAACTATGACGAAAATATCTGTTTTGGGCCCTAGTTTCGTCGGAAAAGTTTGCATTAATTTAAAAAAGGCCGCTCTTTATGTTTTCCCTCAATTTAATGATTTTCTTAGCTCGGGCAATCTCTAAAAAATGGAATAAAAATTTCTAAGAATTTGAGGTCATATTTTGGGCCAAACGGAACCCACGATTCATTGGACATCAAAATCCCAGGGGGTCAGGCCGATGACCACGGGATTTGACGTGGAATGCCCCATATGTATATATACGAAGCTTGGAATGAATACTGGTGATTCAGAGACGTGAATTACACCTGCGAAAGTCGAGGAAAGAGGAAGCGAGAATGAGAGAGAGATGGGAGGGACACGAGCCAGAAAACCACGTAGCAAAATCCGCAGCAACTGGGCCTGTGTGAACCGTCTGACAACCTCGAGCTTTATCTCCTCGTTTCCTTCCTCCCTCATCCCTCCACAAGGCTCAAGAGCTTTTCCTCGCCAAACGAGCTACTGTTATGTGTATACACGCAATCTAGATTTTTTTTTCATACATTTTCCTACGGGAAATTTGATCCGACGAGGACATATATATACGCAGGAGAATAACGCAAATTGAGTTGATTTTTTTTT
This sequence comes from Alloplasta piceator, assembly GCA_946863875.1. NCBI lineage: Eukaryota > Metazoa > Arthropoda > Insecta > Hymenoptera > Ichneumonidae > Alloplasta > Alloplasta piceator. The sequence continues at coordinate 31,151,374 of OX333072.1, read as the reverse complement.
CTCGCAGTAGGTAAGGGAAACTCGGGCTCTTGACACAGTGACGATATCGCGATAGTTTTTTTTTATGGTAATAAAATTTGCAATTAATCAAGGGGATGCATGAATTTACTGGACAATAATGAGTTTCGAAAGAAACCGTTGGGAATTTCATTTTCACCGTTTGCAACAAAATTCGCCATCTTTGAGCTTTGGGATTATTCTGGCTTTTGCTACGAGTAGTGGAAAAAAAATTATCTAGTGCCTGCTATCATACGTTTTTTTTAATTAATAATATGACGTATGAGATTTGTTTATTCAAAGAAAAATCAAATTAAAAAAAAGCTTCCTTAATGACAAGGCAAAATCGGAAAAATTGAAAAAAGTACATTTATTTTGGTTTGAAAAAACGATTTTGGAAATTCGAGGCTTTTTACGAGTTGAAAAATTCTGAAAACAATGAAATGAAATTTCAAAACCGCGAAACAAGAAAAAGACTAGTATTTGTTACTCGATCCGAATGCGTAGGAGCTCATTTTCATTGGGTAAATATTGTTCGAAACAAATCTGCATTGATTAGATTCTTAATACAAGAAAAGGGCAACTTTTCTTGTATTTCTTATTTCTCTAATTCTGGCTTCTCTTGAAGCTAACTAACCGAACTAAAATATAAAATTTACGAAACTGCGTAAAATATTGTCCGTTGTTTAATCCTAGAATGGTAACCTTATTATTTTTTTGACCTATTATGGTAACCTGGCGTGATAAATCACCCCAATTTTTAAAAATTCATATCTCCGGTAAAATTTCACGAAAAGGGTTCAACTTGGACTCGTTCTTTTCGTTTTTTAATGCAGAATTACGTGGGCCTGTGGCGATTCCCCTTGAAGTAGGAAAATTTAGTAAAAAATTAGATGAAAACGTGAAAAACTTGAAAAATTCGTAAAAATTCGGGAGTTTTAAACTCGCCTGGGGAGGTTTTTCACCCCGCGTTACTGTTTTAGGGTTAATTAGCATGAACTGCGTTTTTTTGCAACAATTATAGCTACTTATTTTTTACTACATAACCTAAAAAACAGTGCAAATTGGACATTTGCACATTGCTTTCTCATCTTTATCCATAGTTCACGCAGCTTTTTTTATCACTAGGTATGGCTATCAAATTTGACTTCCTCATAAAGGAAGCTTTGTTAACTATCGAAAAACATGAGTGATCAATGTGCAAATTTGCCAAATCTTTTAAATTTACTTCTTGCCAAATTCGATTTTTTCCAAATTCAATAGCGAATAACTTTGATCACTATTTTGAATGTGTATAAAATTTCAGTAGAATAGCTCGCAAATAGCGGAAGCTAGAGAACGCAATTAAAAAAAAAAAACCAAACTTTGATAAAATTTTAATCATTCGATCGATTTTCGCCAAATTTAATAACAAATAACCTCGATAGCTGTATCAACTCGGTGCAAAGTTTCCGTGCAATATCTTAAAAATTGCACAAGTTAGAGCGTTTACGCTATTTTTCAAAAAATTGAAAATTTCATAAAATTTCAATCCCTCGAAGGATTTTCGCCAAATTCAATAGCGAACAACTTTGATAGCTATACTAGTTCTGTACAAAGTTTCAGTGCAATATCTTGAAAATTGTGCAAGTTAGAGCGTTTACGCTATTTTCCAAAAAATTCAATATTTCATAAAAATTTAATCTTTGGATCGATTTTTGCCAAATTCGATATCAAACAACCTCAATAGCTATACTAATTCTGTGCAAAGTTTGAGTGCAATATCTTGAAAATAGCAGAAGTTAGAGCGTTTACGCCATTTTTTCAAAAACGATAAGATCGAGTCGATAAAATCTGAATCTCCGTTAGAATTAGAACAAAATTTTTTTATAATGAAGAACAATTGGTGCTCGACAAGTGTGCCAAATTTCAGCTCAATATCTCGAAGCGTTCTCGAGTTATTAATTGGTTACATCGGAAGCTTAGGTCACACACACACACACACACACACACACACACACACACACACACACACACACACACACACACACACACACGCGCACGCACGCACGCACGCACGCACGCACGCACACACACACACACACACACACACACACACACACACACACACACACACACACACACACATACATCCGGGCATGTCTTCTAAATACGATTTCTCGATGTTTTAGGAAATTTTAAACACATTGGCATAAAAATCTCGAAAAAAACATCTCACAAAAGCGAAGCTTTCTTTATGAGGAAGCAAAATGTTCATTGTGCATCTCAATTTGCACTATTTTTCGCGAGATTTTTTCTTTGAAACTTGGAGAAATAGTTTTTGAAATATTAGTACTCGATTGACTTGACTGTACTGGAAGGACCTTAACCGCAGACTCCACCCACGATTCGTCTAGCTGGCAAGCGAGTCTGACCAAGACTGACTTTTTCTCCTGCCGTCCCATTTCACGGCTCAAAGGCTCGCCGCTTGTAGTTTCTCAAAGTTCGAAGGAAGAAAAAGTCTCTAAAGATCCCGACACGAGTGTATAACGTTTCTTTTGGAAGCATACGTAATTCGTCTTTACCCGTAAAAGTACAAAGTACAGAAGCCCGCGGTTTATTTGTATCTCAAGAGCGCATACGGTTTTGAGTGAGTGATTTCCGATATTTATACTGCCCGCGGCTCACTTTCATCCGTAAGCTTCTTTGAATAAACAATCCCGACAACTTCGCACACGAGCATCAAAAACCCTCGAATTTAACCATGTTAGTTTCCGGAAAAGAAATTATGATCGAATGTGTTAATTTTTACATTTTGATAAATATTGTTTCCGCGAAAACTGTATTTCATAAAACGTTTGGGTATAATATAGTAATAAACGAATAATAAACGAATATTGGGGTAAAATAAAATTTGGATGAAATTGAATTTGGATGAAATTAAATTTCATTTGGATTTGGACCTATTTACACAGAAATACAAAAAGAGCAAAAATAATGACAAAATTTTCCTAATATAATTCGTAAGACCTCCGAAACCTGATTTCTATAATTAATCGTTTTTTGCTTATTGAGTTTATATAAAAGCATTATCATTTTTGTCACAGTGACAAGTTTGGTTATTTTATTTCACTGAACAAATATTGTCATTGGTCCGGAAAATAAATTTCAATTATTGTAAAACTGTTGCTTTCATTGCAACGTATTGTTGTGTTCATATATGAGGCATTCCCTACCATTTCGACCTGGGTCTGACCCTCGACCTCTCGGATTAGGCCCGCGATTTTTCACATGATTGTTCTCACTTTGAAAGGCACTAAGTTTTTTTTTAGATCTTTCAGATTCAATTTGAATTTTCTACAATTATTTAAAACGATTTTATTGATCGACACAATTGAAAAATTTTAAAAAATTCGGAAAAATCGTGTGTCAGATGTCAAAATTTTTAAGCTTAGAGCCGGAGTGGGGAGACTTTTCCTTCTTACTATTTTCAAGGTTTTTCCGAAAAAAACGTTAAAAATATTAGAGTTATTTTACTATGAGTGGTTGCTGAAACATTTTCATATGTCACATCGGATTTTAAAAAAAAAATTTATATTTCCCGCAAGATATTTTTTTTTCTTCATTTTGCTAATAAATGGTTCCAAAGAATCTGAACATTGTTTCAAAAATTCGATATGACATATGAAAATGTTTCAGTAACCATCCATAGTAAATTGACTTCCGCTTCGTATCCCGTGTAGAAATGTGATAGGGCAACCATTAGTTGATTCTTGCCCCTGATCCGCCCTGCCTGATCCGATTTTCCTGGCAGGGCCCTGACATGGAACTTAACGACCTGGTCCCTAGTTATAACATTGAAATAATCACTTATTACCAGTGCCCTGCATGATCAGAATATGAACAGTTTCCGACGATGTTATTTTTACACTTTTAAGCAAAACATATTTTTGTTTTATTACCCTGGCAGAGCTCTGATGTGAAAACTATTGGATTGCCCTGAGTATTTATTAAAATAAAATTATTTGTATATCGGCTTTCAGTAGTATAATAATAATAATAATAATAATAATAATAATAATAATAATAATAATAAATAACAATAATAGTAATAACAATAATAATAAATTAACAATCATTGCCTCCTTTATTATTACTATTATTATTATTATTATTATTATTATTTAATTATTATTTACATTATCGCTTTAATCCCGCGAGAATAACAAGCAATTGTGCGCCTGTCACAAGTTCGTTACGTAGGCAGAGGATTATTATTATTATCACCACGAACCGCATCGCGTTAGTTCCGAGACTTGGCGCGAGATGTCGCAGGACAGCAACCGTTGAACTCCCATACGGATAATGTGTTCAGTATGCTTATATAGACGGGTGCGAGCACGGATGTTAGCAGAAGTCGGTGTCGAAAGAATCCATACAAGGAGTTCCTGTCATCTTATGTAATTGTACTTATTTATTTAATTCTCGTAGAGAATTTCCGTTCACTCGGAACCTAATATCCTCTTCGAGGATTGCCAAAAGAAAAGTGTACCCTAAGAAAGGGTTGCCTCGAAATAAATAATAAGATGCCTACATTGAAAAAGGAGTACCTCGTAAAAACGAATTGTTCCAAAAGCGCTTCGGTGTATGATCGTGAATGTGATCAGGGCCTTTAAGGGCATGATTCTAAAAATCTTAGGGGCCTGATCAGGATCTGCTAGGGCCGGATCATATCGTCATAGGGGCCTGATCATGACCACCGGATCCGAAAATGGCCAGCCAGGTGTTACATGGCATAACAGGGCCTGTTAGGATGAGCGGATCATTTCCCTACATTAGTTAGGGAGGGCAAGTCAGGGGCAGAAGTTTTTCCCTACCAAAATTTCTACACGGGATATTTTTAACGTTTTTTTTCGGAAAAAGCTTGAAAATTGTAAGAAGAAAAAATCTCCCCACTTCGGCTCTAAGGGGCCATTCATTAATTACGTAAGGGTCCCGAGGGGGAGGGGGGATTTGAAAAATCTCTACATGAACTTACCTGCAGGGGGGGGGGGTTAAAGCCATTCTCACGTAAGATTTTACGATAAGACTGAATTTGCGTTTTGCAATGTAGAGTGATGGACATTTAAGAGCAAAGTGTTAGGCGAAGCAACTATGGGATCTATTTTTTAATTTTTAATGTACAATTTCATTTACATACTCTTATGTTAAAAATTTCTATTGTTTATTAAGTTTTGAAAATCCTAAACGTGTTGATATACATACATTTCGAAGCTTATAAATGAAAATTATAGTACATTTTTTGTATATTAATCTTACTTAAATTATTTGTAAAAAATTCCTTTCGTTTCCAGAGGGTTTTTTCGAATTTACAAAGCTTCCTCTATGAGGAAGCCAAAAGTGTGAAAGCTATTTGCTTATCATAGAGGAAGATTTGTAAATGCGAAGAAGCTACTGAGGAAACGATGTGCAAATTTACAATTTTCAATTTTTTTTATATGAAAAATACGATGTTCCTACGTTGTCACTTTTTTCACAAATCCGAATGGTTTGTCAGGGAAATTTTCGAAAATGTCAGGGAAATGTCAGGGAATTTTTTTCGTCCGATTTACTGGCCACCCTGTTATATCATATAATTATTTTTAAAAATTCAATTCAAATGGTCACAACACCATTATAATTCAGCCCGGACTGCGATTGATGATCTGAAATGAACTGACTTTCACTCTTTGACTTATTTCGCTTAAGATTGTTTCAAATTTAGTCACCCATTATTTTACGCAAAGTATTATTCGTTTGTAGTGATTTGACTGATTTTTTTCTTCACTTTAAGATTGTTCAAAATCTTATCTTTAAATATAATATGCATTTTCCAAAGACTAAATAATTATTTTTAAAAAAATATTTTTTTTTGTCAAATAATAACATGTTTTAGTGTAACTGACCCTTTTCTAACGACATTTAATTATGTTAAATGCGTTTTAAGAAAACTCGGTAAAATCTTACATAAGAAGGGGGGGGAGGGGTCCAACAAATCTTATGTGTCCTTACATGGGGGTAGGGGGGGTCGAAAATGGCCGAAATTATCCTTACGTAATTAATGAATGACCCCTAAGCTTAAAAATTTGCACGACACACGATTTTTCAGAATTTTTTCAGGTTTTTTAATTGTGTCGATCAATAAAATCGTTAAAAAAAATTGTCGAAAATTCAAATCGAGGGTAAAAAATCTATAAAAAAAACGGAGTGCCTTTTAAAGTCAGAACAATCACATAAAAAATCGTGGGCCGAATCCGAGAGGTCAAGTGTCAGACCCCGGTCGAAGTCGCAGGGAACGCCTCATATGCACACTATATATATCTGTACAAGGAAGGTTTTATATTGTGCGAGACGTGTGCCAGTGTAAACAGACTTTTCTCTTTCATTATCAGGCCCGCGAGAAACGAGAGAAAGAGCCAACAATATTGCGTTGATGTTAGCTAACGCTTTCGCTCTTTCAGCTGAATATTAAACGAATAAGCGAGAAGCTTTTTCACAACAAACGTTATTGTATAATACCGATTAAATTGCTCGTCACTCCCGCTCTGACTGACAATAAACGAACAAAAGTGAGGAACGACACAAAGGTAACACGCAAAAAAATAAGATCGTCAGAGAAAATTAAATTCCACGATCACATAAAGTTATTCTCGACGAAATCGCGTCCAATATTGAAAAAAATAAAATACAACGATGAATTATTGATAAATCCATAAAATTCGCAGGCAACGAGTCTATTAGAATTAATTTTTTTTAAATTCTTTGCGATATTGCGCACAGAAACTTAGAAATAAAATTTGTACGAGTTAAATATTAAAAGAATTTTTTTGTTGTCCATACTCAATACACACAAATTATTGATAATTGTTGTTAATAGGATAGCAAATATTGCTGAATTTTTTCAGATTTTTATTGTATCACGAAGTACGGAAATTCCAATAAGATACAATTTTTTTTCTTGGACGTTATCAAAGTTTCGAGCAAAAATAGTTAAAAAAAAAAGCATAGGAAAATTGTGAAATAATTTCAGGCGATTTTGTATATACATAAGCTTTTTTTTTCATACTTGACATTTTCTTTTAAACTCTATAGATTTTGAATTACGTTGCATCTTTCAAAATTCGTTTATTTTAGCCAAAGGTGAAATAACTTTGCGAGAAAAAATCGTACTAAAATTTTTAACAAACGAAAATGGAGCGTCTGCTAACCCTTCGAATGTACCGTAGATAAAAAAGACAGAAAAAAATTGGTTTTTGGAGGACGATTTTAATGATATGTGAGTGAGTACCTAAAAATGGCAACTAATTGGTTTGTAAGATATGCTCTCAGTAATTAGTTGGTTGGGGCAATCATTTTCGTGGTTCATTTTAAAGTTAAAAGATCCTGAAATTTTCTTGATGGTGTTGCTTTGTTTCAAAAATTAAAAAATCCTGAAAATTTCAGGGTCTTTTGAGATCAGTCCAAGGTACTATATAAAAAAAAAATGACCAAAAATTTAATGTTGATCGTAGATTTACACGATTTTAAAAAATTCAAATTTTTGAAAAAACAAAAAAACACCTTTTTGAACATTTCAGGATCTTTTAAAATTAGTACAAGGTATTATGCAAGAAAAATTGAACTAAAAATTTAATGTGAAAAATGGATTTGCACGAATTTAAAAAATTCAAAATTCTCAAAATTCATCATTTTTCAAATTTTTTTTTTGTATATTTTTTTTTTTTCGTAGCCACAAGAATACTCTTCAAGACGAACCCAGAACGATTTTTTCGTAACTATAATCGTTGTCGAGATATTTAAAACTTAAAACTTGAAAGTTTTAAAAATTGTGAAATTTTCAATCTGGCATAACTTTCGAAAAATGAAATCAAGTTTTTTCCTTTGGTAGAACTTCGTTTGATTGAGAACGAAAACTTCTGACGAAATTTCATCGAAATTAAAAGAGGTCGATTCCAACTCTTGGTCGCCTCAATTAAAGACTTTTTTCAGAAAATTTTCCAATTTTTTTACCAAACCCTAAAAAAGTAACGAATTTTTCAAAAAAAAGGCTCTTGTTTTTTCAAATAGCTATAACTTCTTCAAAAATTGACGATTCGGAACGTTTTTTTTTTTAATTTTTGTCTTTAGATGTACTTTCTAAAAAAAAATACAAACAAATTTTAAGATATTAAAATCGATGAAATTTTTCACTTTTTCGAGAAAAATAATCGTTTTCTCAGAGATGCCATTTTTGATTTTTTTTACTCAAAAAATACTTCAATCAATTCCAGAAATAATGCCGCCCTAACTGGAGTGGGCCGAAATTTCCTTCAATTTTTTTTTATCGATGAGAAAGATAAAATCATTTTCCAGCTGGGCTTATGTCACGGAACAACACTGGAATTTTTTTGAGGATTTATAAAGGACCTCAGAGTTTGAAAAATTGAGAAGAAAATAAAATCGGAAGTGGTAATCCTCGAAACGTTTTTTTTTTTTAAGTGAAAGAAAAAATAAAAGACACCTATTAATACTTTTTTGTATTTTTTTCGAAAACTACATCCAACAATAAAAAAAAATGAAAAAAAATTGTCATTTGGGCCGATTTTTGACTAAGCCACAGGCATTTGAAAAAGACATCCATTGCATATAATCTTGAATCGAATATTTTTCAATTTTAGCTCGTCTTAGCTTTCTATATTTCCTCTTTGATTGAAAAAAATACAAAAAAAATATTTATAAGTGTCTTTTATTTTTTCTTTCACTTTTTTGGAAAAAAAATTTTTTCGAGCATTACCACTGTTACGTCCTGACGTAACGTCCATAAATGAGATTATTTAACGAAACTTCCACCGAAAACATAATTAAAAACTTGAAGATTTGTGAGAGAAAGGTTTGTCGTTTCCTACGTTATTCCGTTCAATTCAATAATAAAAATTAGAAATTCACATTACCGACTGAAAATCTCAAGGAAAAGGCCATCGGTAAAATCGGGTAGTAAGGAAGGGAAAACCAGGGTCAAAGATCCCTACAGGAAAAGCCATAGGCTCGTCACACCATCTGGTGGGTCAGGCACACTAACGTCGCTTTCCTAACTGACGTACCCTCTACCGGCCTATCGATCCGAGAGATAGATCATTGGATCCGAAAATGCTCTTACCATTGGGAAAAGAAAAGAAAAAGCACATAGTATTTTACTCTGCCGTAAAGCCAACGAGGGGCGCTGATTACACCCTCTCGAAGAACTAGCATACAAGGAAACGTTGCATTCCTCTTCTCATGCACATACGTATATGTGTATGAGTATATATGCGTATATTCAAAGCAAGAATGAACGGAATGACGCTAAACAACGATGGATGTTCCTATCTCAAACCAAATAGAATTTTGAAACATTAATTAAAAATTATTTAAATAACGAACTTTCGGGAGAAATTCGCAATGGAATTAAGGGAAACAAAACGAAATAAATAAATGAAACCAAATAATACTTCAACAAACAGAAGAGACTGAATAATGGTTAACTAAGCAAATGAAATAGTTGAAAATATATCTATAACTCTTTTGATCAAAAATAGTTAATAAAGATTATAATTAAGAACGAGATCCAAAATAAATATTAAGTCAACTTAAAACCATGAGTATTGACAAGGGAGAAGATCATGGCAAAACGGAAAGGAAACCACTAGTCGTTCCCAAGAGGGCAATGACCTCACAAGAATACAAGAAGGGAAGCGAGAAAAGATTTTAAAGAGGCCTATGCGTAGGATCACCGTTTCTTGACCTTTCCTCTCTCTCTCACTCATGTTGCAAGGCGCGAAAAACCCCGAACCGTCCTTAAGACCCAATTCTACACACCTCACAAAACAGGTATCGGGGCACGCGTACATATATATATATATATGCACTAGAATATACACACTGTCATTTATCTATGTGTGAGTAAGAGTAGGAATATACGCGTGAAAATACTCTAGGATAAAAAAATACTCATTTAAAGTTATTCCTCTCAAATGGGAAAATCGTTACGCAATGTTAAATAATATTTCGAAGAATTAACAATTTAAAGAAACCTACAATTGCGAAATAAAATTATGCACCGAATTCGGTTAATGCTAAATCCAATAACCGAACTCCGGAAGAAACAAGTTAAAACTTATATTATTTAACTTAAATAACTACAAACTCGAAATATCATTTAACTATGTTAAAATCAAGAAGGAAGTAAAAAGCAAAAACGCCCCGAAGTCCACGAGCAGAAGCAGAGCTCATTTACATAATCCCCTCCCCTCTTTCGACGATCCACGGAGTTTGCGTGGCAAAGCGAGGAGCTCGGCTCTCGTTGCTACCCGGAGACCGTTCGAATGCCTCCCCACTCTCCACCCTCTATTCTAGCCTTACCCTTTTTATCTACCCAATAAATCTCCCGTCTCTCTCTCTCGAAGGAAAAAAGGACGCGAATAAGAGTTGAGTTTTCCTAGTCATGCGCCGTAGCTCCCTACCTCCCCTTTTTCTCGTGGACTCATACAAGAAGCCTATGCGACCACACCCCAAAGGAAAAAATATAAAAATATAAAAACTAAGAAAACGATGTTTCAATCGCAGGATTAATTTTTAATCATAAATACTTGAACACTAACAATTCAAAATCCACAAAAAAATTGTCAACAAAATTATTTATAACAATTTGGATTGTAATTTTAATCTACAAAAATATCGCACAAATATTCAATTCATTTGGATTTATTATTCTGATGTTCAATTCGAAAACAACAATTTTTTTCATTTTAATAATAATTAAACCAACAATAAGATATAAGAAAGGAAGGTAATTTTAACAAATGCGCAACACGATAAATATAAAAGAAAATATAAGAATTCTATCCATGATAAATAAGCAACTAAAAAAATATTTATAATACTAAAATTAAAATTGTTCATAAGGAAGTAATATTATATACAGAATAAGAATATAAGTAGCGTGCGGCATAAGCGTGTACATGTGTGGGGGTACACGTGCCGCGATACAGCCACGCGCGCCGCAATACAGCCACGCGCGCCGCGATGCAGCCACACGTATAGGGCCCACCCTGTGATCTACGCTAGCGCCCTCGCTATGACCCCGATTTTTCAAGGGAAGCTCACGAAATAGAAAAGGAAAATGCATTGCATCAGAAAAATTCATCCTCTGTCTTTATCATCAATCCCCACTTTTATCGAACGGGTTAGCCTGGATCACGGGTATATAAAGGCCGGAAAAAGGGCTCTCGGCAGATTTCTTCGACTTTTTTCCGACGTGGAAACTACGAAACCCATCGTACTCATCGAATCCATTCTTGGGCTGAACTTGCGAAATTTTTCGACAAAGACGTTCTTGATTTTGGAATTTCCCAAATCAATTCGTTTTGGACTTAGAATTTCACTCGATTTTCAAAGGAAGATAGTTTTTTTTTGGTTCGGAATCTCAAATCTTGAATTCTGAGTCGAATTGAAATTGCTTCTATTTTAAATTCTCGAGATTTCGGGTTGGCCTCTGAATGTCGGAAGAGACGTTGGACCTCGTTTTATTCTATTTTATTTTCCTTTGTCTAGTTATTATTTTCTGTTTAGTAATTTTCGTTTATTTTACTTTGACATCCGCAATCCACGAAATATTGGATAACGTATACATCGCGGTTATTGTTAAATGAATTGCGAAATTTAAGACTGAATCTTTGTTAACCATTTCTTTCTTTTTACAATAATTTGAATAAAATTTTGGATCTCGAAAATTAAACTCTGTGCATCGACAAATTCTTTGACTTCATCGCCAACCTGCCACGCCCTTGATCTACTGCCGATTCAACTTCACCGTTTCCGTCTGAGTCGCCGGTGCGTCTACAAATGCTGTCACCCTTTCCGTTTGGAGAACGTCTCAGCCAGTAAGTGAAGTTTTATTACAACCTCATCTTCCTCTCGTGAAATTGTGAGGAATAGTTCGGGAAAAATTGAACACAGTGAATATCATAAATTCGGACGGAATTGATCGATTAAATTCAATTAAAAACCGGTTAGTTGATTATTTTTGGAGAATCTCTATTTTTGGAATCTCTATCCAAGTGATCCTAAATTCATATTACCCCTGCGGCGTTGGTAATTTAATTGTCCATAAAAGGCTTTATTTAAAACAATTTCATTGAAATAATTTAAAAGAAGAAGTTTCAACATTATCCAAGTGAATCTTAAATCTAGATTGTTCTTGCGGCATTACTGAGTCAAGTTTCATAAAACTTAATTAAACCATTTCTTTGAGATAATTTGAAGGAGGAAAAGTCATTCGCGTGAAGTTTAACAAAGGCCTTTCGACCCCTCTTCCCTTTCCATTGCTGAAATCGTGTCATTCGAGAATTGGAGATTTGCGACAAAGGAGACAAAAATATAAAATTCAGGGAAGGGTTAGATAACAAATTGATCAAGTTTGAGACTCTCGCGAACCGGTGACTCGTCAATAGTCACAGAATGAGGTTTAATTGAATTTTCCTTTTCGGTATTTCATTAAAAGTTTAAACAATTTAACAAATCCAATCCAAAGAATTTTTCCTCTCCAACGATTAAATTTAAAGTAAGAATCCTACCACTCTCTCTCTCTACTATTCGTTCAACTTATTTGATTCAGTACGGTTATGTAAATCTGCAACTTCATCCGAGGATTCGTGTTCTTTACTTTACTCTCCCCCCGTGCGAAAAACTTGGTTGGGACTAGAGTTGCGTCAGGTTGCACGCCCACCAACTATTCGTAGTCCTCCCCTCCGTGCGGAAAACTTGGTTGGGACTAGGGTTGCGTCAGGTTGCACGCTCACCAAGTATTCGTTTACCTCTCCTTACGCAAAGTTTGGTTGGGACAAGGGTTGCGTAAGGTTGCACGCTCACCAAATTTTTGCACTCCTTCGTTTTCCTTGGCGGAAATCTGGTTGGGACTAGGGTTGCGTCAGGTTGCACGCTCACCAGAGATTCACCCTGGATACTCTCCCCTTAAATCCCATGAGAGTCACCCCCCTCGTACCGCGCAAAAAGAAAAGAACACGCAGAGCCGGACGAAGATATCAATTACGTAAACTCGACGCGATATATTTGAATCCATGGCCAAAAAGGTTAAATCCTATTCAAAGATCTAAATCAAATTATCATGGAGTACAGGCCTTGCCCGCAGAAACAGAGATAGTTAGAGAGGCTCCAAAACCCACAATTATTTGCACTGAAATCATTAAACATCCAATAACTATTTACAAACTACGGCCGATCGATTTTTTCCCAATCATTCCTTCATTTATTAAAACTAGCGATCAGGATCCACGTGGTAAAACTACCAGTAAATTATATCGAAACCCCGAGTTCAAATCTCAGTAGATACCTTACGCAATTGAAAATTTGACAGTGATTCCAAGCCCATTTCCCGAGTAATTTTCCGAAAGGTTAGACTCAAAAACAGGGGCAGATGTGTTCGAGATTGATTCCAGGAGTAGTACCGAAATTTTTCCATGACTAGAGAGTCTCAATCAAATTCAACACATCATACGTCAAAAATTATTAATAATTCGCGAAAACTCCCATTTTTGACGTAACAAATTTTTGGGGGCTCGTCCGGGATTTTTTGGAATCATTGTCAATTTTCCTTGTCAATGTAGTGTGCATAAAAATTCAATTTGAAAAAAAGGGGTATATATGTTTCCTTTTGAAAAAAATATTAATAATTTGACTCTGAAACATTTAAACCTTACTGGAAACTATTTATATCTTTCAAAAGACAAAGAGAAACCCGTAATTTCCTGATTTTTCAAAATAAATTGTGTTTTTGGAAGGAGTACGCGAATTAATAAAAAAAAAAAAATATAAAAAAATAACCCTTTCAACAGCCCAAAACTCGTAAACGATTAGATCTTTTACTCGCACGGTTTCAGCTCTCTTTCCTTTTCCCCGTTTTCCGAGCGGTCAATGATCCCAATGCCAACGAACCTTCCGTATCGTGCGATCTAGAAAGGTCATTGATCGGGGGAAAACGCCTCCAACATCGATAGATCTTAAAGTAAATTTCTTGTTCCAAAAAAAAAAGGGGAAAAAAACGAATAATCATTCTTTTATCTTTTGTTTTTTTTTCCACCAAACTTGAATTTTTTAAAATTATTATTTGGTGATATATCACAGAAAATTCCCCCTCCCAACAACAGAGTAGATAAAATATTTAAAAAAAAAGGAGATATATACTCAAAGTTTAAACATTCATGGAAGAACACGACAAATTTTTGGAGGAATTAACTGAAGAACTTTGCCTTCCCGAAACCCCACAGCCTTACAAACTTATTCCGATAGATTTTTCTTTAGATTATCCTGTAAATTGCCGAAGCAACCATCTCGATCCTCGCTATCAATATTACAAAGACTTGGAAAAGACTCAGCAACTACAAGCAATAGCAACACCCCGTTTTTCCGCAGAAACAACATCTAAAAAGGAAAAAGGAAATAGAGGTGGAAAGAAAATTCAAACGCAAAAATTCAAAGCAGCGGCTATCAATTATAACAATTTTAATAATCAAATTAAAGCAAAAAATCAAGAGCCAAGCGGGAAAATCCCAATTTGGAAGTGTCAAATACCCACGTATACACGCGAAACAATTCAAGAACAAAAATTTCAGACCGCGACGACACCAATTTTTTTACCAAATACGCCAACCTTACAAACAATCACTCCTAATAATCTTTTGAATCGACACTTGATTTCCCCTCCTCAATTTAATACAATTATCATTTCTCAAGTACAAATAATCCAGACGTCAATTTTGCCAGGGTTCCGTCCGAATTGATGATAAGTGATTAATTAAGTTTAAGTTTGAAAAAAAAATTCTAATCATTATCGGTAGATGATTGACGGTTTTTATCTTGGAATTTTACAAATGCCGTCAACAAGATCTACGACAAATGTTAAGGATTCTGTGCTCAATATTTATCCAGAAGAGAGAAAAAGAAAATTAGTAGGAGACCCAATTCAGAATCCCAGTAAAAGACGAGAGACGTCTGAAATCGATAATAACAGAATTGACCAAACGGAAAGACTTTCCCTCCCAGGATTATCGAAATCTATTTCCGATCTCAATATAGGAGATTTGCCAGAATCAACCTCGTCGTGGTCCCAAAAATCAAGTTCACAAAAGTCAAAAAGCAGTAGTGAATCGTCACTCGATAAAATTTCAACCTTGAAAGAATTTCACGACTCATCAAAAGAGTCACAAGAGCCTTCAGAAACTGAAGTTCATAAGACCCTTTACGAGCAAGAGAAGGACGACTTTAACAACGTTTACCCCTATTCTGGGAACGTCAACGAAGAATTTGAAGAGTTAGAGGGAGTTAATACTGACATTTTGCTAAATCTTGAAATAAACGAACATAGCTGTCGCGATCTTTTTCCCAACGTGGTTACAATAATCTCTGATTCAGGAGAAAAAACGCCCGATTTACCCATAATATCAAAAGAGGCTCACTGTCAAACCGCGAAAAATTTACCCAGTGCATGGGACGAGATTATTGCCGCACCTAGCGAATCAGATAATCCCCCCGCTACCAATTCGGGGATAGGTGAAACACCCTTGAGGCCTAAACAGTGTCTAACCTCGATCCTAAAAACCCCGCGTTTTCACGATATTTCTTCTACAACAAGACAGTGGAAAACCCCTTCTAATACGTCTTTCAATCAATCACTCACGTTTTATTCCTGCAGAGACGCGAAAACACCAGCGCCTCGTAAGTCTTGGAATCTCCTCGAATTTTTTGCGAGGAAGAAAAAAATCAACCCCATAGAAATTTTAAAGAAACAAAAAACGCCTGTACGATCTGTGCACAAAAATATCGCAAGTAGAAAAATAACAGAATCAACCCCTCTAATAACCAAATTGTCTGAGTTACATAACGCACAGAATCTTAATCTTGGTAAGGAATCTAGCGAGAGGAACACAAGTCAGGGCAACGGTCATAGCGAAGAATTTAACAAAGACCGAGAGGCGACAGAAGGCCCAGGCGACAGAGAGAACGATAGAGACAAAGACAGGGATAGAGACGACAAACCCAACGGAAATAATAGCCCAAAATTTTTGAGACCTAAAATTCAAAAACCCGAAGAAATAAAAAATCCAAAAATGACAAGTAGTAATCAATTAGTGTCCCTTAAGGACGCTCTTGCAGTAGTACCTGAATATGATAACACCAAAACCTCCTTGGCCATGTTTATCCAGGGTTGTGAGGAAGCACTCGAAATGCTCGAACCAGAAAGTGAAAAATACCTCGTAAAGGCAGTTCGAGTAAAAATCAAGGGAGAACCCCGACGAACTATACATTTGAAAACATTCGAAAATATGAATCAATTATACGAATTTTTAAAAATGATTTATTCCCCGGCGCGAAATATGCATCAATTACAGGGCGAATTAGGGACAATTTATCAAAAACCGGACGAAACGGTAATAGCTTACGCGAATCGAGTCCGCGACATAGGGATGCAGATAATAGATGCTTATGAAGTTGAAAAAAATCTGACCGCGGACGAAGATTTTGTAGCCAACACCGAAGCAGGCGTACTCTCGTGCTTCCTGCAGGGTTTAAAACCAGAAATCGAACAACGAATGGGTTTTACGCAGGGTATTGAAGAAGCGTCAGAAAGAGCTATAAAAATCGAAAAACAACTAATGGCTCAGGCGGCGCTCCGTAAAGTCAGAGGAGAGCCCGTTGAGAATAAACACTCGAGAAATGAGAATAAAAGATCAGTAAATGTCGTTACTAGCGAAACGATAATTTGCCAAAATTGCGGTAAAAGTGGGCACGTGGCAGGAAATTGCGAGTCGAATAAAAATCGTAATGATGGAAATCTCGAAAGAGACAACGAACGCAAAAATATTCCTACGTGCCAATTTTGCGGAAAAATGGGACATACTGTAGAGAAATGTTTAAAAAAAAAACAGGCCCAACAGGCTACTGGCAACCCAACAAATTTTCCCGCACCCACGATTACAGTGTGTCAGCTTTGCAACAAACGTGGCCATACGGCTGAACGATGTTTCCAACATTTTCCCCCTCTAGTCAAAAATGAGGGAAATACAAATATGACATGTCAATTGTGTAAAGGGCCGAATCACATGGCTATTAATTGCCCTCAACTACAGAAAAACACTCAAATTCCTAAATTGTTGAACACGGGCCAGGTGCCTCAAACGCTTAGATACCAATCATCACAGTACACGAGGTGTCAAATTTGTAAAAAGGAGGGACACGGGGCTGATAGATGTTTTTTCAGAGACAATTCGCTCCGAACTAATAATCAAAATTCCTCAACCCCTCCAAAAACATACAGTGCAGCCACGAGCAATCAACAAAACCAAGATAAAACATGTTATTATTGCAAAAATCCTGGTCATTTTGCTCGCGAGTGCCAAATAAAAATGAACGACGAGCAGGGATTTAAAGATTTAAAGGGAAACGCGAGGGGTCTCCCGCCACAGGGTGCATCGCAGGAGGCCCCGCGGAACGCGCACCCAATAAGGACTATTACTATAGCGGGGAGAAGCCTGCATTTAGAGCAATAAAGATATACACGATACATCTAGAGAGAGAGCGTTCTGTTCCCACGGTAATGATGAGTGCGAAAGAGCTAAAAAACCCGACCACTCTCATGATCGATACAGGAGCAGGACCAAATCTACTAAAATTATGTTGCATAGACAAACCCGAATTGATAAATCAAGGAGAAATTTTGCAGTTAAATGGAATTACTAGTTCATCAATCTACACCATTGGTTACGTCACGATAGAAGCTTTTGGACGTTTTACTACATTCCACATAGTGACAGACTATTTTCCTATCGAGGAAGATGGAATTCTCGGTTCGGAATATCTAGACGGAAATCGCGTAAAAATTGATTATGAGAGGCGTCAATTAGAAATGCAAGGAATCGAAATCCCCTTCGCCTCACCGGAAACAATTTTGATTCCTAAAGAATCAACCAAATTATGCTTTATTCGAATAAAAAATTTGGGAATTAGAGAGGGTTATCTACCCCCGTTAGACGCTGGAAAAGGACTCATAGTACAGTGTGGATTTTTGAGAAATGACAATGGAAAGGCGTACGTATATATCACAAATATAAACCCCCACCCCGTACAGGTGCATGTACCGGTGCTGGAATTGAAAAATGAAGCCGAATTCGCGATCTGGGAAAATTCTCAACGTACAGATTTACCAGATAGGGATCTAATTGAAAAAGGTGAGCTTATCAAAGGATTGAACGAAATAAAGGAAACAAAATCATATCAAACGGAGAATAAAAAGGGAAAGGAAAATTTGAGTAAAAATGAGGAAAAAGACGAAGTAAATTTGAATAAAAATACGGAAAAAGACGAAGTAAATTTGAGTAAAAATACGGAAAAAGAAAAGGGAAATCGGAATAAAAATACGGGAAAAAATAAAGTAAATTCGAGTAAAAATATGGAAAAAGAAAAAGTAAATTCAAGTAAAAATACGGAAAAAGATAAGGAAGATTTGAGTAAAAATACGGAAAAAGATAAAGTAAATTTAAGTAAAAATACGGAAAAAGATAAGGAAGATTTGAGTAAAAATATGGAAAAAGTAAATTCAAGTAAAAATACGGAAAAAGATAAGGAAGATTTGAGTAAAAATATGGAAAAAGAAAAAGTAAATTCAAGTAAAAATACGGAAAAAGATAAGGAAGATTTGAGTAAAAATACGGAAAAAGATAAAGTAAATTTAGGTAAAAATACAGGAAGAGAAAAAGAGAAAGAAAGGGAAAAAGATTTCAGTAAAAATACAGAAGAGGAAAAATTTAGTGTTCATTGTTATTTTAACGCACGGGAAAAGATTTGCAAAGATGAATCTTCCAATTTTTCTCAGACGGAAAATTGTGCAGGATTTATTAATACAGAAAACTATCCTGATGTAGGGCCAACGAGAGTGTCTGTACCTGCGAGAGACAGGAAAGGCTCCGTTGGAGAGATGCCTAACACGATAAGAGTAAATAGACTCTGCGGGGCTAGCTCTGTGCATGGTGTCGGTCTTTGTAACGCTTCTGCAAATTTAGGCTCTTCGGAGGAACTAGATCCGGATGATGGGACAAAGATTAATTTTAGAGTCGACTCAATTAATTATTCTATAAATGGCCAAAATTTAATTAATAAAAATGTATGCAAAGGAATAAAAACAGGGACTGATCATCCTTGTTTAAATTCACGGGTAACACTTCATGCGGACAATCCTCGCGTTTCATTTTCAGAAGATTGCCCAGTATCAATCGATACAACATGTAGCCCCGATTTTTGTTCTATAAAAGAAGTATCAGAAAATAAAATGTCAAAATTAAAAGAGGATAAAAAAACGGAAAAATCAAACTTTGTCAGGAAAATTGATCATTTGGACCCCGAGAGGCAATCAGACGGTACTGCAGACCCAATGGTTGCAAATAACGGGACTAAAATTGTCAATTTTAAATCAGAAATAGTTTTTGGATCCAAAACAAAAGAAATAAATGAAAGACCCTCATCAGAATTTTCATTAGATAAAAACGCAAATTTTGAGTTACAACAATTAGAGGAGAAATGCACCCGAGATTCTCCGAAAAATACAATCTTGAAAATACTTCCTCACAAACGAAAATCTTTCGAGATATTAAATTATGACTTAGTAAAACGCCTCAGTACGCATAAAATTTCACGGGATCTACCGAATTTTCCACGGCAAAGCCGTTGTCATTTAATTAAAGATTCGCACATAGAAGAACGCCTTAAAAAGATTAAAGAAGTCCTAAGACTAGATAGTTTAAATCCCAAGGAGAAAGAAAGCATTGAAACTCTTCTAAAGGAAAGTACACAATTATATCATCTGCCCGGGGAACCGCTCAGCTGCACCACCGTTTTACAGCATAGGATTCCCACCACCGATGATTTACCTATTAATACTAGGGGATATCGTTGGCCTGAAGTGACGAAAGACGAAATAACTCGACAAATGGAGGAAATGTTGATTAATGGCATAATAATACCGTCAGTATCTCCTTACAATTGTCCTGTATGGGTCGTGCCCAAAAAAGCTGACTCTAAAGGAAATAAACGATGGCGTGTCGTATTTGACTATCGCTCTCTCAACGAAAAAACAATAGCAGACGCATATCCAATTCCCAATATTATCGAGATCTTGGATCAATTAGGAGGCGCACAATATTTTTCAGTCTTCGATTTAGCATCCGGTTTCCATCAGATAGAAGTCAGTCCGGAGGACCGTCATAAAACTGCATTCACGACGCCCCGAGGGCATTTTGAATTCGTGAGAATGCCTTTCGGGCTACGTAATGCTCCCCCCACCTTCCAACGCGCCATGGATCTCACGCTTGGCGGTATATTGGGAAAGGGTGTTTTTGTGTATCTCGACGATATAGTAATATATGCCAAGAATCTTGAAGATCACAGTAAAATTTATAGGGAATTAATAAAACGATTGGAAGCTGCAAA
This sequence comes from Alloplasta piceator, assembly GCA_946863875.1. Classification (NCBI taxonomy): domain Eukaryota; kingdom Metazoa; phylum Arthropoda; class Insecta; order Hymenoptera; family Ichneumonidae; genus Alloplasta; species Alloplasta piceator. Next base: position 31,130,848 of record OX333072.1, on the reverse strand, counting down.
TTTAAAATTACAACCCGATAAATGCGAGTTCCTTAAACCCGAAGTCGCATATCTCGGTCACATAATAGGAAAGGACGGGGTTAAACCCGATCCAAAGAAATTGGAAGCCGTTAGAGAATACCCGAGACCCAAAAATCTTAAAAATATTCGACAATTTCTGGGACTTACGGGTTATTATAGGAGATTTATCGAAGGTTACGCAAAAATTACTAAACCCCTGACGTTATTACTCAGAAAAGAAACAGATTTTAATTGGCAACTAGAACAACAAGAATCGTTCGAGATATTAAAAAACAAATTATGTACGGCCCCCGTGCTTAAATACCCTGATTTCTCAAAACCTTTTATCTTAACCACCGACGCGTCGGGTGTCGCGATTGGCGGAATATTATCCCAAGGAGTAATTAATCGCGATCACCCCTGTGCCTATGCATCGAGAGCTCTAAACAAAGCTGAAGAAAAATACGACACATACGAAAAAGAAGCCTTGGCTATTGTATATTGCGTATTACACTACCGCCCCTATTTATACGGGCGACGTTTTACTATAGTAACCGATCATAAGCCTCTTATGTGGTTCCAACGAGCCACGGACGGAAATGCAAGAGTTTTAAGATGGCGATTGAAACTCGCCGAGTACGAATACGATGTGGTGTATAAAGCTGGCAAGACTAACGTCAACGCCGATGCTTTATCACGGAATCCGGTGGAAGATACCATTATTTCTGATGAGATAATGATAATTCGAGCAAATCCAGAAACTGGAAAAAGGGAAAAACCGAAGCACACGTTAACTGAGGCAGACATTTTAGCGTTGTTAGAAGAAGAATCTGAAGAAGACGACGTGGAAATGGACGAATTAGATGAATTAATACCACTTGATAATAGCGAACAACACCGTTGGTACCGCGAATATGGCGATAATATTGAAACGAATGATATGAATGATGTGGAGGTCGGCTTTTCCAAAGGGCAGGATGCCCCTTCAGACGAAGACATAGGAGATCTTCATTTGATTTATACACCGAAAGAGACCGAGTTCGAAAAAACTAATTTAGAAACCCCCATCGTAGAACCCACACGAGGCGGAATGGCGACGGAAATCGATACCAATAATGAGATGGATAGTACCGGTAAAGGAAATACGGAAAGTAATAAAATTGAGAACGTATTGACGAGAGGACAGCCGGAAACTCATCTCGATGAGATAACAGATAATGAGAATCCGTCGGACACGGAAAACCTCGTAGGCTCGCTTTCGCAATCCTCCGAAGATCACATAAAAAATTTTCTCATGCCTGGCATAGAAGATGCAGTCGCCGAGGAAGATAGGTTAGTGGGCAATCCCGGCGATCGGGTTGAAAACAGTCTGGTCGAGGGGAAAAGTCGTAAAAACTCGGAACACGCCAACAGCATTTGGGAAAAACCAGTCAAAAAAAATGGTCCATCGACGAACCAAGAAAAAAATGGTTCCGACAACGAAAGGTGGGACTCCGACGACGAGGGTCCAATAGGCCCCACGCTTGGAAAGAAAAAGAGGCTCCGCCGCCGACGAGTTAAACCCCTTGAGAGTGACCCAGACACCCCAGATGATCTCGAAGAAAATGCGACCGAACACACCGAAAGCGACGAATGCTCTCTCCCCCCGAGTCGACACGTGGACCCTTTACCAGAGCATGGCGCCACAACCTGCCTTAATATCAAACAATCTCGAGATCTATTGCATACTCGTAAAGATAATATGACCTATTTCGTCTCGGTTGAGGGTCAACCATTAGATGTAGGAGCCATTCTACTAAAGGAAAATGATAATTATCTACCCAGTAAAAAACTGAAATTGAATCAAGCCCAAACTATGAAAAAGGGAACGAAATTTTACATAGCATTACCCATTTCCGAAGATAACAAAGAAAGCCCCACGATAATACTTGAAAATATCAAACAAACATTAATATCATGTAAAACATTAACTGAAAAATTGAATTTAAAAACAATTAGTATTGCAAAATCACAATATATATGCAACATTCCGTGGGAAGATATTTTACACCAATTAGAAACCCTACTAGCGTCAGACGATTTAAAAATAATCATCTGTAACGGGCTTGTGCGCCAACCGCCTTCAGATTTGCAAAATGAAATTATTAAAGAAATGCACACTTCACCTATAGGCGGACATAGAGGAGTGAGTAAGACGTACAATAGAATCAGACATCAGTACTATTGGAAAAATTTAAAATCAGATGTACAACAATATATACAACGATGTTTGCAATGTCAGTTAAAAAAGTTGGTCCGAGTAAAAACAAAACAACCAATGATGATTACTGACACTCCTGCTACAGCTTTTGATAAGATAGCAATGGATATCGTGGGACCAATGTCAAAAACTCAGAAAAACAATGAATATATTTTGACTATACAGGATCAACTCACTAAATTTTCTATGGCAATTCCCATACCCAATTCTACAGCTGTAACGATTGCAGAGGTATTTGTAAAAAGATTTATCTGTAATTTCGGGGCACCAAAAGCCGTTTTAACCGATCAAGGCAGTAATTTCTTAAGCGATTTTTTTAGACAGATCGCGAAATTATTCAAAATCCGCAAAATAAGAACCACAGCATTTCATCCGCAATCAAACGGGTCATTAGAAAGATCCCATCACGCACTTGGCGAATATTTAAAGCACTACACTTGTAAAGAACATAATTGGGATGAATGGATTGAATTAGCCATATTTAATTACAATACAAACGTACATGAAGGAACTAAGCACACTCCTTACGAAATGGTATTCGGGAAAATAGCTAGAACCCCCTCCAATCTACCCATTGGCGATGCAGACAAAATAGCCACATACGACGGGTATTTAATTACACTCATTACTCAAATTCATGAAATACAACAAAATGGCCGCGACAATTTAATCAAAGCCAAAGAAAAGGCAAAAATTATTCATGACAAAAAAATTAACCCAATCCAATTTAAAGTCGGCGAACCGGTATTTTTGCTTAAGGGACCGAAACCTGGAAAATTGGCAGATCAATATACTGGGCCACATGAGATAGTGGAAATATTAGCCAATGGTAACGTCAGAATAAGAATTAAAAAGAACACTAACGTAGTGCACCCTAATCGTTTGCGAAAATCGCACATTCCCATAACAATCGGAAAAAAATAGGGGAAAATTTTATTCTTGCCCTCTCTCCTTCCTCAAATTCAGGAGCTAATAAAAAGCAGGAAAATCAAGGTTGAGAAAAAGCACATGGGAAAAATAATAATCATAATAATCATACGAACCATGTTTTAAAAAGAAATAGGAAATAATATTGGAAAGAGAGGGAATATACACGTACACATATGTCAGAAGGAGGAAGAAATCTTTCTCACCGAAAATTTAATGGACTTTAAACAGGATGTCGGAACACGTGATAGGCCGGCGTAGTGAGGAAGTGAGAATGGCAAGCTTTAAACACTGGGAAAGCCTTGTCGTGAATCCGCGAGAATTGGCTGCTGCAGGATTCTATTATCTCCAAAGGGAAGATTTGGTCAAATGTTTCTCATGCAGCATCGTCATAGGCAAATGGGAAGAAGGAGATCGACCTATGGATGAACATCAAAAATGGAGCGGAGACTGTAATTTCATACGAAATTTACCCTGTGGTAACGTGCCATTGGATGCGGACCCTAAGGATATACCGTTGCCAGAGAATAAAGGGGGAGACGTTTGCGGGATGTACGAGCCAGAATACAGACAAGCTATACCAGAAAAATATCTATTGAAAATGCCACCATCCGAAAAGATAGTATCGAAGGCAGTATCGACCCCTGTGCAATTCGCTTGGATCCCCGAACATCCCAAGTATCAAGATTACAAAAAGAGATATGAAACTTTTAAAACACAAAACTGGCCAAAGCAATTAATAATAAAACCAGAATATTTGGCTAAGGCAGGATTCTTCTATAACGGTAAGGACGACGAAACGATATGTTACCAATGTGGGGGAGGACTGAAAAATTGGGGAGAAGGAGAAAACGCATGGGCCCAACACATCTTGTGGTTCCCGAGATGCGAATTCTTATACGATAGGCTCGACGCATGTACGATAATAAAATATCACGTTCGGTGGTTGCAACTCGAAAAAGCCAACCTCATAAGGCGGACTCCCCAACCAATAATTCCCGTTGGCATGTGTCAAATATGCCGCTCTAAACCGGTGGAGAAATATTTTCAACCATGTGGTCACTCTCTCACTTGCGCATCTTGTACCAACGTCATTTACCGTTGCCCTATCTGTAAGGAGACCATCGAGTCTTCCGTCCAAACCCCCCAACTTACGCAAAAATGCAACAGGATGACTGGGGGAAATTTCTCTTTCCCTCCATATACATTCACAGGGCCACTGACAAATGATAATGAACTTTCCGGAAATCAAAAAAGCTACCCACAGAGCCGTCAAGAACCGCAACAACCATATTTTATGCCGAAAAACACCGATAATTCGGATCAATTTATTACAACAATCCAAAGAGAAAATAATTTCACCAAAGGTGTGGCAAGATCCTCTCAAGATACGCAAGCTTTTCAATTACCAAAATTCGGAAATAAAAATCCTGAAGACGTTCGCGACGTCTCCGCAACTTACCAAGGCCCGCAAATTTTTCGATTTGAAAACAATCCCGTCAAAAATACATACGAACCTCCACACTACAAAAGCCCTCGTTTCCTACGATCTCTGCCGAAACGCGTCGAGCAACCAGAGACACAACCTATTTATATGGAAATGACCGGTTTTAAATTAACTCCGATAGATGGAACAAACGCAGGTCCATCATCTCGTCCAAAGTCAATGATTGAAGTAATCGATAAAAAAGATAAGATTGAGAAAACGTCACCTCTTTATCCGACCTTAGGCAGAATAAGCGAGATGAGAAAAACCGAAGAACCTCGACCCGAAAAACGAACGTCCACTCTTTATACATTCGAAGCAAACCCCGATCAAGGCGAAAGCGTCGTATAAGAAAAGAATTCGAACACTCGATATAAAGAAAAGAGTGAGAAAAATGGTGTATACAAGCCACAATACAAGAACTTGAACAATAATAATATTTATAGTAATATCAATAACAATAGCGATATCAATAATAAACAAAACGGAGAGAGAAAAAGAGAAAAAAAAGATAGAAACATCGCATTATATTACATTGCAAGAAATTTTACTCCGGTTTTAAATAACAACATTAATAATAATAACAAAAATATTAATAAAATGATAATAACAATGATAATATAATGATAGTAATCAAGATTACAATAATAAAAAAATCTTTAATAATAATAATAATACATATAAAATACGGTAAATAAGGAAGATAACACCTTAAAAGAATAACAATGGATAAAAGTAAAATAATTACGTTAGATATATAATTCTCATTAAATTTTTGTTAGTTTTGAAACAACAGATTTCCAGAAAATGAGGCACCGAAACACTTTACTAATGGTGATTCTATGGCTCACCGCGAATATACACACTGGAAAGGGACTAACGGGATACGACTGCGAAAAAGCCGAAAACGTCATGAGCATATCACTTTTGGAGGTGGGAACATGCGAAATACCGCAACCAAAGGTCAATATTACACAAACTTATATACAGGTAGTCGAAATTAATCAACTCTCTTTTACCAAAGTGATACAATGCAGAGTCGAGATTCTGCGCGTTATAAAAATTTGTGGTATGTTTTCCCACACCATGGATACAACCAACGGACGATATCAATTCTCACCGAATATATCAAGGGATGCGTGTCTTGACATGCATTCCCAAGGGAAAATAAAAATAGGGGACACAGAAATTCATGGGCTAAGGATAAACGAAACCGTCAGTCAACCGATAAGCATTGCTGGATCGATTGGAATCGATGGTACCTGCAACGGAATCTTTTATTCTGATTTTTACGGATCCTGGGAAAAAGCTGTAGTACTGGGAAACGCGAAAATTACATTGCAAGAATATTTTGCCCCGTTAAACATTGAAACGGGAGAAATTCTCTTACGAACAGGGGAAACACGCGAATTAATCACAGGTCAATACGAAGACGTGAACGGGGAATACAGTTATTGGGCTCCCCTACTTAAAAGCACGTGTGAAAAGGGGTCTGTTGGAATTTTATATGCGGGCGAAGCCGAGAGAATGTCCAGTATAATTAACGACGTATCCCGCCGAGCATACATAGTAACAAAGGGAGATATGACTTTCGCGCTTTCCACGGAAGATCGAGTGGAGAAATGCGGATACATGTTTTTTCAAACCGAACATCCTAAAATTCTTATAATGGAAAGCTCAGAAACTCTCTGGTTCAGTCAAAATAATTCCGAACCTAATTCCGTAGCAGATCTATCCAGGCATGTGAATTCTAGATTCATTTATCAAAACACACAAACGAAATTCCAGTTAAAGAAAATTTACACAGAAATTTTGGAAGAGCAATGTAATTTAGAAAAACGAATGTTATCAAACATACTATCGATTGCAAGAAACGATCCCGAAGAATTCGCCTACACAATCATGGGAGCCGAGGGATACACTGGTAGAATAGCAAGCGAAGTAATCCATATTTTAAAATGTACGCCTGTCGAAGCTAAATTTCGGGATACGAATTTATGCTATAACGAAATTCCTGTGACCGTCAACAATAAGGAGCTCTTTCTAAAACCCCGTACACACGTTTTAACCGAAAGTGTATGGGCAATTTATTGCAGCACCCAACACCCTCCAATGTTCAAAGTAGATGGAAAATGGCGAACTTTCAGATCTATAGATACGCAACGATCCGCCCCTAGAATCATTTCCACTCACACAGTAAAAACATGGGAAAAATTAAATAGAAATATCCTGGGAAACGAAATTTTTTTTTATGATTCCCCGAACGTCAAATCACCAGTTTCACAAGATTTTAATATGGAGTAAGATAAAGCGGAGAACACATTTAAAATAATAATAAAAAAAAAGGGGAAAAAAATAATGATAAAAAAAAAAAAAAATAATAATAAAATTAAAAAAAAAAAAAAAAAAAAAAAAAAAAAAAAAAAAAAAAAAAAAAAGGAAAAAAATCTCAACCAATCAAGATCTTGGAATAAATCGGGATAAGAAACTGAGAAATACTCTTTCTCTCTCTTTTGAAAAAATATTTAGAGGGAAACATACATATATAAATAATTTGAAAAAAATATATATATAATGACGAAATGAAACTAAAATAAAAAAAATAAAAAATAAAAAAAAAGGGTAGAGATAAATGTACACAACACCGATAAGAGAAGTTGTTGCAATAAGTCATATTTAGATAAACCTTAGGATAAATGATAATTAAAACAAAATAATTAACACTTTCTCTGTTCTTAAGGTAAATTAGGGTATACCTACATGATAGTTCCTACGATAGAAATCAACATGACTCAATGCAGCTGTGGAAGGGACACCGTATCGCCCAGCGTGCTACATCCATCGATACCTGCCATTGCACCGGAAATATTATGGATTAATACTAATACCGGACAACCATTTAACCCCGTACCAGGAACAACTAAAATTTTCTGCTATTGGAAAATTAAACTACACATCGATATTGCGGAAAAAGACATCATACTCTTTGTACCTCCAGAATGGCGAATGATTCAAACAGAAAGGTTAAACGAATGGATGGAAATATTAAGGGAACATCCTTACGAAAACATAATACTTGGAGGAACAAGATACGAATGGATCATCGACATATTGCTTCCAGAAGGACAAGATTTTGCGAGAGTGCCAATACATGGGAGAGATGGATGGCCCGAGCTGGAAGAACCTGTGCCATATTGGAACACCCCTCGGCAAATAAAATCAGACGGGGAATATCTGCGAATAGCACTGAATCGCGATCCCACTTGGGCGACAATAGGATTGGAAAAGGCGGTGTGTTATTGGCCGATCAAATTACCAAAAACTACCGACAACGACATACAACGTACAGTTTGGGTTCCACCAGAATGGCGAAAGCTCGAGGAAACCATCTTAAAACTATGGGCTGAACGTATAGCAGCGCATCACTGCGGATTCATCGGATTCGGTGGGCTATGGTACAAATGGCACAGCGATTGCGTTTTCGCTCCCGTAGAACAATATTTCAGTCGAATCGAATTCATAGGACATGGCCGATACCGACACGTTCAAGTCGAACCTCTCGATCTCCAAGAAACACATACTCTCAGTCCGAGCGGAACATCGCAAACGGACCATACGAGCGAATCAACCACACTACAGGAAGAAACAGACCTTCTCTTAAGCCTTTCACTAGTTCGCAATCAATCTTCCCAAAATAAAAAACACGAATCAATCGGAACAACGGAAAAACCTACCCATCAAAAAAATATTGAACAGAACAAAGATACTGTCAATACCACAAAGACAGACCCAATAAACGAATCAAGCCAGGCTGGGGGACAAAAGACAATACTTCCCACCTTAACAACCAAGAATCGGGAGATCGACACTAATATCGAGGAGGCTGTCGTCAAAATAGCTACAAGCCTAGATTTGAGAATGGCAGAATTAATTGACGCGGTCATTGACAGGTGGGGTACAGAGATCGAATTAACTCAACCAACAGAAACAATTGAAGAAATTGCACGTCGTCTCGAAACGATGTCAGAAAGGGACATCGAATCAGCAGAGGAAATGGACCACGAATAAAAAAAAAAGAGATAAGAAGAGGAAGAAATTTTAATAGGAAAAGAGCAATACAAACAGTCGAACGCAAAGGAATACGGTAAAATACAAAAGCAAAAAGGTACGGTAAAGAATTTTCCCTGGACAATAATAATATCAATAACAATAATGACAATAATAATAATAATAATAATAATAATGATAACGATAGTAATAATACTAATAACAATAATAACAGCAATAATAATAATCATAACATTAATCACAGGAACAACAATAATAATAACAATAACAACAACAAATAACAATAACAACATTAACAAACCTTTAAAAATATATATATATATAAAAAAAAAGACAACAAAAAAAAAACAAAAAAAAACAACAAAATAAAAAAAAAGGGGAACGATAAAGTTAATTCGAGTAAATTTAATTTTCTACACACTACCATAATATAACTTACTTTCTTTCATACTACTATTACTTAATCTAAAATTTTTACTCATGAAAAAAAGGAGAAAATGAAACAAAAAAACAAGGGGTAAATTAATATTTAACAATAACGATTTCTTTTTATCAATTACTTGAACTTTCCTCCTCACTTATAGAAATAATAAAAAAAAGGGAAAGGGGGAACATATACCCTATGGAATTTAATTACATTAGGCAGTTTTCCAAGACTAAAAAAAAAAGGCCTTAACATTGTGCAAACTTTTACCTATATTATTCTTATCAAATAGAACTGAATGGCCATAGAGGAAACGATTGAGGAACCATTCGTGTGCCGTTTGTCTGGCGTTACTTCCCAGGCAATGCCATAAGAAGCCAGCCCAGGATGACCCATAAGAGAGTACGGAGCCAGCAACATTCAATGGTGCCCGTATCGACACGATGAGACCTTGGAATTTCGACGACGTCTGGTCATACCCACGGACAGACCACTTGGGTTGACTATACACAACAACAACCTCATTCACGATTCGAGAAGAAACATGTACGTCAAAACAACTAGTTCGCAGAAGACACACCGAAAACAACACGGAAATAGCAACACCATACATCAGGCCAACTCATCGTTATCATCCTCCGTAGTCTAATTAAGGAAAGCCATATTAGATACTTTCGAAAGTACGTATACACGAAAACCAAAGAGCAAAGTTTAATGGCCATCGAAACCAATCGTTTGTTAAAGAACAAAGGCCTAACCACGCAAAGAAAAACTAATGGAATTAAGACACGCGTATATGCACATATATATATATATATATGATCAACTATTTCAAAAGAAAAGACATAAATGTTCGTAATTTCTCGTGAAAGTTCACTCTTTCGATTATTGGGTTCCCCAATAATCGTTTTAGGGGGGGAGGTGTTACGTCCTGACGTAACGTCCATAAATGAGATTATTTAACGAAACTTCCACCGAAAACATAATTAAAAACTTGAAGATTTGTGAGAGAAAGGTTTGTCGTTTCCTACGTTATTCCGTTCAATTCAATAATAAAAATTAGAAATTCACATTACCGACTGAAAATCTCAAGGAAAAGGCCATCGGTAAAATCGGGTAGTAAGGAAGGGAAAACCAGGGTCAAAGATCCCTACAGGAAAAGCCATAGGCTCGTCACACCATCTGGTGGGTCAGGCACACTAACGTCGCTTTCCTAACTGACGTACCCTCTACCGGCCTATCGATCCGAGAGATAGATCATTGGATCCGAAAATGCTCTTACCATTGGGAAAAGAAAAGAAAAAGCACATAGTATTTTACTCTGCCGTAAAGCCAACGAGGGGCGCTGATTACACCCTCTCGAAGAACTAGCATACAAGGAAACGTTGCATTCCTCTTCTCATGCACATACGTATATGTGTATGAGTATATATGCGTATATTCAAAGCAAGAATGAACGGAATGACGCTAAACAACGATGGATGTTCCTATCTCAAACCAAATAGAATTTTGAAACATTAATTAAAAATTATTTAAATAACGAACTTTCGGGAGAAATTCGCAATGGAATTAAGGGAAACAAAACGAAATAAATAAATGAAACCAAATAATACTTCAACAAACAGAAGAGACTGAATAATGGTTAACTAAGCAAATGAAATAGTTGAAAATATATCTATAACTCTTTTGATCAAAAATAGTTAATAAAGATTATAATTAAGAACGAGATCCAAAATAAATATTAAGTCAACTTAAAACCATGAGTATTGACAAGGGAGAAGATCATGGCAAAACGGAAAGGAAACCACTAGTCGTTCCCAAGAGGGCAATGACCTCACAAGAATACAAGAAGGGAAGCGAGAAAAGATTTTAAAGAGGCCTATGCGTAGGATCACCGTTTCTTGACCTTTCCTCTCTCTCTCACTCATGTTGCAAGGCGCGAAAAACCCCGAACCGTCCTTAAGACCCAATTCTACACACCTCACAAAACAGGTATCGGGGCACGCGTACATATATATATATATATGCACTAGAATATACACACTGTCATTTATCTATGTGTGAGTAAGAGTAGGAATATACGCGTGAAAATACTCTAGGATAAAAAAATACTCATTTAAAGTTATTCCTCTCAAATGGGAAAATCGTTACGCAATGTTAAATAATATTTCGAAGAATTAACAATTTAAAGAAACCTACAATTGCGAAATAAAATTATGCACCGAATTCGGTTAATGCTAAATCCAATAACCGAACTCCGGAAGAAACAAGTTAAAACTTATATTATTTAACTTAAATAACTACAAACTCGAAATATCATTTAACTATGTTAAAATCAAGAAGGAAGTAAAAAGCAAAAACGCCCCGAAGTCCACGAGCAGAAGCAGAGCTCATTTACATAATCCCCTCCCCTCTTTCGACGATCCACGGAGTTTGCGTGGCAAAGCGAGGAGCTCGGCTCTCGTTGCTACCCGGAGACCGTTCGAATGCCTCCCCACTCTCCACCCTCTATTCTAGCCTTACCCTTTTTATCTACCCAATAAATCTCCCGTCTCTCTCTCTCGAAGGAAAAAAGGACGCGAATAAGAGTTGAGTTTTCCTAGTCATGCGCCGTAGCTCCCTACCTCCCCTTTTTCTCGTGGACTCATACAAGAAGCCTATGCGACCACACCCCAAAGGAAAAAATATAAAAATATAAAAACTAAGAAAACGATGTTTCAATCGCAGGATTAATTTTTAATCATAAATACTTGAACACTAACAATTCAAAATCCACAAAAAAATTGTCAACAAAATTATTTATAACAATTTGGATTGTAATTTTAATCTACAAAAATATCGCACAAATATTCAATTCATTTGGATTTATTATTCTGATGTTCAATTCGAAAACAACAATTTTTTTCATTTTAATAATAATTAAACCAACAATAAGATATAAGAAAGGAAGGTAATTTTAACAAATGCGCAACACGATAAATATAAAAGAAAATATAAGAATTCTATCCATGATAAATAAGCAACTAAAAAAATATTTATAATACTAAAATTAAAATTGTTCATAAGGAAGTAATATTATATACAGAATAAGAATATAAGTAGCGTGCGGCATAAGCGTGTACATGTGTGGGGGTACACGTGCCGCGATACAGCCACGCGCGCCGCAATACAGCCACGCGCGCCGCGATGCAGCCACACGTATAGGGCCCACCCTGTGATCTACGCTAGCGCCCTCGCTATGACCCCGATTTTTCAAGGGAAGCTCACGAAATAGAAAAGGAAAATGCATTGCATCAGAAAAATTCATCCTCTGTCTTTATCATCAATCCCCACTTTTATCGAACGGGTTAGCCTGGATCACGGGTATATAAAGGCCGGAAAAAGGGCTCTCGGCAGATTTCTTCGACTTTTTTCCGACGTGGAAACTACGAAACCCATCGTACTCATCGAATCCATTCTTGGGCTGAACTTGCGAAATTTTTCGACAAAGACGTTCTTGATTTTGGAATTTCCCAAATCAATTCGTTTTGGACTTAGAATTTCACTCGATTTTCAAAGGAAGATAGTTTTTTTTTGGTTCGGAATCTCAAATCTTGAATTCTGAGTCGAATTGAAATTGCTTCTATTTTAAATTCTCGAGATTTCGGGTTGGCCTCTGAATGTCGGAAGAGACGTTGGACCTCGTTTTATTCTATTTTATTTTCCTTTGTCTAGTTATTATTTTCTGTTTAGTAATTTTCGTTTATTTTACTTTGACATCCGCAATCCACGAAATATTGGATAACGTATACATCGCGGTTATTGTTAAATGAATTGCGAAATTTAAGACTGAATCTTTGTTAACCATTTCTTTCTTTTTACAATAATTTGAATAAAATTTTGGATCTCGAAAATTAAACTCTGTGCATCGACAAATTCTTTGACTTCATCGCCAACCTGCCACGCCCTTGATCTACTGCCGATTCAACTTCACCGTTTCCGTCTGAGTCGCCGGTGCGTCTACAAATGCTGTCACCCTTTCCGTTTGGAGAACGTCTCAGCCAGTAAGTGAAGTTTTATTACAACCTCATCTTCCTCTCGTGAAATTGTGAGGAATAGTTCGGGAAAAATTGAACACAGTGAATATCATAAATTCGGACGGAATTGATCGATTAAATTCAATTAAAAACCGGTTAGTTGATTATTTTTGGAGAATCTCTATTTTTGGAATCTCTATCCAAGTGATCCTAAATTCATATTACCCCTGCGGCGTTGGTAATTTAATTGTCCATAAAAGGCTTTATTTAAAACAATTTCATTGAAATAATTTAAAAGAAGAAGTTTCAACATTATCCAAGTGAATCTTAAATCTAGATTGTTCTTGCGGCATTACTGAGTCAAGTTTCATAAAACTTAATTAAACCATTTCTTTGAGATAATTTGAAGGAGGAAAAGTCATTCGCGTGAAGTTTAACAAAGGCCTTTCGACCCCTCTTCCCTTTCCATTGCTGAAATCGTGTCATTCGAGAATTGGAGATTTGCGACAAAGGAGACAAAAATATAAAATTCAGGGAAGGGTTAGATAACAAATTGATCAAGTTTGAGACTCTCGCGAACCGGTGACTCGTCAATAGTCACAGAATGAGGTTTAATTGAATTTTCCTTTTCGGTATTTCATTAAAAGTTTAAACAATTTAACAAATCCAATCCAAAGAATTTTTCCTCTCCAACGATTAAATTTAAAGTAAGAATCCTACCACTCTCTCTCTCTACTATTCGTTCAACTTATTTGATTCAGTACGGTTATGTAAATCTGCAACTTCATCCGAGGATTCGTGTTCTTTACTTTACTCTCCCCCCGTGCGAAAAACTTGGTTGGGACTAGAGTTGCGTCAGGTTGCACGCCCACCAACTATTCGTAGTCCTCCCCTCCGTGCGGAAAACTTGGTTGGGACTAGGGTTGCGTCAGGTTGCACGCTCACCAAGTATTCGTTTACCTCTCCTTACGCAAAGTTTGGTTGGGACAAGGGTTGCGTAAGGTTGCACGCTCACCAAATTTTTGCACTCCTTCGTTTTCCTTGGCGGAAATCTGGTTGGGACTAGGGTTGCGTCAGGTTGCACGCTCACCAGAGATTCACCCTGGATACTCTCCCCTTAAATCCCATGAGAGTCACCCCCCTCGTACCGCGCAAAAAGAAAAGAACACGCAGAGCCGGACGAAGATATCAATTACGTAAACTCGACGCGATATATTTGAATCCATGGCCAAAAAGGTTAAATCCTATTCAAAGATCTAAATCAAATTATCATGGAGTACAGGCCTTGCCCGCAGAAACAGAGATAGTTAGAGAGGCTCCAAAACCCACAATTATTTGCACTGAAATCATTAAACATCCAATAACTATTTACAAACTACGGCCGATCGATTTTTTCCCAATCATTCCTTCATTTATTAAAACTAGCGATCAGGATCCACGTGGTAAAACTACCAGTAAATTATATCGAAACCCCGAGTTCAAATCTCAGTAGATACCTTACGCAATTGAAAATTTGACAGTGATTCCAAGCCCATTTCCCGAGTAATTTTCCGAAAGGTTAGACTCAAAAACAGGGGCAGATGTGTTCGAGATTGATTCCAGGAGTAGTACCGAAATTTTTCCATGACTAGAGAGTCTCAATCAAATTCAACACATCATACGTCAAAAATTATTAATAATTCGCGAAAACTCCCATTTTTGACGTAACACCACTTTCGATTTTATTTTCTTCTCAATTTTTCAAACTCTGAGGTCCTTTATAAATCCTCAAAAAAATTTCAGAGTGTTGTTTTGTGAAATACGCCCAACTGGAAATTTTTTTTTTCTAATCAATAAAAAAAATAGGAGGAAAATTCGGCTCACTCCAGTTAGGGCGGCATTCTTTCTGGAATTGATCAAAGCATTTTTTGAGTAAAAAAAGAACAAAATCAAAAATGGCATGTCCGAGAAAACGATGATTTTTCTCGAAAAAGTGAAAAATTTCACAGATATCAATATCTTAAAATTCCTTTGTATTTTTTTTTCGGAAAGTACATCTGAAGACAACAATTTTGAAAAAAAACGTGCCGTTTAGTCAATTTTTGAAGAAGTTATAGCTATTTGAAAAAACAAAAGCCTTTTTTTGAAAAAATCATATCTTGTTTAGGGTTGGGTGAAAAAATTTGAAAATTTGCTGAAAAATGTCTTTAATTGAGTAGAAAAGGAACAAAAATGTTCAACCAAATCGAAAGGGGTCGGGTTCAAAAGTGGTCGATTTGACATGGAATGACCCATATGTATTATATATATCAGGCTACAATCAGCGAGGTGTGACCCTTCCGCAAAGTATGCGGACAATGCGAGATGTTTTTTTTTTTTTTTTCATCTGCTCCATTAAAGGAGTGTATCATCTGAAGAAAGGGTGAAAAGAAATTTTTCTTTTGTCTCGACGAAGCTGCGAACCGAGGGAAAAAAAAACTTGGCAAAATTTTCGTGGACCACGAAAATTGTCCTACATATAATATGTATACACAGCCACCTGCAGACACAGATATAGCGTGGAAATGAGAAATCCCGGTTAGGAGAACAAGGCTAATGCAAACTCGGTGTCCAGGGAGTGGAAAAGAAGAGAGGAGAGTGCGACCGAAGAGGAGGCGTTCATCATGTGGATGTAGACACATAGAGAGGAGGAAAGAGAAAAGGATACGTTAGGGTATGAGAGATAGAAAGGACAGCAAAGGCTGGTCTTAATGGGGGAGGTGGGAGGGGAAGGGCAAGGAATGGGACAGGGATGCTGCGGTGTGTTCCAGTTTGTTCACGTCAATCGCATATCCCAACAGAGAGCCTCTCTCTCTCTCTCTCTCTCGCTCTCTCGCTCTCTCTCTCTCTCGCTCTCTCGCTCTCTCGCTCTCTCTCTCTCTCTCTCTCTCTCTCTCTCTCTCTCTCTCTCTCTCTCTCTCTCTCTCTCTCTCTCTCTCTCTCTCTCTCTCTCTCTCTCTCCCTCACTCTCGGCGTGTCCCATTCAAAGCTCTCTCGCGCGTACTCAAAAGGAGATTAGTGAGAGCAGGAAGGAGGAACCACAGAAGAGACTCTCTTCCCAAACGCTGATTGTTCCGGTCGTCTCGTACGTATATAATACCAAAAATCCTAGCGTGTGTATCTATAGATATGAACGTTTGTGTTCTTGCATTCGTAGAGAGCTTTGACGTAAGAGAGTTGACAAAAAGTTCCCGGCGGGTCCATTGGAAAAATCGCCCAAAGTCTCGAGACTATCGATTTGTCCCTCAAACATAAACAAGGATAGTTTTGCCATTTTTAGGCTAAAAATAATTTTTTTTTGCTCCCTAAATTTATTCAATATTGCAGATACGTAAAAAAAAAGTAAAGTGCGATTGAAGTAAAATTATGTAATTAAATTTATAAAAAATATATGAGTCATTCCATGTCAAATCGACCAATAGTTGGAATCGACCCCTTTCAATTTCAATGAAATTTGGTCAGAAGTTTTCTTTTATCATAAAACGAAGTTCTACCGAAGGCTAAAAATTTATAAAATTTTTGCGAAAATTCAAAATGTCACAATTTTTTCAATTTTTCAAGTTTATTTCTTATATATCTCAAGAACTATGATAGTCACGAAAAAGACGTTCTGGGGTCGTCTTAAAGAGTATACTTGCGGTGATGAAAAAAAAATATTCCGAATAAAATGTTTGAAAAATGATGGATTTAGAGCATTTTGAATTTTCTAAAATCATGAAAATCCACGATCAACATTAAATTTTTTGATCCATTTTTTTTATATAATACCTTGTACTGATCTTTAAAAATCCTGAAATTTTCAGAAAGGTGTTCTTTTTTGAATTTTTGAATTTTGGTACAAAACTTTTTTTTTACCTCTAAGCTGAGTAAAGTTGAGCAATCATGTAATGTTTCATGCTCAAAATTACAAATTTACATGATTGCTCAACTTTATTAAGCTTAAAGGTGAAAAAAAATGTATTAATATTCAAAAATTCTTTTTTGGAAGAAAACACCTTTTTGAAAATTTCAGAATCTTTTAAGATCAGTACAAGGTATTATATAAAAAAAAAGTCGAACCAAACATTTAATATTGATCGTGGATTTTCACGATTTGTTAAAATTCAAAATTCTCCAAATTCATCATTTTTCAAAAAAAAATTTCGGAATATTTTTTTTTTCGTAGCCTCAAGTATACTCTTTAAGAGAAACCCCGAACGATTTTTTCGTAACTGTAATACTTTTCAAGATATTCAAAAAATAATCTTTAAAAACCGGAGAAATAGTGGAATTTTGAATTTTGGATAACTTACTTTCGAACAAACTTTTTCAAATTTCGTTTTATGATAAAAGAAAGCTTCTGACTAAATTTCATCGAAATTAAAAGGGGTCTCTTCCAATTATTAGTTAATTTGACATGAAATGACCCAGATATAATATATATAAAAGTAAAATTATTTAAATAATTCAAGTATAAAAAAAGACTACTGAAGTAAAATTCGTTCATTAATAATCCTGAAAATTGAACCAATGTTGTGATGAAAAATTATTTTTACGAACATTATTTCACAAAAAAAAAATTCTTGAGAAAATTGCAATGAAAGTCTACGCTCTAAACATCACATAAATTCATATCCTAGAGGGAATAGTTTGCCTAGTTTTTCCGGTGTTCAAGTGTCTTATTTGAAATGTCCCAAGACTCGTCGTTGGACCATGTCATATTATATACACATATATAAAAATATACATATGGGGCATTCCAAGTGAAAACGTGGGGTAATTTTCCTCGGGTCATCAGATCCTTGCATAACTTTTTTTTTCGCTTTGATTCCACTTTAAAAACAGCCCAATTTTTTAAAATATTTTTCTGGCCAATCCTTCAGGTGGCGCGACGATCATTTTTGTGTAAAAATGGGATAACTGAAAAAACACCATTTTTAAAATTCTCCAATTTTTTTCACAGATTCGGGATCAAAAATAAGTAATTTCTAGCATAATTAGAAAGTGGGCCGTGGCTGCCTCATATTTTGTTTTTAAATTTTCTTTTTTTCAGTTCCTAAAATAAAATAAGGAAATAAATTCCTAATACCTCTCACGTGAGTAAAAAAATAAAATAAAAATAAAACATATCCTAGCAAATTTTGATATTTTGCATATTTTTCCAAATAAATGAGAAAAATCTTTTTTTTCAATAAAATACTTCAATAAAAGAGATAACTGATAAAAATGCCAATTTTAAAATTCTGCATTTGACTTTTTTTCAGTTTTTAAAATAAAATAAAAAAATGATTCCTAATACCCCTTACATAAGTAAAAAAATAAAATAAAAATAAAACATGTCTTGGAAAATTTTGATATTTGCCAAGATATGTTTTATTTTTATTTTATTTTTTTACTCATGCAAGAGGTATTAGGAATTAATTTCTTTTATTTTATTTTAGAAACTGAAAAAAAGAAAATTAAAAAAAAAAATATGAGGCAGCGGTGGCCCGCTTTCTAATCATGCTAGAAATTACTTATTTTTGATCCAGAATCTGTGAAAAAAATTGGAGATTTTAAAAATCGGTATTTTTTCAGTTATGCCCTTTTTACACAAAAATGATCGTCGCGCCACCTGAAGGATTGGCCAGAAAAATCTTTTAAAAAATTGGGCTGTTTTTAAAGTGGAATCAAAGCGAAAAAAAAAGTTATGCAAGGATCTGATGACCCGAGGGAAATGACCCCCCGTTTTCACTTGGAATGCCCCATATGCATACTACACATACAAAGTTTTGGCGTTCTTGTTTGACCCTCCTTACGACGCTAACTTTCGTTACAATATCCTCAGTCCGTTTGACTCAGGTATAAATGCCGCGTTTATATGCAAGTCCGCAATATGGGGCATTCCGTTTTGAAATGGAACGAGTTTCGAACGATTCTCTGCAGGATGATCATTTTAAATATGGCGAAAATTAACTGAAGGAATCGGTGAATTCGAGAGATGGAGAAAAATAACTCACAAATTTTGGAATACCATAAGTCGATTCAAATGATTCGAGTTATTCCTAAATTTTGAAGATTTTTGAAGATTTTTAAATCTGCGACTTATCAGTTTTATTTAAATATTGAATTCGATAATTTTGTTTTAAATTTTCATTCTTCTAAAATTATAGAACAGATGTCGAATCTACTCTTGACCATAAATCTCTATTTACGTGGAATGGAACGTACATGAAAATAGTAGAACAGTCTATACTAGAGGACGGATTGTGATTATAGTGAAGCAACATCATTCTGAGAGTAAAGACGAGGAAGCCCGAGGCACTTCTCGTTTGAATATCGAAACTCCCACGCAAACGAAAATACGTCGATACAACGTGTAGTGTCGAAAACGACGAGAAACTTCGAGAAGTAGACTAGACATTTTTAACAACGTTAAAAATCAACCGTAGTTCGCTATTAATTTTGCGTTACATTAATTAATTCAGTATACATTCCCAGTTTCAGCGAAACTTTGTTAAAATCCATCATTATCGTTCGTAAATACTATTATTTCGTCCTTATCACGATGTAGATCGTGCACTAATTGTTCTCTAGTTGATATTAAATATTTATGATACTCAGAGGTAAAATCAAAGATTTTTCGAAATTTCTTTCAGATTCGGTAAGATTTTAAATGCTAACGATTTGATCGATAAACCGAAAAAATGGATGCTATTAATAATAAATTGGTTTCAATGAATTCAATTAATTTCAATCGAAAAGACATTATTCTAATGAAAGGGTTTAGCCGGATAAGAAGGGTGAATCGGCCCCCAGCGAATTTTGTGGCGATGATTTTTTCCAAAGTTCCTAACCTAAAAAACAATTTTGTGCAAAATGAAAGCTTTCAACATCGATGCCGAGGGGTCTTCCTGCTGAAAAAAGGGTTTTTTTTTTAGATTTTTGCAATTTTTAAATACCAAGTGGTGACCGAAAAATCTTAGAAAATTCGGAAACATCAGAAACATGTCAGTGTTAATGGAAAATTTGCTTCTTTTTTTAAACGCTAAATTACACGCCTCTAAAAAAAATTTTTTTGTTTGCAGCGAAGAGATTTTTATATTATTATGACAAAAATTGACATATTTTTACACTTCATTCCCGACCTACATTTGAAAAAAAAACGTCAAAATTTCTCATTTTTCATTGGAAATCTAGACATAAATCATTCTTTGGGTTTAATTAATGGGTGATCATGGCTGGAGTACTTGTGAGACGTAACAAATAGATGTAAACAATACGATTTTATTCCCAATTTTGGTTTCTACTATATTGCAAAATATTAATCTTCATCGCTATCCCTGTTGATCACGGCATTGACCTCTTTAACATCGAAGAGTCATGTTCCCTATTTTCCAACCATGAGCAAACATTTATTAAACTGAAAGAATGATTTATTTACGGATTTACAATGAAAAATGAGAAATTCTGTCATTTTCATTTTTATTCAATGTGTTGCAGGTCGAATTTTGGGATTATTTTTGAAATGTAAAGAATAAATAAGAGTAAAATCATGTCAATTTTGGTCATGATACTAGAAAAATCACTTCGCTTCGAAATAATGTTTTTAAATGAAAATTCGATGATTAAAAATAAAGTTCAACATTAAAAAAAAAAAGAAAAAAATTTTCATTAACATTGACTTGTTTGTGATTTATCAGAATTTTTTTACGATTTTTTGGTCTCCTCTTGGTATTTAAAAAAATGCAAAAATTAAAAAAACACTTTTTTCATCAAGAATACCCTCAGCATCGATATAGAAAGCTGTAATTTTGCGCAAAATTGTTTTTTTTAGGTTAGGAACTTTGGAAAAAATCAACGCCACAAAATTCGTTGGAGGCCAATTCGCACATTGTTATCCGGCTAAACCCTTTACTTTCGATCAACAAATTTTAATTTCAATTTAAGGGGAGGCTAAATACCGACATTATTACTGGAGCCCTACATTATCGACTCAAAATCGCTGTCCAAACTTTTTCCAATACCGGTGGATGAATATCAATTAAATTTATGAATGAATGATGAATGAATTGCAAAATGCAAATGCGAGACATAAATCAACGTTTTCGTTAAATGCCACTGACTTGTCAGACAGTTTGGATAGAATCTGATGAGAATAATATTTATTTCATGAGAATTCCACATGGGGCTGCCCTCTTTCGGATTTCTGTGAACTTGATTTCACCATTTTGTTTTTCGATAATACACTAAATTTATCAACACTTATCCCGTGATTTGGATTCCAAACTTACGTCGCGGTTTTTTCATAAAATAATGTCGAAGACGTATCGATATTCGTACTTTGGTATTCTTCATGGAGCCCCACTCTTGGTTTTAGCCGAAATGCAGTAGAACCATTATAATTTGATTTTTTCAATTACAGATTCCTGATGATAATCGGATCTGTAATTTTTGTTTTTGTTTTTCGGAAATTTTTTAGTGGGGCTCCATTTGTGCCATAATTCTGATGATAATGTCAAAATTTTATTGATTTCCATCCATTCGTGCCAGAGCAAGTTTGGAATCCATTTTCGAGGTGCTAGTGTCGGTATTTAGCCTCCCCCTAATGAAAATGTTTATTGTAATTTTCCTTCGTTCACCATTTTGTAATTTCTTTCAAATTACATTCTCTATTCTCACGAATTGTAGAAAATTTATTTATTCAAGTATCACTTATTTCGGTCGCATTACCTATATTTAAATTCAAATTGAATTACAAAATTTTGGGGGTGAAGTAAGTATTTATGTCAACTTTACCAATTCTCACCCTAACAAATTTAGTTAAGAATTTTGTCAAATACTGTACCGATGCTGACAAATGTTTCTAAATTTGTTTGAATTTTCTATCAGTCCTCAATGTTTTATTTTTTTTCTATTTGCAACGCTTCTTATTAGCGGGTGGCTAAAAAATTTGCTGAAATCAAAAAGCTTTTTCTTGGGCCAAAAAATGTTTTTTAAAGAACATGTGAAGTGGAAAGGGTCAGTGACGGTGAGACACTAATCGAATTTGTCCTGTATTTACTTGTACGGTCGACTTTTATAAACATCCATGAAAGCTGAGGAATATTGACGACAGAGCGAAAAAAAAGTTAACGATAGTGATATTTATGAAGATAAAAATAAAAGTTTTTGTTCTCCTCGTCCTCTGGTAGCGATTTGTTTGCGTTAAAATTTTATAATGCACCACTTGGCGTTTGCGAGGACTATACGAGAGGTTTTTTGAGGACCTTCGAACAAATAAAAGGGCTCGTATCGTGTTGTTCGACTCGTTAAATCTCGCAAATTACGTCCTTTTGTTTTTTATCGTTATATATGTTTACCGCTTGAATGACCTGAATAATGTGCTTGTATCGTACAAATGTGTGTTCCAGCTGTGATATTAACATTATACGAGACACTGTGGCACAGTCTCGCTCGTTAAGGTGCGAATTTTTTACTTCCAAGTTCCTCTTTATCGCACATGAAACATTTTCCACACGTTTTTTGTGAAACTATTCCTTCCACCCCTTAAGATCATTAATATTGCATGAAACAAAACAAAATCAGGGCAAAAAAGGAGCGAATAAATACAAAAAAAACTGCAAGAAATTATTTTATTGCACTCCGTGCGCAAAGTGCCACTTTGCGCACTCGTACAATAAAATTTCGTACGATACTATTTAAAAATTCGAACCCCACAATGTTACCCGAAAAAGAGTTTAGAAATTTCATATTTTTTTAAAAGTTTTTTGATATTCTGAGAGGGTTGTAAATATTTTTCGAAAAAAGTTTAAATTTGTCTTTATAGTGCAGTATATTTTGTGATTTATCATGTCATTTTCATCATCGAAAAAAAATAATGCAAAACGATCTTCATAATTTCGTCGAAAATCAATAATCCGCAATAGTCACATTTTTTTTTGTTAACCAGAGAATAAATATACATCTTCCCAATGTGTTTATCAGCGTTTACTGTAATTAGATGAAAATCCAAGACCATGGAATCCAAAATTATGGTTTTGGTATTCCAAAGAATCAGTCTCGTTATAATTTTCCACATATTTTGAACTGCTTGCTCTTATTACGCGTGCTTTCTATCAAGACTATCGTTGTTTTTCTTCTAAACTTTTTCCCCTCATGTTCTCTATTAAATCTTTCAAGTTCTTTTCTTTTCTTTGAGCTTACAACCCTATACATATGAGGTATTCCATACCAAGCCGACCAATCCGTGGACCCGACCATTTTTTATTTTGTTGAAAATTTCTCATTTTTGTGTACGTACTGAAAGCAGTCTCTCAGATTTTTTAAAGATTTTTGTCTCAACCCAACTAACCACAATAAATTTTTCAAAATTTGACACAATTTTTTTTCGAATGCTCATAACTTTTTAAAAACCGGAGATATCAAAATAAGACACAAGACCATTTTTTTCATTTTCATATGTTTTTTGGAGTTTTAAACACAAAATATATTTTCAACTTGGACGCCTTCAATTCATTTTGAAAAAATTCACCACTTTTTAAGAGACATTTTCACAAGTATTAAAAAATTGGCAGCTTGTGATTCTCAAATCTTGTATTTTTTATCTATTTTTGAAGTTATAAGAAACATGAAAAAACGGAGATACCAAAATAAAACAGATAATTTTTTTTCCATTTTGAGTTGTAGTTTTATTTAAAAAATACAAAAAAAATGTCGATATTTATTTTCATATGATTTTTTAAGTTTTAAACACAAAACATTTTTTTTAACTTGGGCCCTATAGATTTTCTTGAAAAAATGCACTATTTTTTAAGAGATATTTTCACAAGTACTAAAACATTGGCAGCTTGTGATTCTCATAACTTGTATTTTTTATCTATTTTTGAAGTTATAAAAAACATGAAAAAAGTAAAACAAAAGACCGTTGCGACGTTACTTCACGCCTGATCGATCTGCCGCGTCATCCCAACTAGTGTAAGCATTAGTTGAGTTGAGATCAAGAGACTATTGTGTTGTTATTTGTCTGCGCTCAAGTTCACGCAATCATCAAATAACGTATTAATACTTTAGCGTTAATAACTAATAAATATTGATGGTTGTCACATCGAATGACACTGAAACGGACAACAGACGGATCAGGCGTGGGTTAGCGTCGCAGCGGTAATTTTTTAAAACTTTTTTCATGTTTTTTATAACTTCAAAAATAGATAACAAATACAAGTTATGAGAATCACGAGCTGCAAATTTTTTAGTACTTGTGAAACTATCTCTTAAAAAATAGTGCTTTTTCACAAAAATCTAAAGGGTCCAAGTAAACAAAAAAAATATTTTGTGTTTAAAACTTCAAAAAACATGAAAATAAATATCGACATTTTTTTTTTGTATTTTTTAAATAAAACTACAACTCAAGACGGAAAAAAATGATCTTCTGTTTTATTTTGGTATCTCCACTTTTTCATGTTTTTTATAACTTCAAAAATAGATAAAAAATACAAGATATGAGAATCACAAGCTGCCAGTTTTTACTACTTATGAAAATGTCTTTTAAAAAGTGGTGAATTTTTTCGAAAAAGTTAAAGGGGTCCAAGTTGAAAAAAAAATGTTGAGTTTAAAACTTCAGAAAACGTATGAAAATGAATATCGATATTTTTTTTATAAAACTGCAACTCAAGACGAAAAAAAATAGTCTTGTGTCTTATTTTGATATCTTCGGTTTTTTTAAAGTTATGAGCATTCGAAAAAAAATTGTGTCAAATTTTGAAAAATTTATTGTGGTTAGTTGGGTTGAGACAAAAATCTAAAAAAATTCTGAGACTGCTTTCAGTACGTTCAAAAAAATGAAAATTTTTCAACAAAATCAAAAATGGTCGGGTCCACGGATTGGCCGGCTTGGTATGGAATACCTCATCTGTATAATCAAGGAGGAAAATAGAAAAAAGGATATACACTGCCGTCCAAATTTTGGAAACACTAGCCCCGATTCCGCTTCGCACAAAAAGTTTCACTGCTCTTTTAAAAATAAGAATTTTTAAATTCAACAAGCAGCGTTTCAAGGGGGACATATTCAGCTTCATTTGCATTTAAAAAAAATCGATTTTTTTTAAATCCAGTACGCCCTTTGAAATATGGTCATTTTTCGGCTTTTTTATAGCGTTGAAATTTTAGCGTACGACCTATGAACATTTTTTTCAACTGTTTTTCACATAAAAACTTCTGGAGAGGAGTATAAGCTTGGATTTTGTTTTTTTTAAAGTTTCCTACAATTTTTTTTCTCAAAAATATTCAATTTTTCGCAAAAAGCGACCATAAAGTGTAGCGTAACTCAGAAAGTTGCACACAAGCATTACATTAGTTGGGATGACGCGGCACACT
This sequence comes from Alloplasta piceator, assembly GCA_946863875.1. Classification (NCBI taxonomy): domain Eukaryota; kingdom Metazoa; phylum Arthropoda; class Insecta; order Hymenoptera; family Ichneumonidae; genus Alloplasta; species Alloplasta piceator. Next base: position 31,105,316 of record OX333072.1, on the reverse strand, counting down.
AATCAGGCGTGAATTAGCGTCGCACAGCGGTCATTGGTTTTACTTTTTTAGTGTTTTTTATCATTTCAAAAACAGATAAAAAATACAATTTATGAATATCACAAACTGCAAATTTTTTAGTAATTGTGAAAATGTCTCATAAAAAATTGAGAATTTTTTCAAAAAAATCGAAATGGTCCAAGTTGAAGAAAAAAAATATTTTGGGTTTAAAACTGAAAAAAAAAACATATGAAAATTAATTTTGATATTTTTTTTGTATTTTTTTCATGAAACTATAACTCGAGACGAAAAAAAATGATCTTCTATTTTATTTTGATATCTTCGTTTTTGTTTCAAATTACGAGCATTTTTTAAAAATTGTGTAAAATTTAGAAAAATGTATAGTGGTAAGAATAGTTGAGGCAAAAATCTAAAAAAAATCTGAAAGACTGCTTTCAGGACCTACAGAAAAAAGGAAAATGTTTAATAAAATTAAAAATGGTCGGGGTCACGGATTGGTCGGTTTTGTATGGAATGCTCCATATATATAATAATATATCATCATAATACATTAATAATAATAATAATAATAGCAACAATTCACTTTGTATTTCTGTAGAAAGCTACAGTCCATCTATTTGACCATAGTCTTGTGTTCTTCGCTCTCTTGCTTCTTTTTTTCATTAACCAAACCTTGGCGTTTGTATATACGTCAAGAGAGGGATCTTCTGAAAAATTTATACGACCGAAAGATCGAGCTACGAGCGAGCTTTGTACGCCACAAGAAAAGGATTCAGTCTAAACACACTATATCACAGTTGGCCCGAGGACAAATAAATTCGACGACTTTCTCGCCACTTTTTTTTTTAACCGTGAATATTAGGGCGATGCAGCAGAAAAATGATGATCTTTTTTTTTGTTTTCATGAAAAAAAATGTTAGTAGTGCATAGTAGAATAAAACTCCTTGGCGTAAAGAGATTTACAGCCAAATTTTAGAAGAATTTTCGGAGTGGATTTATATTATAATTTGCCACTGCTTTCATAATAAGAATAATTGAAAATATACTGAAAAATATTTATTCTAAAACATAGGAAAAATGATCAAGAACACAGATCAGAAATAGTTCATTTGAAAATGTATACACTGAGATAAAAAATTACTAGAACCAAATGAAATAAAGTTTTGAAGGCGAGAAATCATTTTTTTCATTATTTGCCAAAACATATTAGATTGGTTCCCTTATATATTTACTTGGTTCATTTTTTTCAGTCGATTCCATAAATTTCTATTTCAATAAACGAATTTACTTGAATCTAACAATGTGTTAGATTGTATGTAATGTGTTACATGAATATGTAATATGTTGTTTAATTCAAGAACACATTTTATCATTCAAAACATGCACGTCTTTTAATACAGGAAGCACTGAGAAAAAAAATATGTTGAATCAACAAATTAATTAGTCCTATCAACTGGAAAAATGATTGATTCAATCAAATGCATGTTTATTAATTGTTGCTCAACATTTTATAAAAAATATATAGCCCTTGCCAAATAATTTAATATGCATAGTTTAGTGACCCCAAAAAAAGATAAATAGAAAAAAGACAAATCTGCGCCAATTCTCCGATCTAATTTCTCTGTCCGACCGAGGTTCAAACCCTCGATCCTACCTACCATCATACCTATCCTACCTAACTACCTAACACGCTACCTATTACGCTATCGACTTCTACTATGCACTTGAAAAAATTGAAGAGTTATGAAGATTCGAATATAAGAAAACATTTAAAAAACCAGTTTTTTAATTTGTAATAATTTATGTATACTATTAAAGTATACTATAGAAATGATAGTTCTTTGCTTGAAGGAAGTAAAAATTTAATCACTCCAAACAAATATTCTATTGGAATAAAATAATGTGTTCCTTATTTTACTGCAGCTTTTTTTTTAAATAATCACAATCAAATTTATATCTAATAAATATTGAAAATACTACAGAAATATTTTTGGAAGTAAAATAATGATGAATTTCTTGCAAAGAAATAATTTTGTTCGAAAAAAATTAATTTCGTATTGAAGACGTTTTTTAGATTTAAATAATCTAATGTTTATGATGCGATAAATGTAATTAATCTAATGAATACAAATTTAATCAAATCTATCATGCATTTAATTGTTACTATTAAATAATAGTTTAATATAATGGAGTAATAGATCCGTGAAAGTATTTTTTTAAATGAAGAGATTTTCTTGGTTCAATAAATAAATAATTGAATTAATACTTTCATTCAATAAATAAATTCATGTTCTCAAATTCAATAATTTTTTCTCTCAGTATTTATATTTATATATGGGTCATTGTCCATGTCAAATCGACTAAGAGTTGGAATCGACCCCTTTCAATTTCGATGAAATGCGATCAGAAGTTTTCGTTTTCAATGAAACGAAGTTCTACCAACGGAAAAAAATTAAATTTTTTTTTTTTCGCCATTTATGCAAAATTCAAAATTTCACCATTTTTCAAATCTTTCAAGTTTATTTTTTAAATATCTCGAAAACTATTATTGTTACGAAAAATCGTTTCTAATTCGTCTTAAAGAGTATACTTGGGGCTACGAAAAAAAAATATTTCGAAATTTTTTTTGAAAAATGATGAATTTGGAGAAATTTGAATTTTCAAAAATCGTGAAAATCCAAGTTTCGTATTTTATTTTTGGTTCAATGTTTTTTCATATAATACCTTGTACTGATCTTAAAAGATCCTGAAAATTTCAGAGATGTTTTTTTTTCAAAAATATAAATTTTTGAATTTTTAAACATCTTGCAAATCCACGAACAACGTTAAATTTTTGGTTACATTTTTTTAATATAATACCTTGTACTGATTTTGAAAGATCCTGAAATTTTCAGGATCGTGTGTTTTTGTTTCAAAAATATAAATTTTTGAATTTTGATAATAAAATTTTTTTTTTAATTGTCATTAATTGAAATTTTTACTGTTCAAAATTACAGAATTACATGATTGCTCAACTTCACTTAAACTCAGAAGAAAAACAAAAATTTCTTTTTTACCAAAATTCAAAAATTTATATTTTTGAAAAAAATACCTCTCTGAAATTATTGCAAGATCTTTTAAGATCAGTACAAGGTATTGTATAAAAAAAAAAATAAACCAAAAATAAAATACGGAACTTGGATTTTCACGATTTTTGAAAATCAAAATTCTCCAAATTCATCATTTTTCAAAAATTTTTTTCGGAACATATATTTTTTCGTAGCCCCAAGTATACTCTTGAAAACAAATTCAGAACGATTTTTCGTAACTATAATAGTTTTCGAGATATTTGAAAAATAAACTTGAAAGATTTGAAAAATTTTGAATAACTTTCGACAAAAAAATTTTAAATTTTGTTCCATTGGTAGAACTTCGTTTTATTGAAAACGAAAACTTCTGACCAAATTTCATCGAAATTGAGAGGGGTCGATTCTAACTCTTGGTCGATTTGACATGGAATGACCCATATTTATTATATTGTGCGGAAAACGAACTTTCAAACTTTTAGAAACAATTTTCACCCTAAATTGAAATGAAGAAAAAATAATTTGCCAATATTTTTTTTTTTAATATAAAAAGATTAAGATATTTTAGAAAAAAGTATATTCTAGTATAAAAAATATATTAGTAGAATATACTAAATATATAAAAAATTATATTTAGTATATTCTACGAACAATTTATTATGCATATTTCGTCGAAAAAAAGATAGATATAAATCGTTTTTCATTCGAATGGTGCACATCCCTCTCGAATCTCACTTTACATAGGGGTTTGATATATGGAACGACTAGCGTGAAAACTTGGCACGAGCGTTTAACACGCCGAGAGAAATTTATCGACGAACACGGTGGAGAGTACCGACGAGCAGGGAAGAGGAGAGCTTAAGTGAGCCAGAAGCTGCGCCAAGCTTTCGCCCAGTGGCCGCTGGCCATTTTTCGAAAAATGCACGGATTTGTGACGTCGGCGGAATAATAACGACAATTAGTTTTGACGATTATTAACGTGGCATTTACTCAATTACGGAAATTCGAATTAGTCAGATATATGCGATATAATATAAAATATATGATATAATACATAATGTATAATATTATATTATATTGTATATTCCATTATATTAGATCGTATTATAATAATATTAAATTACAAAGCAAATATACCGCGAAATCTAGTTCATCTAATAGTATAAAATATATCAAATATATTCTACATCTGACACATCTGAATTTTAGCTCGAAAATACGTATATAATTTGGGAAGTTTGTCTATTTTAATTAATTGAGAAATAATTATTTTCCCACATAAATTTGCCCGCGGGTTGCATCGTAAGATCAACATATTTTTTTAAATTGTTTTATATATTCAATCAATTTATTTTTCCTTAATGGTACTAAAGGTATTGATTATTTTAGTCAGATATGATTTTCTTATTTCCTTTACATTTCTCGGATCGTAGTTATTTTCTCTTCGCCCTGTCGTCCACGTTTTCTTTTTTATTCAATTATTTTAAAGATTCGAATTGAATAATGAAAAGTCGGAAAACCGACGAATTATTTTGTGGTACGAGAGTACAAATTTTCCGATTGGCCAATTTGGAGACTTCAAACGAGAAACTATAGGGCAATTGCCAAGAGCTTACTATATATATACATATACAATGGATATCGACGAACCGGAAGTTCGCGACAGTTGGCGTGACGACAAGGGAAGCCCAATCGTTGACCAACGAGCTTTTGATCACGCTCGATCGTCGCCTTCAAATTCCACATACTCACTTTTATATTAGGGTGGTGCGAAAATTTTTTTTTTCTCAAAAATAAGTTATTCGGAATCATATACTGAGAAAAAAGAATGTTTGAATGAACAAAATCTGCAGTCAAATACATTCAACTAGATATTTAGTTGGTACAATTCAACATTTTTTTGCCTGAATAATATTTTAGTCAACCGAAGCACAGAATTGTTACAAAAACTAATAATTTAGTTAGACCAAATAAATATCCAGTTAAACGTATTTGACTGCAGATTTTGTTCATTCAAACATTTTTTTTTCTCAGTGTATTGTAGAACAAATTTTTTATTAGTTCATATCATTTAAATATTGTTATATATCATTTGTTATATTATTTAAATATTATTATTTGATTTGATCGTATAATGTTATACAATAAAATCAAATAACGAATGATATAACAATATTTAAATGATATAAACTAAATGCACCAATAAACAAAACTTGAGTATTTGCACTGAGAAAAAAAAATGGTTGAATATGCAAAATCGTTTAGTTGAATACGTGCAACTAAATATTTACTTGTACAATCCAAATTTTTGTTGCCTGAACAATATTTTGGTCAACCGAATCGCGGAATTATTTCAGAAACTAATTATTTAGTTAGACCAAATAAAAAATTAGATGCCCGTATTGAACTAACGATTTTGCATATTCAACCATTTTTTTTCTCAGTGTGTATATAATCTATGAAGTTTTTAATGCACCAGAAATTCATCAAAAAAATCGAAATTTTTTTTTTCCGATTTCCTTAAAGTATATATATTCAAAAATATGTAAACAAATTTTTCACTCAAAATCTCAAAAATTGTCCGCAGATATACTCAACGGAAAAGCAAGTAGTCCTTTGGGATCACCTGCCATCATATTACCCGGGAATAGATAGTTTAATGTAGGTATAAATATTTAAGATATAGCAATATTCAGAGAAAACGAATTTGCAATGAACACTTTTAACACCTATTTCTCAAAACGACTCTTTTGAACACGGTGGCATCGATTGCTGAAAGACCAATGAACCAATTTTTGAAAAAATTTAATTTTTGTAATCGCATTTAGCTAGATAGTTTAATGTAAGTATAAATATTTAAGATGTAACAACATTCAGAGAAAACGAATTTACAATGGAAACTTTTAACACCTATTTCTCAAAACGACTCTTTTGAACACGGTGGCATCGATTGCTGAAAGACCACTGAACCAATTTAAAAAAAAAATTAAATTTTGTAATCGCAGTTACTAGGATTGCTCGTAGCCGATTTTCAAAATTTTAAAAATAAATATTTTTCAAGACCTTCTAAAAAGCATAAAAAACTATCGAAAAAAGAAAAAAAATCAAATCAGCGCTATTTTGTGAAAGAAATAAAAAAAAATGACTACGCTTAACGATAGTGACTGTTGTGTAGATTAAACAAATTATTTGGTTTTTTTATTTCAGATTATTTTTCATTGCTGTATCGCTGCCACTAGCAGGAGTCCTTTTTTTTATAATGTCATTACGTTCATGTTAATAACTTTGCCAATTTTTAATATTTTTCAATAAAACATTGTATGAATATAGTTGAATATATACTTTATAAATTGCTTTTTGTCTGATCCTCAAATAATCTTCTCTACTGGCAAATAAAAATTCCCGAAAATCGGCTATTTCTAGCGCCATCACAGTGGCGTTCCCCCTTAACAACGTTAAAATCGTCGAATTTTTGAGATTTCTTTCTATATTTTCTTCCATCGTTTTTGAGTACCCCAAAAACGTAAAACAAATGTTGAGTTTCACGAAAGACGCATTTTTACACATTTCCAATTTAAATTATTGACTATTTCAGCCGTTTTTTGTCTTTTCGTCTTCAACATTACGTTATTTTCAGTAACGAGACGCGATATATGATAAAACGAATGGGAGAGAGAGCACGAAGCCTTCGGTTGATCTGGATTCCCTCAAGGGGCGTACGAGAAAAGCTCATTTTTCATCCCTCTATCTCCCTTTCTCTTTCTCTCTGCTATATTACACATAAACCTTCTTGTATTCGTTCTCTTTTCTTCCCCCGAGAAAAGCTTCGTTTTTTTTACCCTCTTTCATTTTCACCGTCTTTCGCCTTTCCAGAATGTCGTGAAACCGTATATTTAGCATACATTGAGGTTTTTTTCTCCATTGAAACATAATATAAAATATGTACTTCGCCATAATTTCCATATAAAATAAAAAAAAAGTTTTTATTCAATTGCTGACAATTTGAACATTTGATCGAAAAATGTTCGGAACGAAAAAAAATACTGAAATTTCTTAATGTAATTCTGAAGTATCGGACAATGTATCGGCAACGTTCCCACACGTTCGTCTCCCAATTTGTGAAATCCCATGGATTTTACGAATTAATTGTTTGAGTCAATTTGGAGACAAAATATCGACCATTCTATCGCCAAAATTTTGCTCACATTAAATAATTTGAAAAATTTACTTTTTTGTTTATTGTTTTGTTAGGTGGGGGTCGAAGAGTCGACTAACTAATATTTCGAACAGCCAAAATCCCGAATTTCACGATTACGATCGTTCGAATAACGAAGCGCCGAAATCCCGAACGCCAGAAAAGCGAAAGCGGAGAGAGCCGCCCCATGCGTAAGAGAGAGAGAGATGCGCCTCCTCTCTCTCTTACGCATGGGGCGGCTCTCTCGACTTTCTCTTTTCTGGCGATCGGGATTTCGGCGCTTCGTTATTCTAACGCTCGTAATCGTAAAATTCGGGATTTTGGCCGTTCGAAATATTGGTTAGTCGACTCTTCGAACCCCACCCGTTTTGTTAATTTTTTTAATTGAGTGTAACGAAGTTACATTCGTGACATTTCATGTCTGAGGGAAGGACAAAAAAGTGAGCGCATTTATCCGGGAGTTTGTTAATATTTTTTTAGCCAATAATAAAGGGGTCTTGAGGGCAAACGGGACGACAAAAGGAGATATAGAAAGTCAGAGATGGAGAGAGAGATAATTGTTTTGCAACTGAATTTTCATGGTTTGGTACCGCAGGAGAGGATGAAGGGACCACGAATTGGAAGGGATGAATTATTATTCATGGAAGCGTCGATCGGCCTCCTTTCGTTCGGGAATAGGATTTTGATCATCGAACAGTTCGTAAATTGAAACTAAGGCAATTGCGTTGCTGTGTTGGGCCAAGAAACTTTCGGGATAACGAGAATTTTCTCGATACAGTCTCACGGCCGAGCGAAGGAGAAAGGGAGGATACGGTAGAGAAATAAATTTCGTTTCCTTCCCATTGATTGATGAATAATTGAAAGCCCGAAAAAACAAAAACCTTATTCCGATTCCCATTCGTCAAAGTCAATTAATAAATTGTTAATCGAAAAAACGAAAGTAAACGAAACAGGAAAAAAATCATGTTTTGAATAATGCATTTTGAGGGGATATATACGCAGTCAGGATTTTCAAAAAAACAACTTTTCAAAATTTCATCTTCCTAATGTACATATGTTTAAGTATATGGGGCATTCCACGTCAAATCTCGCGGTCATCGACCTGACCCCTTCGGGTTTCGATGTTCAATGAATTGTGGGTCTCATTTGACCCAAAATACGACCTCAAATTTTTACAAATTCATATTCCATTTTTTAGGGGTTGCCCGAGCTAAAAAATCATTAATATGAGGGAAAACATAAAGAAGGGCCGTTTTCAAATTGATGAAATTTTTTCACAGAAACTAGGGCCCAAAATCAATATTTTTGTCATAGTTCAATAATGGGACAAAAATAATTTCTATTTTTTGTTTTATTGTAATTTTTTTATTTTAATAATTCAATTGATTGTTTCCTGTATTGAGAACAACCAAAAAAATATCTTTCTAGTGAAACTTGATTTTTTTTCTTGGTTTAAGAGCGAAACGATATCATTTTTCGAAAATTTATTAACCTCGACAACCCGAAGTAAAACAAATGATTCAAACATTGAAAATAAATAAAATTATACTTGCAGTTATTGCGGAAAAAATAGTAATTATTTTGACTTTATGAATATATTGTTTAGTAATGAATCGAAATTTTTTTTTACCGGTAAATATTTTCCATTTTATAAACAATTAAAGGCTGAAACTTCCATAAAAAATCTCATTTTTTTTTAGAAGCTGCCATTTTGTTAAAAATAAATATTTTGCTTATTCATTCGATAAAATACTAGATTATACCTTCTATTAACGGAATCTTTTTTGTTTTTTATTTTGGATGATCTAATCCAGAGATATCGTGCTCACCGCAAGACGCCTTTTTTTAGAGGACCTCAGGGAGATCGGGAACAGCGGCTTCAAGAATGATTATTTTTTAAAAAGGAAAATTTCGAAATAAAGTTAAGTTTACAAAAACATGTTGATAAATATTTATGGTCATAAATTAAAATGTCTTTCCAGAAAAAATTGTTGAAAAATTGCTCTTTTCGACCTCCGCTGACTGCGCATAACCCCTTAATTTGAAATTAATTATATTCAACGGAGGTGAATGAAATAAATTAAGCTCGTATTCATTCGGATCTCTTAAATTTCATTCCATTATAATTAATCCTCACTCGTTCAAAGCACACATGTGAGCATTATCAAATTTAATCCACGGAAAATGTTGAAATTCCAGAGGGTTATGCGCGGAACTCCAAATCCAGTATATTCGACCGAGAATTTTCAACGAGGCAGTGAGAGATAAAGAGAAAGAGAGAGAGAGAAATAAAGAGATAGGAAATTCCGTAAATCCAGTAGAAAATATTCGACGAAGAATGGTGAACATGTTTTCCCGTATGTTTCCTCTCAATTCCTTCTTTTTAAAGTAGAAAAGATTTAAAAAATAGAAAACTCTTTTTTTGTTTAAACAATATTTTTTGCCAGTATATAATCCTGTAAATTTTCCTGAAATTTAAAATATGAGGGGATGAAAATGCACAGGTTATATAGTTATAGGCTGTTACGTTGAATGTATAACCTTCAACTTGTTTTTTTTCCAAAATTAATTTTTTTAAAAGACGGTTAGCAAGACTTCTCAAAAACTATCAATCAGCCGCGGTATAACCGCAGCAAAATTCATTAATCAAATCCAAAAGCGACTTAGGTCGAGTTAACGTGGAATACCCCGTATAAATTTCATATATTATATCGTCGAGACTCTTATCTCACATATGTCCACGTCACTCGCGGCCTTCTATTTTCCTCACTTCCTCCCCTAAAAAACGCTTAAAAAACGCCCTTTCATCAATTATTCATGTCTCTTTCCCTCCATCTCTCTCCTGAGCCTCTTTATTCCAAGATGGTAATTTTTATATATTTCTCGTCATCTGCACGGCGATCATTTCGTAACTCCTCGACAGCCGAATCTTTTGTCACCAGAGAATAAAGCTCGTCTCGAAATGAAATAAAAGTGCAAAAATTCACTTCCGGTCGGGCTGGTGTGAGTGTGAGCTTGTGAAAGCGTGAAAATTGGGTTGTCGCGATTCTCGATTGTGCTTATTTCCGATAAAAGGATCCAATAGAAGTCAATCGTATGAAGAATTCATAATGTATCGTGTCTACGTGAGAATAGGAATGAACAAAGATTGGAGATTGTCGTGAAAATTGTTTTATTGCACTCCGTGCGCAAAGTGCCACTTTGCGCACTCGTACAATAATAGTACATTACGATACGAGTGCGTTGAAACTTTTTCTGACGAGTGTGAGTTTGCAGTATGAGCCGAAGGCGAATGCTGTAATCACACGAGTCAGAAAAATGTTTCTCGCACGAGTTTCGTACAAAATTTTATTGCACGAGTGCGGAGAGTGACATTTTACGCACACGAAGTGTGCGTAAAATGGGCACTTTACGCACGGAGTGCAATAAAATTTCATACGATACTATTATTCGTTGGACGAAAACAAAAATTGAATAGAAAAATTAGAATTATATTTCGTTTGGCGCCAATTTGACTTTGTTAGTGATCAGATCAATGGTATTGATCATGATGATCATATTTACTTAAAATAAGTTATTTTTAAATAAATTTTCGTTTACTACACCATAAATTGTTGACTTTTCCCTTATGAAAATTTTTAACCGATAAAAAATGTAGCTGAAAGGGTTACAATTTTTTAAGTAAAAAACCTAATTTTTGAAAGTCTTTTTTCATGACTTTTCTTCCATGTAAATATTTCAAACAAAAACACACATACACACACAATTGTTTCATATACTGAAATGATCAAAGATAATTCCTAGATTTTTTCAAGTCAATAGAATGGGTACTTTTTTTGACAACCATCCAAAAAGTCGGTCGGGTCAAATTGACCCAGTGTGACCAACCTGGAATTATTTTGAAGTGTGATCAGCGAGGGTTAATAAATTCAAGTCTGTGCAAGGCATATTGGCATTTAAATTATTAAAGTAAAGTAAAATCATTAAATGTATAAATGAAGAATTAATCATATTCATAAAATAACTAATAATTAACCCTCATTTGACACACTGGGGTACAAAACACCCCAGCCCTAAATTTCCTTAGTTTTGAGTACCTAAATTTCAAAAAATGTTACCTCCAGCGACATCTGCCGTTAGTTAGAGGATGCCACCCCACATAGAAATTTATATAAGTGAAATATAAGCAGAAAATATATTTTACTTGTATTGCATTAATAAGAGTCATGTATGCAGCGTATATCCAATACATTTAAAATATATGGAAAATATAAGTCGCATATTCAAGAATTTGGCGCTTGTTTGTATATGAGTTGTATACATTGAATGTATTCATAATATATGCAGCATATAAATTGTATAAATAGGAAATGTACATGGCTTTACGGGTGCATATATGCTACGTATAAAGCATATATATATAAAGTGTACGCGGTTGTATATTTAAATGTATGCCACGTTCAAAGTGCATATCTAAAAAATATACGCTGCTGTATATATTATGTAGATCATTATGTACGCATCACATAAATTATGTAGATCAAACGTATACATTCATTATTACATCTATGTAAGAATTGGGCGCTTGTTTTTATATAAGTTGTATACATGGAATGTATTGATAATGTATATCGCATATAAATTGTATATACTGTCATACCCCGACTTACGCTATGGCGTAAGTCGGGGTATCCCTATGCGGATACATGGAAACCCCGACTTCCGCCTTGGCGTAACTACGGGGCCAGTAAGTAAGTGTTTCATTTAAAATGAAATTCTATGAAATTTGTATTTCGCATATATTTACTTGTATAATAAAAATAAAATCGTAATAAAATGTCCATATGTTATTAATATACCGGTAAAATATTTGACATTATGTATTTTCATGTGTAAGAAAAATATAATTAAAATAGATTCTTCCTACAAAAAGTATGTCAGTGATACATACAAAAAAGTAAGTATTTCATTTAAAATAAAATTATATGAAATTTGTATTTCGCATATATTTACTGTCTGGAATTTATATGGAATATATATGCGCCATCTATGCAGCGCATAGATGGCGCGTATATGTGGATTATATTACTTTTTGGCGCTATATATGTGACGGTTATAAATATACGCCGCATATAATTTTCGCGTATATTTCACTTATCTAAATTTCCATGTGGGACTGCTCCTCCAAGCTTATAGCATTATTCTAAGACAATAAGTTTTTGTGTAGTAGCCATCCAAAGTCGAGAAGGTCGAGTGCGAAAATTTTTTGCGAATTTTTTTCCTATTACATTATTTTACTACAACTATTTGTTTTCTTGTGGTACTATATGTAGACCAAACTCAATTAAATTTTTAAAGATTTTTGTCGAAACATAAAAAAGTTATGATTTTTTTCGTAAAAGTTGTAATTTTTTCTGCTGTTTTGAATATTTCAATTTTTAAATCATATTTAACTTTTATATTTTACTATAAATCCTGTATAACTTTGGGAAGTAACCACTCAAGAGGTTCTAAAAAAAATGGCAAGTTCAAATATTAAATGGTATATTTTTTATGAAAATTTTTATCGCTGGGGTACGAACGACCCCAGTGTGTCGAGTACGTTTTTCTGCAGAAGTGTAACAAGTAAGGGTTAAATAAATGTATGAAGCAAGTCAAATTTAATTATAAAATACATTGTCATTTCTGTTTTTAATGGAAATACTATTGGAAACATTTTATTTCATTCTTGTAATAAAAATATTATTAACGATATTTCATTTCAATCTCACAAGTCCTCTTATATTTATGATATATTTTTTTATGGTCTCATAAAAGCTCGAAACGTTAAATTACGCTCGTTTAAGGGAAGATCCAGAGGGTCATGAGACGTGAGACTGGAGACCTGACGGGAACGACGAGGAAATCAGTGGAAATGGCATGACTCGCGAAATTCTCTATGAGGACGAAGAAATTCTCACGTCTAGTTCTCGAGGGAAACAAGGATCGTCAATTGACGAGAGAAAGATGAGAAGAAGCTCTCTTCTCGATATGTACTCTTATCGCCATTAGCATCGACCTTTTCGACGTCACTCAACGACGTCATAATGCTCGTGAGTATCTATAATAATCCATCGTTGGAAACGCACAGTAATGTCCACCCAAACCAACACAGTTGACATTTCCAATGACATTTTCGCGACGAACGATGATTTTGCACATACCCGGGCAAAATATAATCTGCATATGTTTTGCACAGTTGCTTGTTTGTATGGCCCGAATGCGAATCAAATTTTTTTCAGAAATACACTCAGTCAAAAAATTAAAGGAACAGCAAAATTTTCGAGATTTCCCGTGTGAAAATTTTGTTAGGGGATTCATAGGGGCCCGATTAACTTTCCCGAATAAATACAGGGGCCCGACAAGGAAACCCGTTCAGGTCCCGTTAAGGATTGTCCCACTTTATTGAGATTTAAAAGATGCCGTATCGGGGCCCTTAAAAGATACCATATCGGAGCCCTTAAAAGATTCCGTATCAGGGCCCTTAAGAGAGAATTATTTATTTTTTCCATATATTTATCATTTATTACGATGAAATTCAATTCTATATTCACAATTGATAGTTTCTAAGGGTCAAGAAACGAAAAAAAAATTTGAAGAGAAAAAAAATTCAGCCCTCAGTGGGGTTTGAACCCGCGACCCTCGTTTTTACGCAAATCCTCAAATTCAACAAGAATTAAATTAAAAAAAAAATAGACAATTTGAAAGTTCATGAATTTTTCTGAGTGATTTAGTTGTCTTGCATATTCGCGGACCCTAGAATATGGACAAGATCAGACTGGGATTTGAAACCTACCTACCTATCGATCCTAAACTAACGACCTAAGACTGGGACGCTAACCACTACATCGCCGACTACTTTTGATATACTGATGTAAATATCATATTTATGGAACAAAGGTCGAGAAATAAATACGTACCAAAATAGTATTAGGAATTTATTTTCATTACCCGAAAGCCAATTTTGATTCAACTTGTCTTTAAACTAAATTAATAAAAATCAAATATTGAATCAGATGAGTAATAATAATAATAATAATGTTGATAATAATAATAATAATAATAATAATAATAATAATAATAATAATAATAATAATAATAATAGTACATTTAATTATTAATATTATTACTTAATTTATATTGTCTAAGTATCCTTTTAAGTAATATGAAGTAATTACTTCATATATTGACCGGGCTCTAGCTTTATTTACCTATAAAGCCCTCGTTTAAATATATAATCAAAAACTTATTGAAACCTGACCGAGCCCTGTTTTGATTTACCTATAAAGCCTTTGTTTAAATGTAGAATGGAAAACCTATTTAAACCAGACCGGGTCCTGCCTTGATTCACCTATCAAGGCCCGATTGAATTTTAAACTAAAAAACCTATTTAAACCAGATCGGGCCCTGCGTTAATTTACCTGTCAAGGCCCTATTGAATTTTAAACTGGAAACCTATTTAAACCAGACCGGGCCCTGCCTTGATTTCCCTATCAAGGCCCTATTGAATTTTAAACTGGAAAACCCATTTAATCCGGACCGGGCCCTGCCTTGATTTACCTTTTAAGACCCTATTAAATTTTAAACTGGAAACCCTATTTAATCCGGACCGGGCCCCGCCTTGATTTACCTATTAAGCCCCTATTGAATTTTAAACGGGAAAACCTGTTATTGCCTTATCGGGGCCTTTTCAGGCTGTACCCGGGAAAATCATATTAGGGTTTCTACATTTAAGCCGATCCGGGCCCCGATTATTATCAGGGCTTCCCTAACTATTTTCCACACGGGTTTTCAGCGATTTTCAAAAGGCTGTAACTTTGTTAATTTTGGTCGTAATTTTTTTTTAAAAAAGCATTTCAAAGCTTGAATCTTCTAGTTTTGAAATCTTGAGTCAAACAAATTTTGTGGGCATCATCCTCGAAATAAATATCACGGTAAACATTTTCTCGAAATTTTTGCTTTTTTCAAAACAGTCGATGGGCTCCAAAATTTTTTATCGAGATTAACCAATCCATATAGATCGTTTAGCCGGATTCCTTGGCTTTAATTTGCTTTTTTTATTTTTGTTCTACGACCATTTTTCGCTGAGATATCGGCGATTGAACAAAAATTCGTCTTTTTTTAAATCTTCGATATCTCTGGAACTGATGTTCGCACAGCGAGTAAACGGTGAGTTTCGGAAACTTAAATCTACCCTCTATAAGTGCCTGTTACTGTTATAAACGAAAAAAATTGTTTCCATGCTTAATTTTGACTTGAAAAAGTAAAAAAAATAGATTTTTTTCATGTTTCAGAAAACCCGAGTCGAAATTTTTGACCTCCCTTCAACCCCGAGGCTTCGTCACAAGATTAGGGGAGTATCGGGCATCGAAGCGAGGGTACAGCGTATAGATGAGGGATATGTCAGGGCCTCGGTAAAGCCTCAAAAAGTCTCGAAAGTAGACTTTTTCCCCAAAGGAGGCCCATGAGGGTACGAATAGAACCTCCGAAACCTCGCTTGGGCCTATTTTAGCCCTGCCGCAAGGCCTCCGGAACCTCGCTTGAGCCTCTTCCAGCTCTCCCTAGAAACCTCCTAGGCCTCCTTTAGGCCTATTCCAGCTCTCACCCAAAACCTCCTGGGCCTCCTTTAGGCCTATTGCAGCTCTCTCGCAAATCCTCCTGGCCCTCCTTTCGGCCTGCTGCGAATGTACCGTAGACCCTCCAGGGCCTCAGACCCTCTGACCAATGGTACACGGAGTAGGGATAAGTAACGGGAATATATATATGAATGTTTCACATATGTAGGGATAGTATCATTTATTTATGTTATATCCACGTTCAACATTATTACAAATTAAACTTACTGAAAATGGACAGAAAGAAAACCAATTTTTTTTTTCGTATCAACTATAATTAATGCGATAAGGCTTACTAGGAATTGCAATTTATAATATCTCTTAAATATATATTTGAACGTAACAACATATTAATTTTTTTTTAAATATATTTTTTCTTTTCTACCTCGTCAGGTGTACTACTTGCCTCCTCTTCTCGCACTAGTGTCGAACGGTTGTTGAACGGGGAAGTATGCATCAGAAGATTGCACGTCTTCCCATACCCGACGATCCTTTGAAGTTTCCTCTGCAAGTACCATCCACGCAGCAATACAAGCCACTTTTTCGGCTTTTTGCACACCTTCCATCTTTTTTTTCGTTGATGATTGCAGTGGTGAAAATTTTCGCTTGCGGACCCGCTATCTCGCCGGTAGACGCATTGGCGGGAGATATTTTTCACAGCTCGTCACGATTATCTGAAATATATAATCCACCACGTGTTCACAAGGGTTCAGTTTGCTAGGTTTACTTAAGTTGACTACCGGCGTTTCGACTTTTTTCTTACCAATTATTGAACAATGACGTAGTAGCAGGAACGCTTGTTCGTCTACGAGTCCACCCACGTGATTCTCGTTCGATCACAGACAACGCAATGATTTTTCGGAATTTGAATAAGTTCCAAAGCGTCATACAAGTTTTCGAGTCTCGACCACCTTTTTTCTTTGGATCTTTTTCTGGGTTTTGATAAACCACAAGGGCGCACAAGTCTCTTCACTCTCGTGCTCATCGTCGAATTGTTTTTTCTTATTATCAACGATTAATTATCCTCAACTATAAAATATCCAATCGAACATGAAAAAATATGAAAAACTATACGTGCGCTTGAGACAAGAGACTACACGAGACTGGTGCCGGGATGGCGGGAAGTCGTAACGTGCTCAAGCAAGCAGAGACACGCACTCACACAGAAAAAAAAGGGCACAGGCACATACACACAGACACAGAATTCGCACGCTAGTGAACGACGCACAACATCACTTTGTCGCCTTTGCGGCAATGCCACAAAAACACTACGAGCATCAACACACAATGGGTTACCGATGAGGCCTCTGAGGGTGAACCGAGGGTTTCGGACCAAAAAGTGATGGAGACAACGACTTGGAATCGAAAGGAGGTTACGGAGGCCTGTACCACTGATACGTTAGATCGAAAAGAGGCCTAGGAGGCCTACCCGAAGTTGAGTGGAATCGAACGGAGGCCTCTCGGAGGCACCGGATTCGACAAATGGGGTTCCGTAGGTCCAACGGAGGCCGGCGGCTTGTACATTACAAAGGAAATGAGACCTACGGGCATTCAAGGGAGGCTACAAATTTCGACTCGGGAATCTACCACAACTTTGCAGATATTGTGAAAAATACCAATGTTTTAAGGTACTTTTTTAGCTCGATACATACCTAAAAACCATGCCTATTTTCGAAACAATCGGTCGAGCCGTTTTTTGTGACCGAGTCATCAAACTTTTAGAAAAATTGAAGGAACCCGTTGATTGATCCCTAAAGACCAATTTCTACAAAAATTATTCCACACAAGAAAAGTGGTAAGAAATGTTATTTTACACAAGAGAAGTTGCAAGAAATATTATTCTACACCGGTTTCTATATACACTATTCTACACAAGTAAAGTGGCAAGGGATATTATTCTACACACAAATTAGTCTACACCAGATTATTTTACACAGGAGCAAGAGGCCTCTATTCTACACATGAGACTTTCTCCACAAAATTTTCTTCACACAACATTCTACACAAGAAAAGGTCGCCGGAAATAATATCCTATATTTTACGCATTATTTTCTTACACATTCAGCCTTCAGCAAAATTTAAAACTGAAATGAATAATCACGTTGCAGAGTTTCTGTCGTTCTTTTGAGTTGGATAAAAAATGTCGCCTGCAGAGTATTGCTGCAGACTGTAATGTGTAGAATAATGTGTAGGAAAATAATGTGTAATACTATTTCTTCTCACCTTCTCTTACGTAGAATGTTGTGTGTAAGAAGTGTCATGTGTAGAATAATAATGTGTAGAATTGAGGCTTCCACTATTTTCATATGCATTATTATCCTACACATTATTTTCCTACACATGTAACAAAGCTACACATGTCCTACAGCTTGTAACAAAACTCTGCAAGCGACATTTTTTTATCCAACTCAAAAAAACCACAGAAACTATGTAACGTGCTTATCCATTTCAGTAGTAAATTTTTCTAAGCCTGCAATGTGTAGGATAATAATGTATAGAATAATGATTTGTAGAATATAATCTTATTTCCTGTCATATTTCCTTGTGTAGAAAGTGTCATGTGTAGAATAATAATGTGTAGAGTAGAGGCCTCCGGAATATCCCTTGCCACTTCTCTTGTGTAGAATAATGTGTGTAAAAACCGGTGTAAAATAATTTTGTGTACAATAATATTCCTTATAACTTCTCTTGTGTAGAACAACATTTCTTGTCTCTTTTCTTGTGTAGAATAATTTGTGTAGAAAATGTCATGAGTAGAATAAAAATATGTAGAATCGAGACCTCCCCCTCACAGCTTACAACAAATTCTTTATTTTCTAGCAAGTATCATTTTTAATTTCTTTTTTAATATATTTTTTTCAATTAAATTTCTTGCTAAAATTGCTATCAATGAATAAGTTATGAAATAATGAGAAGCACGATATAATTAAATAACACAAAAAGCCGGAGTGGCGAAGAGTTCTTGAAATCTCGTTATTTTGAGAGTCTTTTCAGTCCACTAAAATGGATAAAAATACAGAAAAATATAATAAATAGAATTAAAAAAAATCCACCCTATTCGAGACATACAAATATCGATAATCTAGATAATAGATCTAGATAATAAATTTATAGTTGCAGAATCATGATCCTTGAATAAATGGTTTAGGGCGAGCTATAATTTGAAAATACAATCAAATTTTGATATTTTAATGGTGCCTCTCGTATCAAAATTACGAGGTTTACTCGGCTTGAAAGATAAGTATCTTCGCAAGATCGCGATCAAATACCTCGAGTAATAAACTCGCGTGACGCTTTAAAGCCGCATAAAGGAGAGATGCTCGTTATCGATAAGAGCCAAACAGGGACTTGTCCTTTTCGCGTCTACAGAGTGCTTTCTTTCTTTTCCTTTTTTGCCACTTCTTTTTCGGCTTGACGAGGAAGTCGCGCGAGAAAAAAGCTCACTTTACATCCGGGCAAATTCTTAAATCGCGTGTGACGCTCACACGTGCGAGCCGCGAGAATCTTGACGCGCAGCCAAGAATTATTCCCGCGAAGAATTCACCTTAAGGTGGAGTAAAAAAAAATCACATATATGTGTATATATATAGAGAAAGAGTGGTATACAGTCATGAGAAAGTCGAGATCTGGCGCATGAGATTTCCCAGGGTAAAAGAAATTTTACCTCCGAAGAAAGAGGGAAGAAGAATAAAAAAACACTCGAGTATACGTGCACATAAGGACCTTTAGGACGTCTTCATAATCGAATTTACGATGGAGTTTTTGCGACCGAATTACCAGCTCGATTTTTCGTCTGTGCACAAAATAGTAATACGACGTAAAGAGTTGGAGAGAGAGCGAGAGAAAACTTCTATAGTGGGAATCTGGCGGGCACACAAATAATTTTCTCCTCGAGGATTCAAGAAATTCGAGAAAGGGAGAGAAAGATTTACACTTGGGAACCGAAACCATTTACCAAACGGTCCCTCATCTTTCGGCAGAGAGCTCGAAAGGGTTTGGCCAAATAAGAATGGTGAATCGGTCTCCAGCGAATTTTGTGGCGCCGATTTTTGCCGAAGTTCCTAATCTATAAAAACAATTTTCCGCAAAATTACAGTTTCTAAATCGAAGCCGAGGAATCTTCCTGCTAAAAAAAGCGTTTATTCGATTTTCGCTATTTTTAAATATCATCCCACACGGAAATTTATATATTTTTAATATACGCAAAATATATGTGGATATATTTCGAATATATGTACATATATTTTTAATCCACACATATATGTTGCATATGTATTAGCATATATTCTTAATATATGCTGATATATATGCAACATATATGGTAGCATAACTAACTAACAAACATAATATTCATTTGATTATTAAAGTTTATTGTATTCACACTTTTCATCATTATTTCCATTATAATGTTTATCCCGCGAGAACAAGCGATCGGGCCCCTGCCACATGTTCGTAACGTATCGGCAGCGTCACGATAGTTTCCGGACTCGCCGCGAGATGTCGCAGAGCGGCAACCGCTGAACCCCCATACGGAGGATGCGACGAGTATGCTTATAAAGGCGGGCGCGAGAACGGAATATTAACAGAAGTCCGGCGCAAATGAAGCCATATAAAGAGTTCTTGCCGGCTTCTCATGAATTCGTACTGTTGTATTTGATTTTCCTAGAGAATTTCCGATTTTACGGAAATTTCTACACGGGTATCGCATATTCAACCCATCTTCGGGATGTATGCAGCCCATTTTTCAACTATATTTGGAATACATGCAACATATATTTAATCTATATTTCAGATGTATGCATCATATATATAAAATATATATTGTATGTATGTGTCGTACATTATACATGTATTTAAAATATATTTATATATATCTAAAATATATTTTAAATACATTCAAGATATACGTACATATGCGAAAAGCGGCAAAATCTATCCAAATAAATACATTACACATCTATACAAAATATATTTTAAATACATTCATATATATACGGTAATTATATTTTGAATATATTTCGTACGCAATTTTGCATATATTTTCAATATATAAATTTCCGTGTGGGATGAGGCGATCGAAAAATCTTCAACAATTCTGAATAATCAGAAACATGTCAATGCTAATGATTTTTTCTTTCTTTTCCATGCTAAACTCTATTTTCATTCATCAAATCTTCCTTTAATAATATTATTTTGTGGCGAAGAGATTTTTCTACTATTATGACAAAAATTGGCATGATTTGACTCTTATTTTTCTACATTTAAAAAAAAATCTCCAAATTCGACCTGCAACGCATTGAAAAAAAATATAAAAATGATAAATTTTCTCTTTTTTCATTGGAAATCCATCCATAAATCATTCTTTGGGTTTAATTAATGGGTGATCATGGCTGGAGTGGATGTGAGACATAACAAATAGATGTAACCAATAAGATTTTATTGATAATTTTAGTTTATTCACCCCTACTATCTATATTAATCTTTATCCCTATATTCCTGTTGATCACGACATTGACCTCTTTAACATCGAAGAATCCTGCTTCTTATTTTCCATTTATGAGCACCCATTTATTACACCGAAAGAGTGATTTATATATGGATTTCCATTATTTTTTTAAATTATTTTCTATCTTTATAAATGTATGAATTTTTGAAATTTTCATATTTCGGAGTGAACATACAATTAATGGGATAATTTTTTTTTTTAACTTTCCACAAAACTTTGGACCAACAATAAGCTTAGAAGCTCACGAATGTTAGACAAAAAAAAATGATTTTACCAACCAATTCCTTTTTCATCGATTGGTCAATCACGGACAGTACCAGAGATTAATATTCCTCTGTATTATCGCACATATCGTTTCCGTGTTATAAATCGATCGATGACAAATAAATCACCGTCATTCACACGCTTGAGTGTCCAAATTGATGAATAATAATTTCTTTTGTTAGTCAACAGTGAATTTGTTAAAAAAAAGTAGACAGACACTAAAAAGTTCCTAGAAATCATTACAACTCCAGGGACTTTCAAGTCGAAAGGACGACCCTTGAAAAGTACCTTAAGAAATTTATTTAGATCGATAAACGACAGCCACAATTGCGATGGTCCATATTTCCCCGTATCATTCTCGTACATCGTTTATCTGTTCTAAATAAATTTGTGGTTAACGAACGGATGTAATCCACCGGTTGTAGCACACGATGTGACATTGCACGAGCCCTTTTGTTTGTCGACTGTCGAATGGACGTGAACTGCCTTGGCTGTGAGATTTTCGAGCTGAGATTCGAGAAACAGCCCGTTCTCTGGGTTATATGTACATCCACAAAATACAGAATGTGCTCACATGTATACATATATTCATTCATACCTTCAATGTATGTGTGAACCTGCAACTGAGAGCTCACAGGATTCGTCGAAGGATGTGTTTATAGTTGATGCCAGGACGCCGAGAGGCACTAATTAGAAGCTGCTTTGCTAAACGATCCGCGAGTCCGTCGCGAGCTAAAGGAGCACACATACGTATTGTATCTGTGTACATGTACAAAATGGGTATATGGCCTGCGATTAACAAACCAGGCCCTGGAGAGAGAAAGAGAGAGAGAGAGAGAGAGAGAGAGAGAGAGAGAGAGAGAGAGAGAGAGAGAGAGAAGAGAGGCGGTGGTGTTGGCAGAACGTCTCGTCCTATGCCCCCCCCCCCCCCCCCGCTAATTTACGGTTTTCCCTTCATTAAGCACACGGTATCCTAGAAGAGGAGGAGAAATACTCACACATGTATAAATGGATCTTCCTCCTTCATATGCATATTTAAGGGTGGTCCTTATCTAGAGCTCGCCGGAGGAATTTTTTATCAGACACCCCCAAATCGACTCCAAATAATTCAAAAACAATACCCTAATTTGTTCAGATTTTTATCTAGACTCTAAACTCTAAATGATCATACGGGTGAATCTAGACGAATTGCAATTCGTCTAAAATTCTAATACAGTCGAACCTCGGCAACTCGAATCCCAGGGGCAGAGCTAATTTCTTCGAGTAAGAGAGGTTTCGACTTATCGAAGTTTTCGATGAGTTATAGAGGGTGACCAAAACAATATTCGACTTATAGAGGCTCGTAAAAATTCGCCAAATATAGAGGAAATATTCTTTATTTTGGGACGTCCATACAAGTTATACAAAATGTAACATATTTTAGTACATATCGACGGCAGTATGGAAAAACGTGCTATCTCAAATTGTGCTAGAAGAACGTGCTATCTCAAATTGTGCTAGAAAAACGTGCTATCTCAAATTGTGCTAGAAGAACGTGCTATCTTATAATTTGAGATAGCACGTTCTTCTACCACAATTTGAGAGAGCACGTTCTTCTAGCACATTTTGAGATTGCACGTTTTTCTAGCACAATTTGAGATAGCACGTTCTTCTAGCACAATTTGAGATAGCACGTTCTTCCGTACTGCCGTCGATATGTACATGGTAGACAATGGTTGTTCATTCACTATCATTTACAGGGTTTTGGAAAAAATCTGTTATTTTACTCTGCTTTAACTTATGCTGACGGTTAATTGCATTTTTGACCACGAACAGAGTTGCGAATTGCATTTTCAACTGCGAACAGACCTACGAATACGTTATCATCAATGTTTATAGATTTTTCTATGAAAGTTCGAACATCGTTCGAAGTCCGTCTTTTTTTACGCCAAATTTCGTCACTCGTGCCACTAGTAGTCTTCTGCGCACCGTAAAGCGTATTTAAGAGATAACTAGCGCCACGTACAGAGTAAAACAGGAACTAAAAAGTGCGGATAGAATGCTTTTATCGTTTTACGTCATTACATAAAGCGCTTCGAGTTGCAGAGGTCAGGGTATTGGAACTTCGAGTTATAGAGGTAACCTCCGACTTGTAGAGGTCGGGTATCTTTAAATTCAAGTTACAGAGGCGAAATAATGGTCCTTGATACGTTCGAAAAACTTCGAGTTATCCTCTATTTTTTACAGAGGTTTTCGCAAGAGAACAGACTGAGTCTCAGACTTATCGAGGTTTTCGAGTTATAGAGGTTCGAGTTGAGTGAGGTTCGACTGTACGGGTCAATATAGCGAATTGCAATTTGTCTAGATTGACCCGTATGATAATGTGAATTTTCCCTCAAATAGTAGCACCAATGAACACTAAAATCTTGCAGTTACAGATTTTTTAAAAAGTCATTACACTTAGAATAAAATATATCCGGAGAATATGGACGAAACACGTCTATTTCAAATGGGGAAATCTATCCTCTTTTCGGGAGGGGTTGGAGTCTAGATAAAAATCTGAAAAAATTAGGGTAGGTATTGGTTTTGAATGATTTGGAGTCGATTTGGGGGCCGCCTGATAAAAAAATCGTCCGAGCTCACAATAAGGACCACTCTAGTATATATAGCTTTGTGGGAATGGCATATAGGTATGGGTAACAGTGCGGGAGCTTCTCATCGTCATCCTTGCTGTTACAGTCCAGAATACCCTTTGACTATACATACTCATACACACATCTATATCCACCCTTATTCCCAGAAACAAGAAAGAAATCGAGAGAGAGAGATGGAGAACGTTCCCTCGAGCCAAATGAGAAATGAAGGATACGATGGGTCACTTGAAGCGTGCCAAAAAAAGATATAAAATGAACATATGGGTCGTTGAATTTTTTCGTTTAAATGACCAGACTTTTATATCATGTGTTCAGTGACGTTTTGAAGATAACATGTTTTCGGTGTAATTTTTGTAATGTTGCTTGTTAACATCGTGCGAATGCAAGGATTCAATCAGCAGATTAACAAAAATTCTTGCAACTTTTTGCTTTAAGGTACAAATATTGGCTACTTTAGGAGCCCAAAAAAAGGAAATTTTTAAGATTTTTTTCTCAGCGCCTTCATCAGACATAAAACTGTTTTTACAACATTGTTTCATCTTTCGAAAATATTAAATAAAAAATTATTTTTTATTTTGATTCTTTGAATAATTTATAGAAGGCGCCAGTGTCTTTTCCCATGCCCGACAGTTAATCTCAGGATTGGCAAGTCTGAAAAAAAAAAGCATTTTAAAGAGGAAGGTTTCTTACACAACAATTTACTACCGTTAATAAAAAATCGATTAAAAAAATGGCGGATGTTTCAAATAAATAGTGAAAAATTGAATTTTGCATTTTAACTTCAAACATCAGCCATTTTTTTTAAATCGATTTTTTATTAACGGTGGTAAATTGTTGTGTAAGAAACCTTCCTCTTTAAAATGCTTTTTAATTTTTTTGTTTCGTACTTGCCAATCCTGAGATTAACTGTCGGCTATGGGACAAGCTATTTTTGACTTTGGCACCTTCTATAAATTATTCAAAGAATCAAAAAAAAAATTTTTTCCTTGTATTTTCAATGCATGAAACAATGTTGTAAAAATAGTTTTATAGCCATATCTGATAAAGGAGGTGAGGAAAAAATCTTACAAATTTCTTTTTTTGCTTTCTAAAGTCGACTAGTATCTTAAATTTCAAAATATCTCTAGCTTTGTCTGTGGAAATTTCAAAAAAAGCTTGAAACTGCTTAATTCATCTCGCGATAATTTCCATTGCTACATTATCAGTGTCTTATTTTTTGTTTGAGAAAGCATGAATGGGTCTGGCGCAGCTCACCTTTTTTTGCTAAGTTACCGTAAGAGGCCATAAATTTGCTGATGGTTTACCGCTCTTCATACATATAGGGCGTTCCACGCCAAATCGACCACTGTAGAACCCAACCCTTTTCGATTTGTCTGAAACTTTTTTCATCTTTTTTACCCTATCAAAAACATTTTTCAGAATTTTTTCAAATTTTCACACCCAGCCGATAAAAGTTATAAATTTTCTAAAAAAATGGGTTTTTATTTTTCAAATATCTATAACTTTTTCAAAATTTGACGTATCGGGACGATTTTTTTTTAGAATTTTTGTTTTTCAATGTACTTTTTGAAAAAAAATACAAAAAAATTATAAAAACCTATGTTCATCGTTTTTTTTTTTTTTTTAGATTTTCGGAAAAAATCGAAAATTTCTCAATGATTACCATTTTTTATTTTCTTTTCCTTTTTATTATATCAAACTTTGACATTTTCTGCAAATCGTCAAACTTTTTCAGAGTGGTGTTTTTTCGATTTCTGTTTTTTTTTTCCAATTGAAAAAAAAAACTTTTTTTCAACTAGCCTTATTTCTCGGAACACCATTCTGCAAATTTTTGAGGGTGTTCAGAGGACTTCGAAACTTGAAAAAAAATAAAAACAAAAATTGAAAATGGTAATCATCGAAGAATTTTCGATTTTTTCCAAAAATCTAAAAAAAACGATGAAGATGCGTTTCAATAATTTCTTTGTATTTTTTTCGAAAACAATATTCAAAAGCAGTTTTCGAAAAAAAATACAAAAAAATTATTGAAACCCATCTTCATCGTTTTTTATTAGATTTTTGGAAAAAATCGAAAATTTCTCGATGATTACTATTTTTGATTTTTTTTCTTTTTATTATATCAAACTTTGACATTTTCTGCAAGTCCTCAAATTTTTTCAGAGTGGTGATTTTTTTATTTCTATTTTTTTTTTCCATTTGAAAAAAAAAATTTCAACCAGTCTTATTTCTGACAACACCATTCTGCAAATTTTTGAGAGTGTTCAGAGGACTTCCAAACATGAAAAAAAAATTGCAAGTGGTAATCTTCGAGAAGTATTCGATTTTTCCCAAAGATCTAAAAAAAAACGATGAAGATGCGTTTCAATAATTTTTTTATATTTTTTTCGAAAACAACATTTAAAAACAGTTTTCGAAAAAAAATATAAAAAAATTATTGAAAAAATTCACCACTCTGAACACCACTCTGAAAAAATTCGAGGATTTGCAGAAAATGTCAAAAATGTCAATAAAAAGAAAAAAAATTAAAAATGGTAATCATCGAGAAATTTTCGATTTTTTATGAAAATCTGAAAAAAAACGATGAAGATGGGTTTTTATAATTTTTTTGTATTTTTTTTTCAAAAAGTAAATTAAGAAACAAAAATTTCGCACAAAAAATCGTCCTGATAAGTCAAATTTTGAAAAAGTTATAGCTATTTGATAAATGAAAAGCAAATTTTTTTGAAAAATTTATAACTTTTTATCGGCTGGGTGTAAAAATTTGAAAAAATTCTGAAAAATGTTTTCGATAGGGTAAAAAAAAAATAAAAAAGTTTCAGCCAAATCGAAAAGGGTCGAGTTCTAAAGTGGTCGATTTGGCGTGGAATGCCCCATATGTACAACAAGCAATAACAATGGAGAGATTGGAGCTCATTGTACCTTGCTACCCAGTTCCGTTTCTTATATATGCTCATATCAGTGGCCCTTTGCCGCCCTTTTTCCTGTTGGTGCACTCCAAGATAGACAAGAGGCGAGATAAAACGAGATATTGTCGCCGTGCGACATAAGAGCGGACGAAAAAGAAAAACATCCCCGATGACAGGAAAATGTAAACCGTTATCAACCGACGACGGAGTTGCGCTCTTTATTTTTAACCCTTTCTTCAACCCTTTCTACCACTTCTGTTTTCCGAAACTCCGTTGCACATAGACGCAACATTACCATCCATTGTCCCTGTGCCATGCCTTTAGGCATCATTGTTTTGAATATCGATTTTTTTCTGCCCCGTCGTTTGTACCCCATTTTTATGCGTTTGCTCGTCGATTCTGAGGAAGGTGATCCCAATTATCGACCGATCGTCAAATTTGTGTCATACGTGTGTATCCATCGATCGTCAAGCCATTATCTCTCTCTTTTTTTTTACAATGCAGATTTTCAGAGCCCCAATTCGATGCTCCATTTCTCGTGAAGATGACTTTTTTTCGAAGTTGTATAAAGTTTAAGCGAATGATAATATCGGGGCACATTCAAACGTTTAAATTTTCGTGGCTTTTCTCTAAAATAGAAATTTTGTAAAGACCTGTAAAATTTTGTATGCTACTTCTGAATGAACGTCGGAGTTGAACGAAAATAGCGTTTTTTGGAATTACAAAAATTAGTTATACCAAAAGTATTTAATGTCAGAATCATCATTTATGTCGGAAAAACCGGTTCCCATGTAGAAATGTGATAGGGCAACCATTAGTTGATTCTTGCCCCTGATCCACCCTGCCTGATCCGATTTTCCTGGCAGGGCCCTGTCATGGAACTTAACGACCTGGTCCCTAGTTATTACATTGAAATAATCACTTATTACCAGTGCCCTGCATGATCAGAATATGAACAGTTTCCGACGATGTTATTTTTACACTTTTAAGCAAAACATATTTTTGTTTTATTACCCTGGCAGGGCTCTGATGTGAAAACTATTGGATTCCCCTAAGTATTTATTAAAATAAAATTATTTGGTTATCGGCTTTCAGAAGTATAATAATAATAATAATAATAATAATAATAATAATAATAATAATAATAATAATAAATAACAATAATAGTAATAACAATAATAATAAATTAACAATCATTGCTTCGTTTATTATTATTATTATTACTATTATTATTATTATTATTATTATTATTATTATTTAATTATTATTTACATTATCACTTTTATCCCGCGAGAATAACAAGCGATTGTGCGCCTGTCACAAGTTCGTTACGTAGGCAGAGGATTATTATTATTATCACCACGAACCGCATCGCGTTAGTTCCGAGACTTGGCGCGAGATGTCGCAGGACAGCAACCGTTGAACTCCCATACGGATAATGTGTTCAGTATGCTTATATAGACAGGTGCGAGCACGGATGTTAGCAGAAGTCGATGTTGGAAGAATCCATACAAGGAGTTCCTGCCGTCTTATGTCATTGTACTTATTTATTTAATTCTCGTAGAGAATTTCCGTTCACTCGGAATCTAATATTCTCTTCGAGGATTTCCAAAAGAAAAGTGTACCCTAAGAAAGGGTTGCCTCGAAATAAATAATAAGATGCGTACATTGAAAAAGGAGTACCTCGTAAAAACGAATTGTTCAAAAAGCGCTTCGGTGTATGATCGGGAACTTCATGGCCGTGATCAGGGCCTTTAAGGGCATGATTCTAAAAATCTTAGGGGCCTGATCAGGATCTGCTAGGGCCGGATCATATCGTCATAGGGACCTGATTATGATCGCCGGATCCGAAAATGGCCAGCCAGGTGTTACATGGCATAACAGGGCCTGTTAGGATGAGCGGATCATTTCCCTACATTAGTTAGGGAGGGCAAGTCAGGGGCAGAAGTTTTTCCCTACCAAAATTTCTACACGGGTTCTGTCAAACTTTAAACTCTGTGTAATTTTTTCAAACGTATTATCGGTATCGAAGTTTCACCAATGTCGATTTTTCCAGTTTCTGTAATAGATTTTTTATTAATTTTTCTTTCATTAATTTGTTTCTCCCTATTAAATGGTTACTCATGTGAAACCCGAGGTATATGCGACAATATACACCACTGGAAAAAATTAAAGGATCAACAAATGTTCCCAAATTTTTAGTGGTTTTTAACAATGCTGTATCTCAGTAAAAAATGGTCGTATCGAGGTTTAAAGAAAAGCATTTTGAAGCTTGAAGTTTCTAGTTTTCAGATCTTGTAACAAAAAAAATTTCAAAGCTACAGGTTTCACATCAATTATGAGAAATACCAAGAAAAAAAAATGTGGCAAATTTGTATCGCTTTTGTTTTGGCTGTAATTTTTGGGAAAAGATTCTTTCAGCTAAGCCATTATATAGGCCGGATAGCTTGTTTATTTAGCTTTAATTTGCTTTTTCTGAGACCTCGCTGCGACCATTTTTCGCTGAGATATGAAGCTTTTACGAAAAAAGACACTCTTCTGTTAGACCATTGATATCTCAGCAACAAATGACCGCACAGAAATCAGAAGAGGCACTTCATAAACTTGAATCAATGCTCTACAAGGATTATCGATGGTTTTTTGAAAAAAAAAAATTTTTTTCCATCCTTGCCATGAATTTGAAAAAACAGGAGAAAAAGGGCTATTTATGGTTTTTTTAGAAAATCAACGGCCAAATTAAAAATATTGGCAAAACGACTAATGTTGAGCGTGACTTTTATAGCTCAATGTACCCATAAAATCCCTGTAAGGTTTCAATTTGATCTATCGAGCGGTTTTTTTGTTTCAAGCAATCAAATTTTTGAAAAAAATTAAAGGATCATGTTTATTGACCCTTAACACTTCAAAATCATTATGAAAATGAAAAAAAGAAATTTTTTTTCGAGCATTTCCCCCATTTTTATCGCAAACAGCGTTTAAATTTATGAAAAAAAAAATCAAAAAAATTTTCAAATTTTTTTTTTCAATTTTTTTTAAATTTTTTTTTTCAAAAAGACTTTTCTTTTAGACCTCGATATGACCATTTTTCCCTGAGATATAGCATTGTTAAAAACCACTAAAGATTTGCGAAAATTTTTTGATTCTTTAATTTTTTCCAGTAGTGTGTAATACAAGTAAGTTTTTTTTGGAAATGAAATTTCGCACTTTAAAAAAACCATACGGACTTCCGCTTGTGCTACATCCAATTATTAAGGCCTTAAGGCCGTGTTCTAGTGTGGAATTTAGAAAAAATCTATTTTTTTTGCATATTTTCAGTGTTTGATGTCTGAAAAATGTACATTCCAAAGGAAATTTAGAAATTCCAAATATTAATGGAGTTATGGCTGTAATTAGTGAGGTGGAAATAACCGACGTTTTTTACCCACCCCCACTTCATCTGTCAAGATATTGGATTTTTTTTCGCCAATTTTTTTGTAGAATATTGAAGAATGAATAAATATGTAGTGAGAAAATGAATGCAAGAACATGTTTTTTTTTTTTTTTCATAGCATGTTGAAAAATCCCTAAATTTTTGCTTTCTACACTAGAACACGGCCAAACGCGTTTTTCTCGAAACTACTTTTTTCGAAACGGTTCACATGATATCTCCAGTTGTAATCAACCGATTTAGTTGAAATTTTTTGTGGGCATTCTTTATACACCCCTCTATCGCCCCTACCAGATTTATCCCGAAATTTTGTTTTCAATTATTTTTAAAAAATTCACAATTATGAAAAAAACGGCAATAAATGATTTTTTTTCAAACAGCCGCCATTTTGTGATTTTTTTTGCCTGAGGTAGGGGCTATAATGACGTTCTTCCTAATGAAGAATATATTTTTTTCGTTTTTTTTCTGCTGCATAGAACGCCCGCAATCACGTCAACAAGCAGAGGCCGTTTTTTTCCCACCCCCACTTCATCAGCCGGTATCTGTCAAGATATAGGATTTTTTTTTCGCCAATTTTTTTGTACAATATTGAAGAATGAATAAATATGTGGTGAAAAAATGAATGCAAAAACATGTTTAGTTTTTTTTTTCATAGCATGTTGAAAAATCTCTAAATTTTGGCTTTCTACACTAGAACACGGCCTTAAGCCAGGATTTTCTAGGATTTTCAAAAAATCGACTTTTTTTCCTGTTAAAAGCTTAGGATGTATAGAATTATATTCCGAAAAGTTGTGTGTGTGAAAAATCCCTAAGTACTCGATTTTTGTATTCTAGTGCAACCCCTCTCCATCCGCAGCGAGCTTTCTACAAACTTTAAACGCGTTGATCGCAGAACTTTACATTTTTCAAGTCGGCTGAACTCATAACTCAAAAAAATTTCGATATATCGATTTAAAATTTCAACTGTACATTCAAAATAACGTTCTCCAAAGCACTACCTAGGATTTTTTCATTATATTCCATAGTTCCTTCTTTATAAACAATTTTCTGACGATTTTCTCATGGCATTTTATACTTTTTGAATTATAAATGCGCCATCTTTACAAAAAACAGCATATCAAAAAAATCCTACGTACTTCGATTTAGCTGTTCTTATATATAATCGAAAAAACTTTGGTTCCTCATCATGACTCAAAAATTATAGGAGCTGTTGGTTCGGCCGTTGACCTTCCAGAAACAAAGGCGTCATCGAAAAAACGCTGCACAGTCGCTATTTTGACATATATTGCCATGAAAAAGAAATTTTTCATTGCCAATTAGATGTATAATAAAACACTTTTTTTGTAAATCCGATTTATCTTATGGTTCCGCTGGAAAAAAAATCACGAAATGTACCCTATTTGGCCCTGTAAGGGTGGCCTAAGGCCTTAAGAAAATCTCTGTCCAGAGCGCTTAAAAAACGTGACTTTTGAACACTTCTAGTGCTGTACGTAATATTCGGACTAGGTTCATGGATCGGTAAATTGGATGGAGGAAAAGGGCTGATAGTTTATATCAGGGCTCTCTGCGATGCAACAGGCGTTCGCTTCCTCGTTATCCGCCATTAAGCCATTTATAAACGTGCATGCTTGTGTATTTTAATTCCCGTTGACTTTTGTACACCGAAAAAAAGGTTTAGTAATATCAACTACCCAGCTGCGATCACGGAAAATTCGTTTGATTCAATCGTCACATATTTGATTTGATTACTCCGTTGTTGAAATAATAAAACTAGTGTCGTGGTTTCGAATGTGTACTGCATTCACCGCAATTACAACATTGGATCAAAATGATTTCAAACGAGATTGATTCAACAACTTGTTTTCTCATTCAATCGAATATTAAGTCACTTACTGGAAGTAAATAAAATCGTTTTAACTGTATGTTTCGTCTCATCAACAAAATCTAGTTTTGATTTGAACTATTCATCCAGTTAAAAAGAATAGTAAATCCTTTCAAATCGATCAAGTTGTTTGATAAATTTGACTAAATATTTGAATGCGGCCACAACATATTTAGTCGATAGTACGTATAGTAACTACCACGATCTCGGCGCTTCGCCCGAGATCCGTAAGATGGCGGAGACCGGCGCGCGCTCTCGCGCCAGCGAGACAGCCACTGAGCACCGATAAGTACCAGCGTATTACCAGCATCGGAGTCCTCGATTAACTTTAAATTCATGGAACATTACCCGTGCTCTGTGGTCGCGCAGTTCTGTGGACTAAAGACTACATATTTGAATGAGATCATCATTGCACTTTGGTGGCGCTCGTGCTCTTTATGGGAGCAAGGATACATAAGTTAAGTTTTCACTTAACTGTTTAATCTCACGATTAATTAGTTAAGGGTGGGGTAAAGTATTTAATTTTTTTTTCATTTTTTTTTAATTTTTTTAATGAATGCATAATATCTCAAGAATATTGTGTTAAAATTTCAAGTCGATCGGAGTAAAATTGACGAAGTTATGAGTATGAGAGACGGCGCGCTATTGTTTTTTTATCATTTTGTTAATAACATTTTGGAATTATTATTATGCAAAATTAATCTTTTAAGTACCTTTAATATACATGAATTTTCTCAGATTTTTATGCAATCGAGAAGTGTTCTCAAACTTATGTGCAATGAGCGCTAAGCGACCAAACTCTTCTGCGTTTTTCAAACCGTTTTTCTGAGACGTGTCATATTTGAAGTCCGTGTACACGATAACTCAAAATCTACTGGACCAATTGCTTTGAAATTTTGCACAGTACTTCTTCACATAATTCACCAGGTATTGTCGAGAGTTTTTTTGTTTCTTTTAAATAATTACTAATTTTTCAACAACAAATAAGCCGATTTTTTTGTAGCGAAAATCGGGTTTTTGGCTCCCAAGTGCTACGAAAAATCGAAAAATCGAAAAAAAAAAATCCTCCCGTCATTACCTCGAGAAACATCTCCTTTAACAAATGCATTTTGATTTTTTTGTTTCAGATGATTCTGTTGCGAGTTATAGTGTACACCGCAAACCAACTTTTTTTCGAGGCGCCTCCGGGGTTTAATTTCCACTCGCTCAATTTTGAATATTTTGCAATGCAAATTTAGGAGAATGTTGTTCAAATGTTACTTTATTATATGTAAATTTTTCAATAAACGAACACTATCCGTTACGCCAAAAAAAAATCTTAAAAACATGCCTTCTTTCGCCTATTAACTTTACCCCGCCCTTAAATAAAGGTCCTCGTAGCTTATAAAAATATTGCATCCCATCAAATGTTTTGTTAATTCAATTGAAATTTTCTAGCTTTATATTGAATGCATTTTTTTTCCGGTGAACAACATCTGAATTGCATAGAAAATATAAACTGTTCATTCAACTAAACCATTTGGTTATGCGATCGCATATTGAGTGCATTTTACCGAATATAGTATCAAAACAATGTAATTTTCAATTGAACGGATTCTTTACTCTGTTGGGTCAAGGATATATTATGGGAATGCGATTTTTTTTTCCATTTTGATACACGTTTTGAGTTAACTGAATTACACATTTCGTTCGCCACCTGTAACTGCCGGATTTAGTTAATTCAAGCCAAATTTTTTTCACTTTACCAAACCTTTTTCTCGGTGTAACAAGGATCAATCCTTTCGCCGGCATTTTTACATAAGATCGATCATTTGTCCTCGTCCATGACGATGATAGCAAAAGATCCATTGATCTGTGCGACGTTCCGGCAAATTTACATAGAGAAATATGATTTTCCGGCGTTTTGGAATATTTTCAACGAGCACGGAAATCTCGGAAAATAAAATTATCACTAAAAATAAAGCTTCCTCAATGAGGATGATAAACACGTGTATATGATCCGTGCGAATCGAGATGTGAATAGAGATGCGAATCGGGCTGAGGATCATAATTTTTCGAGCATGAAAAAACGAATATTCGAATAAGCGCGGAAAGCGGGAACGTTAACTTCCGGTATTGCGGCGTATTCGCTAGGGAGATTCGCTGACCTGGCACAGTTTCGTTACGATGCCGATAAATCATCCGGGATAGACGCTGCGAGGGTTTCCGGAGGTTGGGAGTGATGAAAAATAAAAATAAACACAAAATAAATAAAACGATGGAAAACGTCACGCGTAACGAGAAGCATCGTGGCAAAAGTTTGCCGAGGTTGAAAAATTCAATACGATCGTAAATATAGAGTGCAGTTCCATAACGAATCAACCATGCAGGTGAGGAAACGCTTTCAATTTCGAACGAAAACCGAAGCGTCGACGACCAAAAGAGAGAAAGAGAGAGAAGGAGATAAAAAAAAATTTCAACATTTGGGTCTGTGTTCTCCCTACTTCCAGGTCGTTCGTTATTGACGGCCATTTTATACTGACGGGAAAAGATATTAAGGGGTATCCTGGTTTAGAATTTTGAAAAAATCATTTTTTTTTGCCCATTCTTGAAGTTTAGACCCTTAAGAATATATCCTCGAAAGGAAATTTTTTAATTCCAATAACTTACCGAGTTATAGCTTAGTTATAGTTTAGTGATGCAGCATTAGACTGTAGACGTTTTTCTCAAAACTACTTTTCTCAAAGATGGCTGACATGATATCTCAAGTTCTATTCGACCAATTTACTTTAAATTTTGTAGCAATCTTCAATGTATAAGTCTCTACCGCCCCTACCACTTTTGTATCAAAATTATTTTTGTTACTATTGTAAAAAAATAAAAAACTATGAAAAAAAGAGTCAAAACAACGCCTTTTCTTGTTCGGACAGCGGCCATTTTGCGAAATTTTTTGTTTTCATTTTCTCTGTAATAGGGGCTGTAATGACATTCTTATTGATTAAGAATTTTTTTTAATTTTGTATCGGATGACTAGAAAGGTTGCAATTGTGTCAGTCAGCACACCCCTTTTTTTAGTCCCAACTTTACTCATCTTATAACTGATTTCATTTTCATTTTCTTTCTCGAAATTTTTTTTTATTTAAGGTAAACATCCCAATACCCGACCATCTAAGAGGCGACGAAAAAGTTAACTTGTTTTTCGCGTTCAAAAATGAACTATTTTCTATAACGACTATAACTCTCTAGTTTCCAAAACACAGGGTATAGTTGTTGCTACATTTCGTTGTTTATTCATAATAATCGAAAATATTGAGAAATGTAAATGTACCAGTACCCGACCACCCATTTTTCTATATGACCCAATATCCGACCACACATTATGACCTTATAACCGACCACTCATCTCTATGGTGAGGGGAAGGGAGGGGGTGAATTGAGAAAAATGCGTCACTGCTCGGAGAATCCCGTAGTAAAAAACTCCATTCGTCGCCATTGAAAAATCCCCATTCATTCCCCATTGCCAAAATAACCAATGGAGATGAATGCCGAATTGCCCAAGGGGATTTTCGCCATTGAATTCCCCATTTAAAATGGAATGGGGATTATCTAATGGGGATTCAATGGAGACAATCCCCTTAGGCAACTCGGCATTCATCCCCATTGGTTATTTTGGCAATGGGGAATGAATGGGGATTTTTCAATGGCGATGAATGGAGTTCTTACTATACGAAAGAATCTCCATTGCTGTTCGCCACTCATTCCCCATTGCCTACAAAACCAATGGATATGAATGCAGAATTTTCTAAGGACATTTTCGCCATTAAATTCCCCATTTGAAACGGAATGGGGATTATCCCATGGGGAATCAACGGAGACAATCTCCCTAGTGAATTCGCCATATTCACCTCTATTGGTTTTTGTGGGCAATGGGGAATAAATGGGATCATCAATGGAGATTCTTTCATATGATTTCTATATATACATGGAATTACGCATTCAATAATCAAGTAAGTTATCAGTAAGTAAGGTTAATCATAATGCTACTATTAGCATAACGACCAATAATTATATCATATATCATATATAGCAATCATATAGCAATCATAAATATATACATATATGTATATATATATATTACATTTAATAGAAATTATTGAAGCTCAGAATTGAGAAAATAGATTGTAAGTGTATTCAGATGACGATTGATAATGAAAGTATATACGTTTCTCCGCTCACAAATCGAGTTGAGAGGGACTGATAAAATTATGTGTATATGTTAAAAATAAACGGTTTTAAAAATCATTTATCCCAAACGTACGCGCACTTGATGAGCAGTATATAATATTTTTTTTTTAAATATATTATATTATATTTTATTTTAAACTATTATATTATATTTTAAACTGATTGACCATCGATATAATCATCAGCATTTATTACAATTGAAGAAAATATTTGGTTCATATATGAGAATCAGCGACATCTACTCTTACTTAATTTTATTAATTCACCGCCGTTTGAGAAATATCGCATTCGGAAAAATTCTCATCGATCGATGGGTTCAATTGTTCTGCATTGAACCTCGAATATGGATTGCAACATCGTTAACGAATGCTGCTCATCATTCGATCAGTCGTTAATGAAGTGACATTATTGATAAATGTTGATCATTGTATAATTCGTAGTTACTTATTATTCAATGGGTATCCTTGGTAAATGCTGATCATTTCATCGTTAGCCGCATTTGGGTTCCAATGAACATCTGTGGGAAATGCTGATCTTTCAGTTCATCCGCATTGACTTTCCAATGGACATCATTGGGTAAAGCGGATCATTTCGTTCATCAGCATTTACCTTCCCATGGACACCATTGGGCAATGCTGATCGCTCGATACATCCGCATTGGCTTTCCAATGAGCATCATTGAGTAATGATGATCATTCGATTCATCCGCATTGGCTTTCCAATGAGCATCATTGAGTAATGATGATCATTCGATTCATCCGCATTTGATGTTCAATGGATATACCCATTCACTGATCAATGGTCAGCCCTGTACGCCATTGACAAATGCGGAAATCTCAATGGGTCCCCATTCATTGTCCAATGGAGTCGTATGAGGACCATTGGTTGCCATTGGCGATTCAATGGAGTTTTTTACTACGGGATGTGTCACCGAAATTTTGAGGTTATGCACGAATAATATACATGTCAGCGGATGTCCGGTTACTGGGACTGAACATAGTCGTGAGCAAGTACCGATATCCGGACAGATGGTCGGTTATCGGTACAAGATACATTTCGTATGTACCAATAACCGGCCATGAAAATTAAGTACTTAAAACGCATTTTTGGCTAATTGAGACAACATGATCAAATTAGTGGTATCTTTCCGAATAAAAACAGCTAAGGCTCAGTTAGAAAACAATAAAAACCACTTCGAAATAGCTTCAATAAGATATCACGATTTCTTAGTACTTCAGCTTAGATAATGGCTTCCGTGCCCCGAATAGTACACGTACTGTCATATTTATCCAAAATTAAATTACAGACGATTCTTGAACTATTAAAAGTAGTGTCGTATACGTAGATTATGAATCTTGGATATTAAATCAATTCACGGTTTAAGATTTCTCTTAAGTGAACGCTTAACTTGCTGATATATTGGTTCAAGTGGTCGGCTACTGCTGGGACGTGGTCGGGTATTGGGACATTTACCTTACTATTGTAAAAAAATAAGAAACTATGAAAAAAAGAGTTTAAAAAAAGCCTTTTCTTGTTCGGACAGCGGACATTTTGCGAAATTTTTTGTTTCTGTTTTCTCTGAAATAGGGTCTATAATGACATTCTTATTGATTAAGAATTTTTTTAAATTTTGTATTTAATTTTAATTTTGTAAAGATTACAATTGTGTCAGTCAGCACACCCTTTTTTTAGTCCCAACTTTACCAGCTTATAACTTATTTCATTTTCATTTTTTTTCTCGAAATTTTTTTTATTTATTGTCAAAATATTAATAAATATGTTGAAAAAAAAGAACGGTAAAAAGATTTTTTGTTTTTTTAATCAAGCTCGACAAAACGCTCTAAATGTGCACTACCGGCAAAAAGTTTCCGAACAAAATTTCAAAACAGGGTTGGAACATTTTTTGATGCCTTTTTGAGCGATTATTTGTCCAAAGTTATTTTGTTTTTTGTGAAAAAAAAGGAAACTTGAAAAATTCCGTATAACACGAAAATAAAGAGGATTCATGAAAAACTTCAAAATAGCAAAAAGTTGCGTCTGTTTTCGTTCAGTTCAGAGGAATTTTCTCAGATTTTTTTTTTCAAACATTTTTTTTCTCATCGTCTGGTTCGGAGCTCAGATCATTCAATTACCATGACTCGCGAACTATGGGATTATTGACAAAATTTCAAGATTCGAAAATACTTTGTTTTACCATTTTCAATACATTGGACTTTTTTGGTAAATTTCTTTTCCAGGCTCAACATTGGGCAAAAAAAATTTTGCGAAAAAAATCTGAAGAAAGTTATCTGAACTCAACGAAAACAGTCGCAACTTTTTGCTATCCTGAAGTTTTTCATGAACCCTCTTTGTTTTCGTGTTATACAGGATTGTTTCAATTTCCTCTTTTTTCACAAAAAACAGAATAACTTTGGGAAAAAAATCGTTTAAAGTTTATAAAAAAAGGGGAATTGAAGCTCAAACTTTTCCCTTTGTGAATCCAATCGTAAAAATGTATAGAAAAAATTTCCTCTCGAAGAGAGGAAGAAAAAAGCTGAAGAGCACCTGAAGAAAGGGGGAAAAAGGCGAAAAACAGTTGTTTTCAAAATAGAGACCATAAACAAATTGTGAAAATAATTTTAAAAACCGGAAATGAAGCCGAATTCTTTGCCTTTAAAATGCCTTTTGTTTAATTAGTTTACGTTGACTTCCGGCGAAATGGCGTATGTCTCTAGACCAGAATATCACCTTAAATTTTTCGATTTTCTATTTCGTTAGAAAATATAATTGCAATAGATAAATAAATAAAATCAGAATAAATATTGACATAGAATACATTTTCCTCCTGAGTCCTGATGGATAACAAAATCTAAGGTATTTAAATTGTGGTCTCTTATAATACCAAAATCTTTATTGGATCATCATCAAATCCTGCACTCTGTTAAAATATTTAATTTCATGGATACTTGCTAAAATTTTATTTTTATTTTTTTTTTGTCGAAGAACAACGTTGAATAATTTATCGAGATCTGTCGCGGAGTCGAATAATTTGAGGGAAAAAAAGAAAAAATTAACTCTCGTATTGCAATTAAAATTCGATCCTACGGAGAAACTTGTCCAATGATGAAAGATATCTTACGACCTTGGCCATAGTTATCATTTTTATAGCGCTGTCATTTTTTTTTCTCAACGTTTCGCGCCACGGAGTCAAGAATCTCATTTCAAAGGTTCGCGGGAGACTTTTTATTACTCCGGTGAGCTTTAATTCGAGCTTTAATGCGTCTGACAACCCTCTGCTCTTTATTCCCAGTCGCTCGTTTTATAAATATTGTATTAACGTTGGAAAATTTTTATGAAAATTAATAAAATCCACCGTGTGACTCAGACGGGCCTGATTTAACGCGCGAATGAATTTATTCTTTTTTTCAATCCAGATGAAAGATAATTTATTCGAATCAAAGCTCATTCAGGTGGTGATTTCGTAATTTTTGCTGTATTGATTTTTTCAATCCAATTGAAATCAACGATGTGCGCTCCATTTAAATAGACAAATTTCACTCAAACACGGAAAATGTACTTTTTATCGTGTATGTAAAAGATGGAAAAAATTACTTGCGTAAAATAAGAGGACTTTGTAGCAAATATTTTGTTGAATATAATAGTTCTTTTTTCCCATACTAAATTTGTATCTAATTTTTGTATTAACTTTTTTCATCCCCTTACTTGAATAAACTATTTTTATACACTACTTTGTGCCAAAAATAGAGCTCGATAGCTAGACAATACTGCAATAACTAAATTGCGATTGCAAGTCTATATATTTTCAAAAAATTTCAACATAAAAAAGCTTTTATTTTGGAGGAAGCAAAAACATCTTGGAAATTGAATTATAATTAAAACAATAGGGGCGTATCTAAGAGACGTTTTATGTAGAAATTTATCGGTCAACATTATGTATTAAAAAATATATTATTAATATATATATATGGGTCATTCCATGTCAAATTGACCAATAGTTGAAATCAGCCTCTTTCAATTTTGATGAAATTTGGTCAGAAGTTTTCTTTTATCATAAAACGATGTTCTACCGAAGAAAAAGAATTAAATTTTTTTTTTCGATAGTTACGCAAAATTCAAAACGTTGGCACTTTTTCAATTTTTCAAGTTAATTTTTTTAATATCTTGAAAACTACGAAAGTTACGAAAAAATCGTTCTCGGTTCATCAAAGAGGCTACGAACAAAAAAATATTCCGAAAAAAAATGTTGAAAAAGATGAATTTGGAGAATTTTGAATTTTCTTTAATACCTCGCACTGATCTCAAAGGATCCTGAAATTTTCAGAAAGATGTTTTTTTTTTCAAAAATATGAATTTTTGAATTTTGGTAAAAGATTTTTTTCTTTACCTCAAAGTTAAGTCAAGTAGAGCGATCACGTAATTTTGTAATTTTTACTACTCAAAATTACAAAATAACATGATTGCTCATCTTTACTTGACTTAGAGGTAAAAAAAAAATTGCTACCCAAATTAAAAAATTCATATTTGAAAAAAAACACCCTTCTGAAAATTTCAGGACCTTTTAAGATCAGTACAAGTTATTGTATAAAAAAAAAAATGAACAAAAAATTTAATGTTGATCGCGGATTTTCACGATTTAAAAAAGTTCAAAATTCTCTAAATTCATCATTTAAAAAAAAAATTCGGAATATTTTTTTTTCGTACCCCAAGTATACTCTTTAAGACGGACCCAGAACTATTTTTTCGTAACTATTATAGTTTTTGAGATATTTAAAAAAAAAAACTTGAAAAATTTAAAAAATTGTGAAAGTTTGAATGTTGCATAAATTTTGAAAAATTTAATTTTGTTCCTTTGGTCGAACTTTGTTTTATGATAAAAGAAAACTTCTGACCAAATTTCATCGAAATTAAATGGGGTCGATTCCAACTATTGGTCAATTTGACATGGAATGACCCATATATATATATATATATATATATATATATATATATATATATATATATATTTATTGCCTGTTTTGTCCGTGGCATCTGAATATCTCCGGACATGGCAAGCGTTCCAAATGTATTTGCATGCAAAAATACGAGGTAAAGGGAGACTTTATACATGCAGAGATAGCCCGAAAGAGAATCCGGGTGGATGGGTGGTTGGGTAAAGGTACCATAATACAAAGTGTCGAGGAAGAAAGGAAAGAAACAATAAAAATAAAAGAGCATGAGGGTGAGTGGAAGGGAAATCGCGGTGAAGCTCGGAGAGAATATTTTATAGTCGGGAGGAAAGACATGAAACTAGAGAGAGGGATAGGGAGAGAATGAGGGAGAAAGCTCAAGACAGTGTGTGTAAAACAGCGACAATTCGAGTAAAAAAAAATAAAACAAAATGGGGATGTCTTCTCCCAAGATGCGGGTAGTTCACATTTAATCCACGTGTCTATTTCATTTTGTACAAATACAGCCCAGGCCAAAAGTTTGGGTACGACCCCCAGAAATTCCGTGCGGCACTAAAAGTTCGATAACTTAGTGAAAAAAAAGATAATCAAATTTCCAAAGCGGCATTTTGAAAAGGACATATCAGGCTTCATTGTGCTTTTTTATAAAAAATGTTGCGATTTTTTTTAGCCTGGTGCACCGGTTTTAAAATGGCCGTTTTTTACTTTGTTTTGCTGTTTTCAATCGGTTGCACAGCTTCTAAAAATTTTTGTCATATATTTTTTTTTTGAATATCCTTAAAACCATAACCAATTGCTTCAATTTCATTGTTTCAAAAATTACATACGATTTTTTTTGAGGGAGTTATGATTGTGTTTACCCAAAAACGACCATTTTTAAAAAAGGCAGCACAGCTAAAAAACTTTGAGGTTTGAATAAAAAATTGTCAGAAGGGGAAAAAGTTGCGTACAATCATGTTGAATCGAGTAGAATTTTTTCAAAATTTTCCTCCGAAATTTTTTTTTTCACTATTTGGGGTCTAGCCTCTAATAATTTAAGTGGCTCAAGCTCGTAGATTATTGAGTTTGGGTTCAATTATCACGCGATAAACTCTTCGTATTTGACGATATTGAGCCTTTTCACAATGTTTTTAAAATTTCTTTGCCACATTTTTGTTCGAAATTTCAAAAATTGTAAAAAAAAACGAGAAAGAAAAATAAATTTATATTAATTGCCTCACTCTGCTCAAAATGTTCAAATAAGAAGATTTTCTCGCGTGATAATTGAGCCCAAACTCGATAATTTACGAGTTTGAGCCACTTAAATTATTCGATGCTCTACACAAAATAGTAAAAAAAAAAAATTTCCAAAAAAAAATTTGAAAAAATTCTAGCCGATTCAGCATGATTGTAAGCAACTTTTTTCCTTATTGATAATTTTATTTAAACCTCAAAGTTTTTTAGTTGCGCTGCCTTTTTGAAAATGGTCGTTTTTAGGTAAAAACATTTATAACTCCCTCAAAAAGAATGGCACGAAATTTTCTAAAAAATGAAATTGAAGCTATTGGTTGCCGTTTCAAGAATATTCAAAAAAAAATGACGAAAACATTTTTAGAAGCTGTGCAACTGATTGAAAACAGTAAAAATAAGTAAAAAAACGGCAATTTTCAAACCAGTGCACCGGGCTCAAAAAAATCGCAAATTTTTTTCTAAAAAGCAAAATGAAGCACGATATGTCCTTTTTAAAATGCCGCTTCGGAAATTCGATTTTTTTTTCACTAAGTCATCGAACTTTTAGTGCGGCTCGGAATTTCGTGGAATGTACCCAAACTTTTGGCCTGGGGTGTATATACCTTCACTTATGCATAAAACAATGCTAGGCAAAATGATCACGTTGAGCGATTTAAGACCAAATAAGAATATGGGGAAAAATGGACCACTTCATGATTATGGTGTAAAATGTAAAAAAAGAGAATCAATTTTATCTCACAGTTTGTACGTAGAGAAATGTAAAGCAAAGTGAACTAATTGAATCATTTAAAGCGAACAAATAAAAATGTGGGGCAAAATGGACAGTTTCACGATTCTGTAAGTTTAAAACTCAATTCCATCTCAACTTACAGATTATTTTTTAACGCAGTATGAGACACAATCTCAATTACAACAATGTGATGAATAATATGAGGCATTTTAGGAGTCGAATTGCCGCGAGGGTTTACTTGGTCTTAAACGGTCCATTTTACCCCACATTTTCTTCTATACTTGTATCATGAAAAAATATACGCATGGAGGCATGTTGCAAGAATAATCGGGCGATAAACCCTTATCGTGCAGTGTGTGTGGGCGAAAGGTTGAACGTATCATTACGAAATATATCCGATTTTGAGGACAAAACAAAAATGGTGGTACTCGCCCCATATATACGGTAGATGCAGGGACGAAGAATTCTTCTAACCCACAGAAAAGTAAATAGAGGATTTTAGTTCCCATTGTCCCTGCTCTAAACTCTTTGTACCTTTATTTTATCTCTTTTTTCTTCATTCTTCCCTTCAACCCTTCCTCCCTTCCTCCCTTACTCGCTCACTCTCTCTCTCTCTCTCTTTCTCTCTCTCTCTCTCTC
Organism: Alloplasta piceator; assembly: GCA_946863875.1. Lineage (NCBI taxonomy): Eukaryota > Metazoa > Arthropoda > Insecta > Hymenoptera > Ichneumonidae > Alloplasta > Alloplasta piceator. The sequence goes on along the minus strand of OX333072.1, from coordinate 31,061,015 downwards.
TCTCTCTCTCTCTCTCTCTCTCTCTCTCTCTCTCTCTTTTCCGTAAACGCAATACGATATCTCGAAATGTACAACGGGTCATTGAGTTTCCTCGTGAATCTCTCTCGACTAACATTGCCGGGACAGAACTATCCTATTTCCAATGTTACATACCCACTCGCCCTCGTTCTCTTTCTCTCTCGGAATTCTCCAACTGATACTCGCGTTTCTCGTTGCTATTTCGCGTACCAGAAGAGAAAAAAGACAAAAAAAATCGCTCTATGGACTATTTTGTCACATAAACATCAACCACGATAGTGCCAATGAAAGGGGCGTGGAAGGTAACGCCAGCTTTTTTTTATATTCGAAATTGTCGAGCATGAAGCACTCTATTTGAATAAAAAGGAACACAGTTGATTGATGGATTGTTGTTTGGATGGTTTTTTTTCGATCGATAGGAGGGATTATTTATTCCAACAGGTAGGACGTACATCCCGTGCAGAAATTTGTTGGGGAATCCCAGTTTTCACTAAAATCCCAATCGGGATTTTTTAGGGGTGCCCTAAAAAGGGATTCCTTGCTAGATCCCTGGTGGGTCCTCAGCATTGTCCATATGAACGCTAACTGGCAATCTAAAAATTCAAATTTCGATTAAATCCCGATAAGGATTTGTTACGGCAATCCCGAAATGAGTATTCCTGTGCAAAAATTTTCTGGAATCTTCCAGTTTCCTGCAAAATCTCGATCTGGATTTCTTAGGGACACGCTCATAAGGGAGTCCTTACTGGATCCCTGGTTGGTCCCAGTTTGATTTCTTCTTGTAATGCTAAAACTATATATTTTTGATTTCATATTTTTTGCGATTTCATTAATTGTGACTAATTATAGGGCGCGCTTCTGCAAGTCATTTGGGCAAAACACGTGCACACAAAGTTTTAGTCATCAATAAAAACAATGTGTGCAGTTCAGGTACTTTCCTGAAAAGCGTTCATTTTAATAAATATAATTTATTTAACGATCCTACAGGATTCTTCAATAATCCGTTATGGATCATGCAAACATCAAATAAGATCCGCCTTGGACGCAGTCACGGATCCATTTGGGAGTTCCTGTTAGATTTCATTTTGCAAACGTTTCATTTCCGATCATGGAATCTGGTCCGATCTCCGGAACGATCCTGATCCGTGACTAGGATAAATTACGGGAATCCAGCTGGATCCCTTCCATAATTTCTTAATAGGATACTGGGTATTGTCCATTTTTTAATTAATTTTTATTTCGTAAGCTTTCCGGAAGTATTTCAATTTTGTTTTTTTATAATTGCTTCCCATGCAGAAATTTCTTAAGGAAGCCGGACGTCCTATCAAATCCTGATTGGGATTTGCCATGGATTCCCCGAAACCGGCGTTTCTATCACAATCCCCATCGGGATTTACCATAGATTCCCCACAACCACGTCCCTATCAGAATCCCTATCGGGATTTGCCATGAATTCCCCAAAACCAACGTCCCTATCAAAATCCCGATCGGGATTTGTCATGGCTTCCCCAAAACCGGCGTCCCTGTCAGAATTCCGATCGGTGAGAAAAATTAGAAATAATGGCGCCACTTGCATTCCCGGTATCCCTATACGATCCCTATCGTAATCGAGTACGACGAATGCAGATTGTAGATGATAGGGTTATAGATAGGTTAACCCACGATATCATTGCCCGATGTATTCTTTTTTTATCCTGGACTAAGTTAGATATGTATATATACATATATATTTACACACACGGTATATCACTTGATTCCAGGTTACCTCAACCCTTATAACTTAAGTGACCTCACATAACGACCTCTCGTAACTTGAAATCTCGCCCGTAATTTCAGAGTCCCTGACCCCTCATAAGTTATGTAAACCCTCAAAACTGTTTGAAAAAAACCGTAACCCCACATAAGTGAAACGACCTCTCATAAGTTAAGTGACCCCTTATAACTTAATTTCAGAGTCCCTGATCCCTCATAAGTTATGTAAACCCTCAAAACTGTTTGGAAAAAACTGTGACCCTTCATAAGTTAAGTGACCCCTCAAAACATCATTCCACGGTTTCCGACCTCTCATATGTTATGTAAACCCTCGAAACTCATGATCAAGGTCGTACAGACTTTGTTTTTCCGTGTACGTATGTGGTTTTTTATCTTATGTTTCATAAATGTGATATACACATCAAAATATTATAAGTAGTCGATGGTGTAGTGGTTAGCGTGTCTGTATTAGGTACCTTGGTAGGCTCGATAGGTAGGTAGGTTTCGAATCCCAAAATAGGCTCGTACAAATTCTTCGGTCCGCGTATATACAAGGAAAATTAATCAGTCAAAAAAAGTGATTAATTTTCAAACGGTCTTTTTTTTTATATTTAATTCATTCTCAATTCAAAGATACGCGTAAAAACAGAGGGTCGGGGGTTCAAATCCCAGTCGCAACACATTTTTTTTCTTCAAATTTTGTTTTTTAATTTTATTTAATCTTTAGAAACTGCTAATCACGAATAAAAAAACTTAAATTAACATTGCAGGGTCAATAGATGTCAGGGGAAAAAGTTCTTTGTGATGAAACGGCCATTTTTTCCCATCTACCTGCTCGACGAAATTCTCATAAGAATTTTACCAGTCTTCTAACATCGATTTTTTAATTATAAAAGATTCTTTGAAAACGCCACTTTTATTTTTATGTTATATTTTTTAAATTTTTTCAAGTACAAAATGCGATTTGCAAGACCGATAAAAATATAAGATGGTGAAAGTGTTTTCGAATCGTCCACTACAAATTGGCAGAGTTTGAAAAAAAAAATTTTTTGAGTACTCATGAAAGGACGTAGCTGAAATAATGAAAAGTGGGAATTGCAATGAATTCGAGAACCATATTTGAAAAAACTCATACAAGATTGCGTTCCAACGAAAACGTTTTCTGGCCACAAGCAGTTTATAAGATAAAAAATTTTGTGAATTTTGATATTTCCATATATACGTATATAGATTTGGAAATCTGTTTGGGAATTAAAAACTTTAAGAGTAAAAAGAATTTATCTCGAGCATTTTCGTGGTTTTTGTTTAAAGAAATGTCTCCCTACGAAGGAATTTTCGAATTCCCAACATTTTCTTGTTAATTTATGGAGTGTAATTATGGAGTGCCCACGACCGGACTGGTCTTAAAAGTTGTTAAATAAATAGAAGTTTAAAATGAAAAAATTTCAAAAAAATTAAAATATGCACTCACTTTTTAAAACACGATTCAAAGTTTAAAACGCAAAAAACTTATTCAAAAATACGTCGAATATTTTTTTTCCTGAAAAGGCAAACAAAAAAAAATTTGAAAAAAAACACCTAATTTGGATCATTATTAAAGAAGTTATGACCAAAAAACCGAAAAAGAGCGGTTTTTTTTAAAATTTAATATCTTGTGAACGGGTTATCAAAAAAATCTCAAAATTTAACAGTAAGAATCTTGATGGGTACCAAAAAATATAAAAAATTGAAGGAAATAAAAAAAAAGTTTTCAAACTGTCCGATTTCTGATGGAACGCCCCATATACAGCGAGTAAAGGAACTAGTGGACCAACGTGAACAGGGTTATAGAGCGTCACAAGCCGAGTAAAACGCTTTTTTTTAATTTTTTTTCCGATCAAAATTGACGAAGATATCGTTGGTCAAAGTTTGGCTGATTCGACAATACGGTAAGTACCAATTAAACGATGGATGTACTGTGCATTGTTTCGCCACATCGACGGATGACAAGCGAACGGATGACAAGCGTCTTCGGTTTGAAGCTAGCTGCGATCGAGAGAGCGGGATACAGCAATCCTTGCTGTACGAAAGCTTTGGATCACCTCAAAATGACATCCGTGCTGACAGATTGTTTGTATGTGGGCGCGCTCCCAATGTCATATTCGTACATCGGACATAACCGCGTGACGTATGAATGAATTATTCGATCATCAAACAGATGGATGTTTAATGTTTTTCAGGATCATTTTAATTTTTAGGTGCTTCGTGATAATTGAATGTCATTATGAGATGCCTCTGCTGTTGTGAACAAATACGAAAACCATTCGTCACTTCAAAAAATAAAAATTAAAAAAAAGGTATTGGACTTTTACAAGATGAACCAAAAGTCAACTTTTGGTCGACTTTGGGTCAACCTTAGACCGACATTTTGTTCAACTTGTCGGGAAAACGAGGATTTTTTATTTCAATATTTGCACTAGTCAACTTCAAGTCAACTTTCGATAAACTTTTTATTTTTATTTTTCTAAAGTTGATCAATAGTCAACTCGATGTTGACCATCGGTGCAAATAACGAAAGGAAATTCCTCGTTTTCCTCATGTGTAAAGAATTTCGAACGGCATTCCTGACTAAAGAGATATAAAATAATAAATTAACTCTTTGACCTTGACAAGTTGAACTTAAATTCGACCTCAAGTTGACCAGAAGGTGGATTTTCGGCGATTTTGGGGTCAACTTTCAGTCGACTTCTGGTTCAACTCGTCAAGGACAAATAGTTATTTTTTTATTTCATTTTCTTCTTCAGACAGGAATGCTGTTCGACATTGCTTACTCGACGAAAAAACGAAGATTTTTTATTTTAATCTTTGCACTGGTCAACTTCAACTCGACCTTCTCCTTTATTTTTTGTCAACTTCAAACCAACTTTCGGTTCAACTTGTCCAGTGAATGTAAATAAAAAGTTGACCAAATTTCGACTTCATGTTGATCAGTGCAGAGAACGAAAAAAGTCTCGTTTTCTTTATGTGGAAGCCATTTCGAAAGGACTAGAAAATAGAAAATAAAAAAATTTTGCATTCGACCTTGACAAGTTGAACTGAAAGTCGACCGAAAGTTGACCTCGAGTTGACCCAAAGTCGACCAGAAGGTAGACTTTCGGTAAACTTCAGGTCAACTTTCAGTCGACTTTTGGTTGAACGTGTCAGGGTCCAATAGTTAATATTTTATTCTATTTTCTTGTTCAGACAGCAATGCTCATCGACATTCCTGACTTCTCGTGGAACCGAGGAGTTTTTGTTTCAATCTTTGTGAGAGAGAGAAAGAAAGAGGGAGAGAGAGAGAGAGATTGCATCTAGTCAACTTCAAGTTGACTTTCGGACAACTTTTTATTAATAATCATTCGACAAGTTGAACCAAACGTCGATCTAAAATGGACCAAAAGTCGACTTGAAGTTGACCAGTGCAAAGATCGAAATAAAAATTCCTTGCTTTCCCGAGGGGTAAGGAATGTCAAAGAGCATTTCTGACCGAAGAAGAAAATAAAATAAAAAATTAACTATTTGACCTTGACAAGTTGAACCAGAAGTGCACTAAAAGCTGACCTAGAGTTCGCCGAAAGTCGACATTTTGGTCAACTTTATGTTAACTTGAAGTCGACTTTTAGTTTAACTTGTCAAGGTCGAAAAGTTAATTTTTCATCTTCCATTTCTTCAGTCAAGAATGCTCTTCGACATTTCTTACTGCACCGGGAAACAAGGAATTTTTATTTCAATCTTTGCACTGATCAACTTTAAGTTGACTTTTTGTCCACTTTATACCGGCTTTAAGTGCAACTTGTCAAATGAATATTAATAGAAATTTGATCAAAAGTCGACTTCATGTTGAATGCAGTGCAGGGAATGAAAAAAAAAATCCATTGTTTTCCTGATGGATAAAAAATTTCGAAAGCCATTTTTGACTGAAGAAATAGAAAATAAAAAATTTACTCTTAGACCTTGACAAGTTAACCTGAAGTTGACCAGAAGGTCGACTTTCGGTGAACTCTAGGTCAACTTTCAGTCGACTTTCAGTTCAACTTGTCGAGGTCAAGTAATAAATTTTTTATTTTATCCTCTGCTTCAGTCAGAAATGCTCTTTGACATTCATTACTACTCGGGGAAACGAGTAATTTTCATTTCAATATTTACATTGGTCAGCTTCAAGTCGAATTTTGGTCAACTTGAGATCAACTTTCGATTCAACTCGTGAAGTCAATATTTATAAAAAGTTGATCAAAAGTCGACTTGATATTAACCAGTGCAGAGAACGAAAAGAAATCCCTCGTTTTCCTAATGTCTAAAGAATTTTAAAATACATTCTTGACTGAAGAAATAGAAAATAAAAAATTCAATCTTGGACCTTTACAAGTTGAATTAAAAGTGCACCAAAAGTCTGCCAAAAGTCGACCAGAAGGTCGACTTTTGACGAATTCTGGGTCGAATAGTTGATTCTTAATTTTATTTTTTTCTTCAGATAGGAATGCTCTTCAACATTGCTTACTCCAGGGGGAAACGAGGGATTTTTATTTCAATTTTTACACTAGTCAACTTCAGGTTGACTTTTCGTCATTTTTGTATTCCTATTTTTCTGAAGTTGACCAATAGTCTGCCTTCTGTTTGATTTTTGGTCAACTTTAGACCGACTTTCGTTTCAACTTGTGAAGTCAATATTAATAAAAAGTTGACCAAAAGTTGACTCGATGTTGACCAGTACAGAGAACGAAAAAATGCCTCTTTTTCCTGATGTCTAAAGGACTTCGAAAGGCATGCCTGACTGATGAAATCGAAAATTAAAAATTAACTCTTGGACCTTGACAAGTTGAACTGAAAGTCAACCGAAAGTTGACCTAGAATTCGACGAAAGTCGACCTTCTGGTCAACTTCAGGTCAACTTGTCAAGGTCTAAGAGTACATTTTTTATATTCTATTTCTTCAGTCAAAAATGGCTTTCGAAATTTTTTATCCATCAGGAAAACAATGGATTTTTTTTTCATTCCCTGCACTGCATTCAACATGAAGTCGACTTTTGATCAAATTTCTATTAATATTCATTTGACAAGTTGCACTTAAAGCCGGTATAAAGTGGACAAAAAGTCAACTTAAAGTTGATCAGTGCAAAGATTGAAATAAAAATTCCTTGTTTCCCAGTGGAGTAAGAAATGTCGAAGAGCATTCTTGACTGAAGAAATGGAAGATGAAAAATTAACTTTTCGACCTTGACAAGTTAAATTAAAAGTCGACTTCAAGTTAACATAAAGTTGACCAAAATGTCGACTTTCGGCGAACTCTAGGTCAGCTTTTAGTGCACTTCTGGTTCAACTTGTCAAGGTCAAATAGTTAATTTTTTATTTTATTTTCTTCTTCGGTCAGAAATGCTCTTTGACATTCCTTACCCCTCGGGAAAGCAAGGAATTTTTATTTCGATCTTTGCACTGGTCAACTTCAAGTCGACTTTTGGTCCACTTTAGATCGACGTTTGGTTCAACTTGTCAAATGATTATTAATAACAAGTTGTCCAAAAGTCAACTTGAAGTTGACTAGATGCAATCTCTCTTTCTCTCTCCCTCTTTCTCTCTCTCTCGCAAAGATTGAAACAAAAACTCCTCGGTTCCACGAGAAGTCAGGAATGTCGATGAGCATTCCTGTCTGAACAAGAAAATAGAATAAAATATTAACTAGTGGACCCTGACACGTTCAACCAAAAGTCGACTGAAAGTTGACCTGAAGTTTACCGAAAGTCTACCTTCTGGTCGACTTTGGGTCAACTCGAAGTCAACTTTCGGTCGACTTTCAGTTCAACTTGTCAAGGTCTAAAGGAAAATTTTTTTATTTTCTATTTTGTAGTCCTTTCGAAATGGCTTGCACATAAAGAAAACGAGACTTTTTTCCGTCCTCTGCACTGATCAACATGGAGTCGAAATTTGGTCAACTTTTTATTTACATTCACTGGACAAGTTGAACCGAAAGTTGGTTTGAAGTTGACAAAAAATCAAGCAGAAGGTCGACTTGAAGTTGACCAGTGCAAAGATTAAAATAAAAAATCTTCGTTTTTTCGTCGAGTAAGCAATGTCGAACAGCATTTCTGTCTGAAGAAGAAAATAAAACAAAAAAATAACTATTTGACCTTGACGAGTTGAACCAGAAGTTGACTGAAAGTTGACTCCAAAATCGCCGAAAGTCCACCTTCTGGTCAACTTGAGGTCGAATTTAAGTTCAACTTGTCGAGGTCAAAGAGTTAATTTATTATTTTATATCTCTTTAGTCAGGAATGCCGTTCGAAATTCTTTACACATGAGGAAAACGAGGAATTTTCTTTCGTTATTTGCATCGATGGTCCACATCAAGTTGACTATTGATCAACTTTAGAAAAATAAAAATAAAAAGTTTTTCGAAAGTCGACTTGAAGTTGACTAGTGCAAATATTGAAATAAAAAATCCTCGTTTTCCCGACAAGTTGAACAAAATGTCGGTCTAAGGTTGACCCAAAGTCGACAAAAAGTTGACTTTTGGTTCATCTTGTAAAAGTCCAATACCTTTTTTTTAATTTTTATTTTTTGAAGTTACGAATGGTTTTCGTATTTGTTCACAACAGCAGAGGCATCTCATAATGCCATTCAATTATCACGAAGCACCTAAAAATTAAAATGATCCTGAAAAACATTAAGCATCCATCTGTTTGATAATCGAATAATTCATTCACACGTCACGCGGTTATGTCCGATGTACGAATATGACATTGAAAGCGCGCTCACATAAAAACAATCTGTCAGCACAGATGTCATTTTGAGGTGATCCAAAGCTTTCGTACAGCAAGGATTGCTGTATCCCGCTCTCTCGATCGCAGCTAGCTTCGAACCGAAGACGCTTGTCATCCGTTCGCTTGTCATCCGTCGATGTGGCGAAACAATGCACAGTACATCCATCGTTTAATCGGTACTTACCGTATTGTCGAATCAGCTAAACTTTGACCAACGATATCTTCGTCAATTTTGATCGGAGAAAAAAATTAAAAAAAGCGTTTCACTCGGCTTGCAACGCTCTATAACCCTGTTCACGTTGGTCCACTAGTTCCTTTACTCGCTGTATAAGTATATGTTAATATATAGAATATTTTCCTCTATTCAAGAAAAGGTGGTATAATGTGGAAATGGGGTAGTGAAAGCACAGAAAGGACGCGACGAAACGGACAAAATTTTAGGAGGCAGGCAAAGTCACTTTCCCTCTCTCTCTCTCTCTCTCTCTCTCTCATCCCTTGTACCAACCCCCAAAATCACTCTCTCATGCTGTCGCTGACACGCCGCAATTACTGTTCGCCCGGGTGCAAGACTGATTTGCAAATCGATGCTGGAGGTTTGTAGTTGCCGAAATATACATGCGATCCCGGAAATCCGTGGTGATAATCCAGAACACGACCTTGAATATATGCAAGTACAAATTGGTCGTCAATTTTTTTTCTTAACAAAAAAAATCCTTCAGGTAATCGTCCTGCCCCGTCCCACACGGAAATATAATATACCGGAAAATATATTTGAAGTGTACATTATATATTCTAAATACATTTTAGATTTATCTAAAATATATATCAGATATTTATTAAATATATACATAATATGTATATTCCATATAAGAAATATACTCAAAAATATATTCGTGATAAGTACATTTTCGGCAGAAAATATTTCTTTGAAATATATATTAAATATATTTTAGATGTATGATTATTGTGCATAGAAATATATTATAAAACCTCAATAAACCTCAATAAACCTCTATTATGGGCTGCATCAAAAAAATGTTCCCACAAAAGATGTTAGATTTAATCTGAAAAAAATTTTGGTGGAAAAAAAAATCATGTTTCCATTTTAAAAAAACATGTCAGCCATCTTAACGCCGCTATTTTAAATTTTGGACCAAAACAAAAAAAAATTTGAAACGTCCCCCTCTGGACCCTAAAAGTTTCATCCCACTCAATTTTTGATCGGAGCAATATTTTTCGAAATAAATAAACTGTAAGATTAAAATGGGACACCCAGTATAAAAATTATATCGAAAATATATAAAACGTATACTCAATATATATGTTTGATGCATTTAGTATATCTTGAATATATTTTTTACATATATATTGTGTATATTTAAGCACCAATTAAAAATGTATCTAAAATATATAGAACATGCACTCAATATATATGTTTGATATATTTAGTATATATCTTCAATACATTTTTTATACTTATATTGTAATATTTTTAAATAGATTAAGAATATACCTAAAATCATATTTGTAATACATACATTTTCGGACAAAATGTACTTAATACATGCAAAAATATATTTTCCGTAATATTTGCCGATATATTTTATTTCCATGTGGGGTGCCAGTCAAATAGGATGACGATCTTAAGGTTGTTTAGAAGCTATGAAACCTTTGAATGTTAATTGTTCAATAAATAACTTCTTAATCGTAGTGAAATTTTTACACGACCTCCTGAATACTTCATGTAAGAACGTACCAAATTTTCAGAATTCTATTATCATTACTTCAACCTCCTTAAGGGTTAAAATAAAAAATGATGAGAAAATTCTGAAAATTTGGTACGTTTTTATATGAGGTATTTAAGGGGTCGTGTAAAAATTTCACGGCGATTAGGAAGCTCGTTATTAAGAAATTAATGTTTTGTTAAAAACAATTTTTTAAACAAATAAAAAAAATATTTATCAATAAACTTCGTTTTCTTTCCGTTGCTTTCAGTATATTGTGGATATTAAAAAATTGAGATGTCAAAAAAAAACTTATCGCAAAGTTATATCAGTTTCCATAAGACTACACTTAATTTTACTTAATTTGTTAATCTTAATTATTCGATAACAAGCTTCCAAATCGTCGTGAAATTTTTACACGACCTTTTAAATACTTAATTGAAAAACATACCAAATTTTCAGAATTTTCTCATTAAACGTTATTTGCTTCTAAACAACCTTAATTCAAGAAAATTGAGACGACCTGAATTTTATAATAAAATATAATAAAAGAGGAAATTTTCGGTTTAATAGAGAATCCATTTTACATTAACTAATTTTATTTATGAATAACGAGAATCGGTTACTGCTTTGACTTTGGCTAACACTTTTCTTCGCAACACTTTCCGAAATGCTTAAATGCGGTACATTTTATGTTTTAGCTCCTTATTATAGCCTAACAGGCCGATTTTTGAATTTTTTAAACAAAAAATGGGTCAAAAATTCGAAAAGTGGCCTGTAACTCTTACGACGTCCCATTTTCTTTGTAATATTTTTCCGGACTATATAAGTGCGGCATATCTTTTTTTAGGTCCTTATTTGGAGTTAAGGCCACTTTTTGAATTTTTGAAAGTAAAAATGGGTGAAAAATCCAAAAAGTGGCCTGTAATCCGAAATAAACTGTAAAAAATTCATCTTTCAATATTCATTTCAAACATCCACCATTTTTTTTTTTTAATCGATTTTCTCCTTCTTCAAAATACTTTTTTATTTCTGACTTTCGAATCCTAAGATTAACTGGCGGCCATGGGACAAGACATTTTCGACTTTGGCACCTTCTATAAATTATTCAAAGAATGTAAATTTAAAAAAAAAATTTGTTCTGTACTTTCGAAGGATGAAACAATGCTGTAATAACCGTTTTATAGTCATATCTGATAAAGAAGCTGAAAAAAAATGCCATAATTTTTTCTCCTTGAATATTTCGTACGTTTTACTGCGTAATAATTGAGTGCGCAAAAAATACCTGGATCTAAAATTTTCCCTCTGCGAGTGCCCCGTGCATTATTATAATATTTATATGGAAATAAAAACGCCACGAAGTGTCGCATATATCGACAGTGTCATTAAAATCAGACAGCTTCAGACAATCGCACCCCCGGAGCCATGAAAATTGTATATGGCCGATCAAACGCTCATTGTTCCATGAGAGACCAATTATATATAATTTAATGAACAAAAATGTCCTAGTTTCGTCGCGGGAGTGCGCCTGTCATCGCGTGAAATCGTTAATGTGCTCACCACCACCGAGTTTAAATTTATTCTCCGTTGACGGGCGAAAATTTCGACTGTGGGCGAACAAAAAATCACTTTTCGCTCCCACAAACAGGGAGCTTGCGGAATAAGCGTGACAGTCATATGGGGAGATTTTTTTTCATAAAATTTTTACGACTCGCAGTCTGCGCGTTCGCGTGAAAAAAAAATAAAGAAAAGCGAAGCACACGCGAGGGAGAAAAGCGGTGATACTTCTACCCTAAGTGTACACTCGAGCTCTTGGTGGCGGTACTTTGGAAAAGCTCGCCTCTCAAGCACACTCTCGCATTTTGGATGGAAAAAAATGCATGTACGAGTGTCTGTGTTTTTGTGTAATCGAAGGTATTTTCCGCAGTTGGCTTGCACAATGTGCCGGAAAGAGAAAGAACGAAGGGGAAATTTATCGTTGGTTGAGATGTATATTTTGTATGGCTTTGAGAAACCACATGAAAAACAATGTAAGGTACCTGCGGGTAATAAGGCCTAGCTAAGGGAGATTTGTAATAAAATGAAAAATATATAATTTAATCAATAAGTTTTAATGACAATCATTATTCAAGTACATTTTCTATAAAATATAAACGAAAAATAGTAATTTTACCATAAACAAAAACGAAATTAACCATTCAAAAAAACCTTATCAGTAGGCCTTATTTTACTATAGGAGGGTAATAAGGCCTACGGCTTTAATATGCTTTAATAATTAAGCTATACTTAATATATTTGGTATTTGTGATCAATAATCATATTAACACCTCTCTGTAGCTTTATAAGAACTTAAAATTCTTCTTTACACTGCTCTGACAGCTGATACCAGGTCGTTTTCTGACCACAACGCTGGTTTAGGAGGCATCGGTATCGAGTCACTGAAATCAATAATCAATTAATAATAAATTAAATCAAGTGGAGGATACACTTCCCTATAATGTAAAAAACAACATAATCAAACAAAAATTTCAACACGTTTTTCTTATGTCAAAATTTAGTAAGCCTTATTAACCGCCGACCACATTTTTCAGAAAAACAATAAATAACAAATATTTGGACCATGATACGTTATTTATATCGTCAAGATCATCGAAGTAGATATTCATGAAGATAGAGACTACGATTTTAGATCGTTAAGTGGAGTATTATCAAAAATACTTACGATTTACGTCGACCGTTTTTTTAGTATTCGTGCTACGCGGCCGCGTCATATGATAGATGATGCAACACTGGAGACGGAGAACGGCGTATCGCGCTTCCGCGAACTTGTAGCGACATTTTTATGCATTATGCTTCAGTCTGCAGTGTAGCCTTGCGCGAAAGCGGTCATTGTAAATATGATTTTTGGCGACTAGGCCTTATTACCCGACAGGCCTTATTACCCGCGGGTACCTTGCAGCAGCATGTTGCAGACATTTAATAGCATGTAAGTTATTCAAGTACATAGTTCCGGTGTTCTTTATGCAGGAGAGAGTTCGCTTGATTCAGGGTAAAATGCTAACCCTAAAAGGTTAACATTTTTACCCTGAAAGGTTAAGCGTTTCAGCGTTAGCATTTTTCTTTGATCTCAACGAAATGTCAAAAGGTCGTTGGAAGACCTTTTCGAGGTTAAAGGAATGTTAAGGGATTAAGCCACTCTAGGATTTTCAAAAAATTAATTTTGTTGTTGTTTAACCTTGGTATCTATAGATTTATATTCCAAAAGATGATGTGCGTGAATAATCCCTAAGTACTCGAATTTCGTATTCTATTGCAACCCTTCTTCATCCGCAGCGAGCTTTTTACAAACTTTAAACGCGTTTACCTCAGAATTGCATTTTCCAAGTCAGCTGAAATCATAACTCAAACAAATTTCAACAGATTCCTTTGGAGTTTGAACTGTACATTCAAAATAACGTTCTCCAAAGCACTACTCAAGATTTTTTCATTATATTGCATAGTTCCTTTTTTATAAAAAAAAATTACTGACGATTTTCTCGTGGCATTTTATACTTTTTGATTTAGAAATACGTCAATTTTACAAAAAACAACATATCAAAAAAATTCCACGTACTTCTATGGCTATTCTTATATATAATCGAAAAAACTGTGGTGCCTCATCGTAACTCAAAAATTATAGGAGCGGTTGGTTCGGTCCTCGACCTTCCAGAAATAAAGGCGTCATCGGAAAAATGCTGCACAGTCGCCATTTTGACATGTATCGCCATGAAAAAATAATGTATTCAGGGTTGCCAGATTGGGCGATAAATCGCAATTTGGGCGACTTGCAGCGCCACTTCGCGATCAAATTTGGAGGTATTGCGATTGTCGCAATTTGGGCGATTTAAGATATTTTAAAGTGATATTTGGACGACCCAGAGCGCTACCGCGTGACCAGATTTCGAGGTTATGCAATTGGCGAAAATTGGGCGATTTAGATATTTTTTTTTGCGATATTTGGGCGACTTGTCGATTGTACGAAAAATAAAATGTAAAACTTTTCATTTGAGTAAAATCTTATTTTTTGTCTTTGATTCTTTTTGAATTGTTGGCGCGTTGGTTTGTGCGATTTTGGGCGATCTTGAGCGCCATCTCGTGATTGCTATTTTGGTCGACTTGAGCGCCATCTGTGCGCGACTAGCTTAGCGACTAATCTGGCAACCCTGAATGTATTGCCAATTAAATGTATAATAAAACACTTTTTTGTATATCCAATTTATTTTATATGGTTTTGCTGAAAAAAATCACGCAATATGCCCTTTTTTAGTCCGCAGAGTGGCCTAACCCTTTAAGACTTGATGAAACAAAAATTAACCGCAGAATATTAAAAAACTGGCACTAATTTCCAACAAAATATCGAACATTTTTCAAAGTCAATTTGTCTCAGTTTATATCCGTCGAGGTATTTTTAGCTTTGTTTCTCACTATTTCACGATTTATCACCGATACATTTTTACAATGATTTTAGAATAACAAATGAATTTCTAAATTTGTGATATCGATACCTAGACATTAATAGAAAAAGTGCCAGATTTTTTTCGCGGAAATTTTTCCATTTGTAGAAACTACACAATTGTCGACGATCTAAAAAATCCAAAAGTAAAGTGCAATTTAAAAAAACTCATATTTATGTAAATTCGACTGATTCAAAAAGGCGACTATTCTTTTATTTTTGAAATCCCCAAATAAATACTTTCGGGGAGGTGAAAAAAGATACCTTTTAAAAGCAGAGCTGTTGACATTAATATTTAGAGGTTTCTCATCGCGGATTTATATTTTCCATTAAAATATAGCACAGGAAATTTGTTTTTCAAACTTTGAAATTTTATAGTTCGACTTCAAGTCAATGTACCAAAATTTGCAATACATTTTCTTTTAGGGAATTGAACGCTCCACAAAAACAGTTCCTTACGATTTTTCGAAAAACTCACTCCTTCAAAAGTTATTCATGGTCTAATATATATGTATATTAGATTGTTAATATGTGTGAACTATTGTTGGTCATTTCTTTAAAAATTAGGTAATTTATGTTAATGCAATTTAAACTTTTTTTTCAAGAAATATTTTACGATATTTATAGTAATAAGTTTTAAATTTTGCCGGAAACTCAAAAAAAAAGTGGAATTCACTCTAAATTTAACTTTAACCTTGAATAACTTTTGAAGGAGTGAGTTTTTCGAAAAATCATAACTTTTTTTGCAGAGCGTTCAATTTCCTTCAAGAATACGCATCGCACATTTCGCGGCACATTGACCTGAAATCCAGGTAAAAAAACTTCAAGTTACATTTTTTTTTCCCTGTTTTATTTCAATGGAAAATATAAATTCGCGATGAGAAACCTCTGAATATTAATATTAAGAGCTCTGCTTGAAACGGGCATCTCTTTTCACCTTTCTGAAAGTATTTATTAGGGGATTTCGAAAAAAGAAAAAAAAACAGTTGCTTTTTTTAAAATCAATCTAGTATAAATATATATTTTAGACTGGCTCAAAATAGTACGTTATTGTTTTTATTTACTTCCCATTTGATGAAATCATATTTTTTACTTTAATATTGAAAATCATGAAAGGAGGACTACGTACGATTTTTTGAAGGTATCGCAATAGGTTTTTCTACTTGCCATTTGATTAACACATGGAAAATCGATGTCTATAATTTGAATATGGGAAACAATGGTAACATGCAAAAATAGTACAGGAAAAAATACCGGCGGTAATAATAGTACGGAAAAAATACCCAGCGGAAAAAATACCCGCGGAAAAAATGCCCGCGGAAAAAATAACCGGCAGAAAAAAACCCGCGGAAAAAATATGCCATTCCGTGCATCGCATTCGATGCCCGAACCCACCCCACAAATCCACATATCTCATGGATGTACACACCTCATGGACCCCACCCAGTGCTCCAAACCCACCCCACAAATTTACGTATCCCATGGACGAACGCACCCCATGGACGCACGCACCCCACCCCATGCTTCTAACCCACCCCACGAATCCATGTATCCCATGGACGCACGCACCCCATGGACGCACGCACCCCACCCCATGCTTTTAACCCACCCCACAAATCCACGTATACCATGGACGCACGCACCCCATGGACGCACGCACCCCACCCCATGCTTCTAACCCACCCCACGAATCCATGTATCCCATGGACGCACGCACCCCATGGACGCACGCACCCCACCCCATGCTTCTAACCCACCCCACAAATCCACGTATCCCATGGACGCACGTATCGGTTATTTTTTTCGCGGTTATTTTTTCCATCAGGTATTTTTCCGTACTATTTTTTCCGCGGCTATTTTTTTCTAGAATCGAAAACAATTATTCTATGGAATAATGAACCGATTCTATGAACCGAAGTAAATATGGACTCGGATGATAGAGTCCATCCCAACACGTGGGTCATAAAACAATTTACAATACACAGTTGACAAAATAGACAACATGAAGTAAACAAATAATTATTTACTTGAACAGTGGATTGTTTTCTTTCTATCTGAACTCGTACCTTAATAGGAGGCACATTCACTGATTTGTTCTGTTTTTTTTCGACATCGATTTTTTATGTCTTAATCAAATGAAAAAAATAGAACAATCAATTGTGATTACTCTACAAAAAATCGCGAGTAGCCGTCCTTTCATGGCGATCAATATTAGAGTAAACACTATGATTTCATCAAATAGGAAGTAAACAAAATATCGTTTTATTTTGGACCAATCTATTATATTTATATACATATATAATATGATGGTAAAATCACAAGCAGCGCTTTTATAGTTCTCGCTCCTCGTTGACAATTGTGCCTGAATGGTACGATTAACGGAGAGAGCGAGCAACGAGAGTGAACAAATCATTTTTGTCGGTACAATGGAAGCCGGAAATTTCATTTGAATTGCGCTGTCCGTGCGTTCATATATATATATTTATAATGCACTGTCTCGTCGTTTAATGCATTGAATTCAAACGTGCGCGTGCAGTTTTCGTGATTTTGTTCTCTTCTTTTTTTTCTCATTCATTTCATTGAGCACGACGAATCAAACCAACCTCGTCATTACGTTTGATAAACAAACTCGCAACGCACCGATTTCGACTAGGACGGTGCACACAACGATGACCCGATACTTGACAACGCCATTTTGTTGAATTTTCAAACATTTTTTTTTTGTTTTATGTTTTGATGACACTTTGATTTTTTCGAAATATTAAAACGAACAATTTGTAATCTTGGGTTAAAATTAATATTTCAGAGACTCTTAACAGTATACATATTTTTGGAATTAAATTTTGCGAAAATATTACATAATTAAAAAATAGAAATTAATGTATCAGAATTTTTACATTTAATTGAGATATACAGAAGAATAAACAGAATCTTGCGAATTGAAGTGTTTTACACCTTTCCTTCTCATTATTTTTAAAGGGGGCGGTGGTAAAAATTTCATTAAATCGCGCTCAACCAAAATATTATAATCCCTTAAGGCAGTATTCTGGTCTAGAGACATTCATTTTGAGCGTTTTGTCGAGCTCGATAAAAAAAACCAAATATATTTTTACCATTTTTCTTACAACATATATTTATTAATGTTTGGACAATAAATAAAAAAAAATGTCGAGAAAAAAAATGAAAATTAAATAAGTTACAAGCTGATGAAGTTGGGGCTCAAAAAAGGGGTGTGCTGGCTGACACGATTGCAACCTTTCTCGTCATTCGATCGATACAAAATTTAAGAAACGATTCTTAATTAGTAAAAATGGCTTTATATCCCCTACTTCAGAGAAAACGGGGAAAAAATTCGCGAAATGGCGGCTGTCTGAACAAAAAAGGCGTTTTTCGACTTTTTTTCGTAATTTTTAATTTTTTTACAATAGTAAACAAATAATTTTGCTACAAAAGTGCTAGGGGCGATAGAGAGTTATACATTGAAGATTCGTACAAAATGTGAAGTAAATCGGTTGAGAAGAACTTGAGATATCATGTCAGCCGTGTTGAGAAAAGTAGTTTTAAGAAAAACGTCTATCGTCCAATTTGCTCGATTGCTGCATCACTAAAATAGTTATCACGTCGTAAATTGTTGGATTAAAAAAAATTCCTTTCGAGTATATAATCTTAAAGGCCTGATCTTTGAGAATATGCAATAAACAATGATTTTTTCAAAATTCTAGAGCAGAATACCACCTTAAGGTAATTTTCCTGCCGAGTGCTAGTCAAATAGGATAGATGCCCAAATTCCATAAAATTAAGGGTGGGGGTCGAAAAGTCGACTAACCAATATTTCGAACGGCCAAAATCCCGAATTTCACGATAACAAGCGTTCGAATAACGAAGCGCCGAAATCCCGAATGCCAGAAAAGCGAAAGCGGAGAGAGCCGCCCCATGCGTAAGAGAGAGAGAGATGCGCCTTCTCTCTCTCTTACGCATGGGACGGCTCTCTCGACTTTCTCTTTTCTGGCGATCGGGATTTCGGCGCTTCGTTATTCTAACGCTTGCAATCGTGAAATTTGGGATTTCAGCCATTCGAAATATTGGCTAGTCGAGGTTTCGACCCCCACCCAAAATTAAGACTGCCGAAAATTTATAATAAAATATATAAGAAAGGAAATTCTATTTTTGACAGACAATCTATCTTATATAAATTAATTTTAATTATAAATAACGTTAAACGTGCAGTGAGAAGCGACGTTTTCACGGAAAGGCGAAACCTTTTGGAATTTATTTTCTTTCTTGTTCGATGGACCCGACGAGCTTTCTTTTTTCCAATATGGATTCACAATTGTTTCATGAATGTGCATGAATTTTCTGAAGCCAAAAACTTGGATTACAGACGTTAAAAAAAACGTCCGGAAGTGCAAAAAGTACATATTTTTATTGAAACCCGGGTTAAATATGGGGTTATTCAAGATTTTTTTTACTCAAATAAAGGCGATGACATATCTTCAAGCTCCAAGAATGACAAATCATTAACTCCAAGTACCGATGTGATCACAACTTAAAGTTGGATTTTATCACCACGGGACGATTATCTCAAGCACGTACACTGAGAAAACAGTTAATTTTTAGTAAGGAAATATATTTAGTTGGCAGTTTTACTTAAATATTCCTTAACTTCTACAAAATTTGTTAGTCGTTAAGAAATATTTTATGTGTCAAAATAATTAATCGCCTGTTAAAAAATATTAATTTAATTTATTGACTGTTAAAAAATAATTGATTTCGCCATATTCATCTTTACATCTGTTAACAGTTAACAAATCTTGGTATATTGTTTTCTAAGTGCAAAAAGTTTATTCTACGAAGAAGCCAAAATTGGAAGAATTTTGCAAATGCGTCAAAAATTTCAAATTGGGAATTTGCAGATTTTTCTAATTTAGACACTTCTGTTTATCATCGAGGTTGAAGTTACCCTCTAATGGACCATTTCAGAGTTGGGCAGCATCAATTACATTTGTAATTAAATTACATATTTAATTACATATTATTTTGAGCCATGTAATTGAATTGGATTCAATTACTAATTACTTCGGTCATCGATCACCGAATGCATTTTAATTACATGTAATTCAGAAGAATATCATACAATTACTTGTAATTGATGCTAGAAGTAATGCAATTACTTGTAATTGCTGCTAGAAGTAATGCAATTACTTGTAATTGATGCTAGAAGTAATGCAATTACTTGTAATTGATGCCCGAAGTAATTCAATCACCTATAATTGATGTTCAAAGTAATTCAATTACCTATTATCGATGCTCGAAAAACTTGATATTAATTTTAGCAATTAGGTATAGAGGACCTTTTTTGTAGGAAATTAAATTTCGAGAATAGTTTTCCTTTACATTTATTCGGTAAAGTTAATCATTTCGGAGATAACAGCGAAAAACGAGACTTCTGGGTAAAAATCGACTTTAGTGACCTCGTACCATCTCACCAGAGTAAGTTACACTTACGCTGCTCAAAACACTTTCAAAAATCGTTCAATTCTGCGTAAATTGAAACCAAAATCAATGCGATAGTATAAAAAATCGCGGAGTGGTAAAATTTTGAAGAAAAAAATTTTTGATTTGCGTAAATTTTAGGTGGAAAAAGTTTAGAAGCGAAGGGAAAGTACTTAATATTAATATTAAGGGCTGTAACTTTCAGGGAATTTTCTTTCAGACATATGCAATAAAATTTCGGGTGGGGAGTGAAAGGAATAAAAAAAGTCGAAAAAAAATCGCCCTAATATATATATATATATATATATATATATATATATATATATATAAACATACTATATACAATACTGGTTTTGGAATATTTTTAAGCACAAACATTTATTAAATAATTGAAACCCAAAAATATTCCAATTCACGTAATTCAATTACATCATTGTAATTTAAATACAATATCGTCAATTAATTACTACGGTATAATTAAATTACATGGATATAATTGAATTGCATCGATGTAATTAAATTACACGGATGTAATTGAATTACATGGATGTAATTAAATTATATTGAACAACGATTTTTTTGGGCATCATTTCGATTTTGATGCTAGCTACATCCCGCATTGTAATGGAATTTTGTACTAAATACAATGCTGAAAATAATGACCATTAAAATTCAAATTCCATTACAATGCTCAAAGTATTTTATCATCGAATAATTTCAATTACAAATTTGCCCAACCCTGGGCTATTTTAGACACGCCGTGTATCCATGTTGCCCCTTTATCTCCGTAAATTGCGCTATCTCGGATTTGTTGTCAAACGAGAGATAGCACGTTGATCAATAAAAATGCTCTTGCCTGATATCGCTGGCCGCGTTGGTAAAATTATGATTTCGTATCGCGAAAAAAGAGCCTGTCCCGAGCAGCTGCAATCCAATATATGGGCAAGCCAGAGCAGTGCCAGGAAAATTTCTCTCTCTCTCGCCCTCTTCCTCCTTCTCTCTATCTGCAAAAGCGTCGAAAATCGGTAAAGGACGACGAAGAGCAAAGTACAGAGAGAGAGAGGCAAAATACATTGAGAAAATCTCTCGCCATTTTGATAAAACGTTCTATCGTCACTGGCACTATTCTCGTAAATAGAGAAACCCTCGAGACATTGAGTCCCGAAACGATCGAGGGTACAGTCGTTAAATCGTTCCCGAGGTTAGTGTTTTACTTCCACCCTCACTAGTTCTCATCCCTTTCCCGATCGTCGTCCATTCTTGTCCCTGTCATCAATATCAGCCAACCGGTTGGTCCTATCTCTCGAGACCACTGAGAATTTAGCCTGCGCCTGTGATGGTTCGTAAAATAAAGCTAGAAATCCGTCCAAAAACCTGGTTTTAATTGCCATTCCGGCAATTCCTGCGACTAATCACAGGATAACTTGATCATCCGGCGAAATGTGTTTATTTTTTTATTTTTTAACTCCAATGACCTGGTTCCGAAAGGCTCTCTCCGCCATAATTATTTATTTTACAAAAAAAAATTATCGAGTATTCCTAGGATGTTACATTTTGAAGCACCAAACTTCTGTCGAAATACATAATTAAAGAGGAGCAACACTGTGACAGGTAAATAATGTCGAATTTTTTTTTTCCATTTTTTTGAAGTATATTGTGTGAAAAATTTCCGTACAAATTTTAAAGGGGAAGAATTCGGCTTCATTTCCTGTTTTTAGGTCATTCTTACAATTCGTTTTTAGGTTTGGATTCTATTGTGAAAACAACTGTTTTTCTTTTTTTTCCCTTTTTCAGGTGCACCCATTTTCTAGAGAAATTTTGTTGTATACATTTTTACGATTGGATTCATAAAGGGGAAAGTTTGAGCTTCAATTTACTTTTTTTTAAAAAACTTTTAACGATTTTTTTCCCGAAGTTATTCTGCTTTTTGTGAAAAAAGAGGAAATTTGAAAAATCCCGTATAACACAAAATCAAAGAGGATTCATGAAAAACTTCAAGATAGCAAAAAGTTGCGTCTGTTTTCGTTGAGTTCAGAGGAATTTTTTCAGATTTTTTTTTCTACATTTTTTTTCTTATCTTCTGGGTCGGAGCTCAGATCATTCAATTATCATAACTCAAAAACTATGGGAATATTAATGCAATTTCGAGTGGGGCAAATTTTTTATTTTACCACTTACAACACATTGGATTTTTTTTTATTTTCATCCCAAATTTTTTGTCCAGCCTCAACATGAGAGAAAAAACGGTCATAAAAGGAAAAAAAAATCAAATCAGCGCTATTTTGTGAAATTTTTTTTTTTAATGGCTACGCTTATCGATAGTGACTGTTGTGGGGATAAAAAAATATTTGGTCTTTTTATTTCAGATATTTTTTCATTGCTGTATCGCTGTCACCAGTAGGAGTATTTTTTTTTGTAATGTCATTACGTTCATGTTAAGGGGAAATATACACCTAGGATTCGGAAAAAGGGTCATTTTTGTGAATTTTTTAAGGATAACTATTTGAAATTTCGGATTGGGAGTTTTTCTATCTAAAAGTATACATATGCAGAAATATGTTCTTTTTTTTTTTATAAAAAAAAAATAATCGGAAACAAAAAAACCAAAAAGATTATTGAATTATATACTATAATCTAGTACTTGTCATAGCCGATTTTGAAAATATCGATTTATGACAAAATGGCGGACGTTTGAACATAAATAGCGATTTTTCGACCAAAAATTAGTTATTATTCTGCCTATAAAACAAAAACTAAACAGGAAAAAAAACCCTATGACAAGTACTAGATAATGATGTATAGAATAACCTCAAAAAAATTGAAGGCAATCGGTGTATTTTGAGGTTAAATTTTAACAAAAAGTTTAGATTTAAAAAACGTGGTTTTGAGAAAAATGCGTTTGAACATTTTTGAATGAATAAATCAGGCGAGACGGTACGGCGCGTTTTCGGAGACGGTTTACTCTCTCGGCTGTAATCTCGGCTGTAACCTTGAGACCTCAAGCTTCAAGAAAATACAAAAAAAAACGATTTTTTCGACTTATTATGCTAGGTGTATATCTCCCCTTAATAACTTTGTTAATTTTTAATATTTATCAATAAAAATTTGTATGAATGTAGTTGAATTTATACTTGATAAATTGCTTTTTGTCTGATCCTCAAATAAACATCCTTATACTTACAAAAAAAACCCGAAAAACCACTATTTTAGCCCCATCAAAGTGGGGTTCCCCCTTAAGGTTGTTCAAAACAAAAATCGAAAAAATACGTTGAATCTGGAATCAATTCTGGAGGTTTTGTTATTTGGTGATGCTATGATAAAATTTTATTCTGGCTTACATTAGAAGTTACTGGCAGAGTAAGAGTTGTGAATTTACATATACAGACTTGGCTCCGACTGGACAACAAAAAGTCATCTCCATCTTCTGCGCTTGTAGAAGAAAAAAAATTTGCCCTAAAATCCCTATCTCAGTTCCCTGCGAGTAAAAGAATGAAGTAGGTATTGGGAGACACACACACACACACATATACAAATATTCTATCGGGTATTCTTCGATCCTTTCATCGTTATTCCAAATCCCTTTATCCCTCAAATCTCAAAAGCACGATGGGGCTGCAGACGTCGAACGATTCCATTTTTTGCTTGGTTATAGCCGCTCATTTGAATGAAAATAAACGTATTTTATCATCGTTATAAATTTATCATCGTTTTCAATTTTATTTCCGACGTAAAATACAAACCGATTGCTGAACGATATTGAAATATTGTGGCCAAACTTGCACTGAGAAAAAAAGTGGTTGAATATGCAAAATCGTTAGTTGAATACGGGCAACTAAATATTTATTTGGTCTAACTAAATAATTAGGTTCTTGAATAATTTCGCGCTTCGGTTCATCAAAATATTGTTCAGGCAACAAAAATTTGGATTGTACAACTAAATATTTAGTTGGGGGTATTCAACTGAACGATTTTGCATATTCAAGCATTTTTTTTTCTTAGTGTGCAATCAAAAGTAATTGTTTTGCCAATTCGATTTTGTCTAATTTAAGTACACTTTTTTCATTTATTTTGTTGTTCGATTACCCATCGGTTAAACTACATTGGTCTTGATCCAAGAATTTATGTCTGGACAGATTTGGAGCTTTCTCCACTTTTGCAACTGTGAACGATTTAGCATATTGACGGGAGAGGGAAAAAAAGTTATTTGATGTAAAATAAATGAAAATAATATAGATGAATAGTGAACAAAAATCTTTTATGTCGAGACTATAAAATTTAGCGCTCTGACACAGGCCCTCTGTGACCCAGCGGGCTCGTAAAGCTTGTTTCAACGGAACTGTTACCTCATGGACGGCTTTCTCGCCGAGTTGTTTAATTAAAGAATTTTCAAAGCCTCAGATGCAATGGAAAAGACGTGAAAGCAAATGAAAAGAGTGAGCTCAGCGTAATAAAAGCAGGGTTGCAAATAATGCATTACTTTTTTTAATGCATTAACATTTTCAATAACCATTAACACTTATTTCCATTGACCATTAAATGTTAATGGTTAATGGTGAATGGAAATTATTTCCATTAACCATTAAACGTTAATGGTTAATAGAAATTATTTCCATGAATCATTAACCATAAAATGTTAATGGTTAATGGAAATTATGTTCATTAATATATAAGAGTTAATGTTTAATGAAAATTATTACAATTAACCATAATGCTAATGGTTAACGGAAATTACTGCCATTTACTATTGACATTGGATTCAATTAAAATGGTAGTAATCGTCATTCTAACCAACTTTTTTAGTTAGTGTTTAGGAAGCAGGAAGTCATACCAGCAAGATTTCTACATAGAAATCCTCTACTTTATATTATTTTTTCGTAGAAATCCTCTTGGAGAATTATTAATAATATATAATATATAATATTAATTATTAATAATATATAATACGTAATAATAATTATTATTAATAATTAATTATTAATAACAATAATAATAATATTATTATTATTATTAAAATAATTCAATTTTTCAATCTACACGCATAGTGATACGACGTACGTACTAGGCCTTATTGGGCTTCCAGTCAAGGGCCCGAAGTAAGTTAGGGAAAACCGATCGGGGCCTAGTCGGGGCCTCAAGCAATTTCACGCACGGGAGCCATTAAATGTTAATGGTTAATAGAAATTATTCCCATTAACGATTGAATGTTAATGGTTAATGGTCAATGGGAAATATTTTCATTAGCAATTACCCGTGCGTTAATTTGATTGAGGCCCGGACTAGGCCCCGATCGGTTTTCCCTAACTTACTTCAGGCCCTTGACTGGAAGCCCAATAGGGCCCTTAAATGGACGGTCACGCTTTTTCGACAAAGGCCTTAGAAGGTTGCCAAATGAGGGCCTTTACAACCGCCTCGCGTCTGCCATGTCGAATCCACGATAAGCCCATAGTCAAGCCCAATCAGGGCCCTAGTACGTACGTAGTATCGCTATGCATGTAGATTGCAAAATTGAATTATTTTAATAATAATATTATTATTATTATTGTTATTAATAATTTATTATTAATAATCTATTATTAATAATAATTATTATATATTATTAATAATATATTTTTAATAATTCTCCAAGAGAATTTCTACGAAAAAATAGTACACGGAGAAAAGGATCCGGTCAAAATTACCAGAGACTATGGTAATGCGGAGCCACTGTCAACAGACAGGAATTTTTACAAACCACTATGGTAATTTTTCCCCCACCGATCGAAGTATCCGCCTGTCAGATAGTACAGGTTAGTGAATAGGTTACTAATGTCTAGCCTGTACTATCTGACAGGCGGATACTTCGATCGGTAGGGGAAAAATTACCATAGTGCTTTGTAAGAATTCCTGTCCGTTGACAGTGGCTCCCCATTACCATTTTTTTACCGGATCCTTCTCTCCGTGTATAAAGCAGAGAATTTCTATGTAGAAATCTTGCGGGTATGACTTCCCTAGAGGCATGACTTCCTGAGAGGCCTGACTGTGATGTCGAATACAACCCGTGCTCCCACTTCGGCTGTATGAGCATACTATTTGCATATTCCGTATGGGAGAGAGCGCACGCCACATGCGACATTTCATGGCGAGTCTCGGAACTAACTCCCCGTGAAGCCCGATTAAGCCCTCAAAGGGTTGCCTCGTCAGTGCCATGTTTGGAATAATTGGGGCTCCGCTACTTTCCCCTATTTGGGCCCGATTTGGTTCTGTTGTAATTATACCGACTTCTTTAAATATGGGTTGCCCGATGGAAGCCCGACAAGGTCCTCAACGGGTTGCCTTATCCCTGACTTCAGTTGGGACCTTGACGGGCTTGAACGTGGATGCCCTGTCAGGAATTGCCCTTACACCGCCAGGTTGGGCCCCGACAGGGCAATGCCAAGGTTGCCAGACCTGTTTACAATATGGCTGACCCAAGGCAATCCGTTGAGGACCTTATCGGACTTAAACGTGGATGCCCTATCAAGAATTGCCATAACACCGCCAGACTGGGCCCCGACATGGCAATGCCAAGGTATCCAGGCTTACTTACAATACGTTTGACTTAAGGCAACCCGTTGAGGACCTTGTCGGGCTTAAATGTGGATGCCCTGTCATGAATCGCCATAACACCGCCAGGTTGGGCCGTAACAGGGCAATGCCAAGGTTGCCAGGCTTACTTACAATAGGGCCGACCTATGCTTCCCTACAATTTCCATTAAACATTAGCCATTAAAAAAGATTACTTTTTTAATGCATTAATTATTAAATGAATGCATTTCTTTTCCATTAAATATTTTGCAACCCTGGATAAAAGATTGTCACTATTTTAACGCTCTTTCAGAGGCAATGAGAGATCGCTCTTTTTTCATTTTACTTCTCACCGTCAATTATATTGAGTGGCAGTAGGAAAAATAGTATAGAAAAAAAATACCCGCGGAAAAAATACCAGCGAGAAAGAAATATCCGCGGAAAAAAACATTTGATGGACGGAAAATCTGCGAAAAAATCTCTTCAAAAGATACCCAGACTAAAAATATCTGCGACCAAAATATCCATTTATTTATTTAGGTATACTTCCAAAAAGCGCATACCGAATTTTGATCTGAAATTCAGGATATACTTTTCTCTCAATTTCTCTCAATAGAATTTTTGGCGACCCGCGATAGATTTCTAAATATCGATTTTTGAAAGTTATTTTTTTGTATCTATTCATCATCGACGCACGAACCCCACAATCTTCTTTCCTGTACTTTTTTTTCCTAGATTCATATTGAGCGACAGCTCTCTTACCAAATACTCTTAGTTCATAATTCAAATTGTCTGTTTTATTAATTATTTACTGTCACTATATTTCCCCTATTTAACCGACTAATTATAATACTTTATCTACTAATTATTGTTTTACTTCTTAGTCTGAATAAACGTTTTTTTCTCTTTAATTGTCAGGATGTAATGAAAATTCAAAAAAAGAATTGCGATTTTCTGCTTTTTTTGTTCTTTCAAATAGATTTTTAACTCATTGCACTCTAATGAAATCAAATTGATCGCACATCATTTCGTTTCTTATTGAAAAAGAACGAATGTATTATTGAAGCTTTCTTATTTTCGTAGGATCGGAACAAGAAATGAACATTCCAGAGTCAAAGGATTCGAGTACTTGTCCCCATCATCGGAAGTTAAAACAATTTTTCTCCATAACGAAATCATTTAACGGGCCAAGTTACCTTGTTTTCGAAGTTAAATGTAGTAAGTTACTTCCTTGTGTTTCTCTGTGAATTATGAGGTTGGAGAAAGTGTTTTCCAAACCGACCCGAAAGTTCGTTGAACAATCATCAGAGGATCAACTTCATACATATACATATATACCTGAGTAACTGTATAATGTTTGTGTTCCATGGTTCGGTATGATATACCGGAAAGGAACGTTGACGAAGGGAGATCGATCGTATTTTCCCCGATGGCAGACAAACCCTCTGTCACATCGCAAGGGCCATGCAATTGAGCGAGAAAGGGCCAATATATAGGTATCGAAGGTAAAGAAAGCCGCGAGAAAATTGAATAGTTGAATCATTGGATCGCTCTTGATGATATCGACTGCAAACAAGAGAGCGCCTAACCCACTTGACTTGATATAATCAAAGCGGTGTGAGTTGGCCTCTTCATTCGCTACCAATTGCGAGACATTGTCATCCTTCAATTATAATCTCCGGTTCTCGGATATTTTCTTAAAAATGTTCCTCTGTTATCTCGCAATAATGCCATCGACTTGAAATTTTTACAGCCTATTAATATTTATCTCCCAAAAGTGTGTGCATAGTTTCAACGAAATTAGGAGCCTCGTTGTGGAGATATTAAATATTGAAAAAAAAAGTGATTTAACATGCGCTCTTATGGCCACACATGAAAAACCGGCACTATTCGTTCTGTTGTTCACGAACCTGAACTGCCAACAGTTTGAAAAAAATGTATGATCTAGTCCTACATGTAAGAAAGCCGTGTGCAAAAGTTTTCCTGCATTAGGAGATTTTTCGC
Organism: Alloplasta piceator; assembly: GCA_946863875.1. NCBI lineage: Eukaryota > Metazoa > Arthropoda > Insecta > Hymenoptera > Ichneumonidae > Alloplasta > Alloplasta piceator. Next base: position 31,032,217 of record OX333072.1, on the reverse strand, counting down.
CGAGTAATTGATTCAAACGTATAAAAAGATCCTGAAAATTGGTAAAAAGCAAGCGTGGCGCGACAACGCTGCGTATAGGCCTTTTCATCATGTGACGTGCGCAAGCGCAGCCGCCATATTGAAAGGGCGGTAATACAAAAGTTTCGTACAGTTTTGCTTGTTAATGGCTGGGAGAACCGGATATCTACACAAAAAAATTAATTATTCGAACAAATTGTTGATGGTGCTTTACCAGTTCACAATTCAGTGGAAGCACATAATTGTGAACAATTAAAAAAATGAACCGATTGAGCATAACCTCTGTCACTTCGACCACATTTTTTCACCCGCAATTCACATTTTGCACATTTTGGACATGTTTTAATATGTAGTACTTTGCTCGATGATTTTATAATGTTTTTGCGATATTGAAGGCAAGGCTTTGGATAATTTTTGAGGTTATGTACTCTACATAGTCCATAACAACACTCTTTCGTTGTTTCTTTTCGTGAAGGTAATGTAATAATAATCGATTGAAAAATTTTGTTTTCTCAATTAGGACACTTATTATTTTATTTATTGCTTACTTTTTTTGAATAAATGTACTATTATTTGATGTTAATTTTAATTATTTGTATTCGGGTATTTTAACATGCTTGTTTACAAAAAAGTGTACGAAAAAGATGGCTGAAACTGACGCATGCGCATAAAAAAAATTGTGATGAAAAGGTCTATTGGGCCTGGGCTATGGCCTGAACTCACATGCGCATGCGCAACGGGCTGACGCGGGATTTTTAAATGAATTAGCACGGGAAACAGTGTTTATGATAGGAAAAATTTGCTTTTTCATTAAAGCATAGATTCCTACAGCTATAAAAGAACAGAATCGAAAGAAAAGAACACAAAACTGTACGTAAAAAAAATACAACGATTCTAAATTAAAAATAATTCATGAGGAATTATTTTCCTCGTGAGGAAGGAAAAATAATTCGTTATCACACACGTTAACTTTAGGATTTTTTTTTCTTGATTGCGTTAATCTCTGTAAGTAAACTCGTTCCGTCACGACTTTACGCTTCCATCGAATTTTTTTTCCGCGACTGCTACTCATTATGAACAGGGATGGGCATAAAGAACTTAAAAAAAAAATAAGTGATAAATCATTTTTGACTCGTGATTTAAACGGGCTCGGAGTATCAAGTACTTTCGGACTTGTGATTTAAACGGGCTTGGAGTATCAAGCCTTTTTTGACTTGGGATTTAAACGGGCTCGGAGTATCAAGTCTTTTTTGATTGGTGATTTGAACGGGCTCGGAGTATCAAGTACTTTTGGACTTGTGATTTAAACGGGCTTGGAGTATCAAGCCTTTTTTGACTTGGGATTTAAACGGGCTCGGAGTATCAAGTCTTTTTTGATCCGTGATTTGAACGGGCTCGGAGTATCAAGTACTTTTGGACCTGTGATTTAAACGGGCTTGAAGTATCAAGCCTTTTTTGATGTGGGATTTAAACGGGCTCGGAGTATCAAGTCTTTTTTGATTCGTGATTTGAACGGGCTCGGAGTATCAAGTACTTTTTTACTCGTCACTCCTTTCGATTAAGAGTGACAAATTCTTTTTAATTCTGAGTATATTTAAGCTTTAAATTCATTTTAATTCCTTTTTTAATCGAATTAAACGACGAAATTCATATTAATTCCTGAATATTTTTTAATTGTACCATGGTCAAATCGATCCCGGTACAACAAATTATAACTCCGCATACGGAGAATAATAATTAGTGACAAATAAATAAATAAATAAATAAATAAATAAATAAATAAATAAATAAATAAATAAATAAATAAATAAATAAATAAATAAATAAATAAATAAATAAATAAATAAATAAATAAATAAATAAATAAATAAATAAATAAATAAATAAATAAATAAATAAATAAATAAATAAATAAATAAATAAATAAATAAATAAATAAATAAATAAATAAATAAATAAATAAATAAATAAATAAATAAATAAATAAATAAATAAATAAATAAATAAATAAATAAATAAATAAATAAATAAATAAATAAATAAATAAATAAATAAATAATTAAATAATTTTTTTTTTTTAATTTTTTTTTTTTTTAATTTTTTTTTTTTTAATTTTTTTTTTTTTTTTTTTTTTAAATACGGGCCAGTATCGACCAAATCCGGATTTGGTTTGGTTGAGTCTACGCGCGAGCATACTGGCCCGTATTTAAAAAAAAAAAAAAAAAAAAAAAAAAAAAAAAAAAAAAAATTATTTAATTATTTATTTATTTATTTATTTATTTATTTATTTATTTATTTATTTATTTATTTATTTATTTGTCACTAATTATTATTCTCCGTATGCGGAGTTATAATTTGTTGTACCGGGATCGATTTGACCATGGTACAATTAAAAAATATTCAGGAATTAATATGAATTTCGTCGTTTAATTCGATTAAAAAAGGAATTAAAATGAATTTAAAGCTTAAATATACTCAGAATTAAAAAGAATTTGTCACTCTTAATCGAAAGGAGTGACGAGTAAAAAAGTACTTGATACTCCGAGCTCGTTCAAATCACGAATCAAAAAAGACTTGATACTCCGAGCCCGTTTAAATCCCACATCAAAAAAGGCTTGATACTCCAAGCCCGTTTAAATCACAGGTCCAAAAGTACTTGATACTCCGAGCCCGTTCAAATCACGAATCAAAAAAGACTTGATACTCCGAGCCCGTTTAAATCCCAAGTCAAAAAAGGCTTGATACTCCAAGCCCGTTTAAATCACAAGTCCAAAAGTACTTGATACTCCGAGCCCGTTCAAATCACCAATCAAAAAAGACTTGATACTCCGAGCCCGTTTAAATCCCAAGTCAAAAAAGGCTTGATACTCCAAGCCCGTTTAAATCACAAGTCCGAAAGTACTTGATACTCCGAGCCCGTTTAAATCACGAGTCAAAAATGATTTATCATTTAAAGCATGTATTTAAATACTTTTTGATTCGAGTCCGCCCATCCCTGATTATGAATGTATTTTACAAATAAAAGTTTATATATTGACAGGTCCGTTTATAGGTTAAGGCATCACAGATCGCGGAACACACAACCTCGAATATTACACAGCGCATGCGCGTCAGTCGTGCAAACTTCAACAAAAAAAAAACGAGGTTGCCAAATCTCACTGACAAAAATCAATGATGAATAATATTAATATTAATTTTTACAGCGAATGCAATGAGTTTGGATATACTTGATTAAACTATATGTGTAAAGGTGAACATTCTAAATTCATTGTACGGGCAGAAAACGCCTTTTTGAATCGCTCATGAATAGAGGTTTCGAAGTTGGCTTTGCTGAGCGCGGCCCGTGTATGAGTATAGGGACCCCCCTCGGACAACTCATCCCGCAAACTAACAGAGGAACATCCTTAAGATAGTTCTTGGAGTACAGTCAAGTCAATATGGAGAACCAACATTTCAAAAATTGTCCGTTCCGATTTTTAATGAAAATCTAGTGTAACTAAATATTGCACTGAGAAAACAGTTTATTTGCAGTAAAGAAATATATTTAGTAGGCACTTTCACTTAACGGAATTAAGAACGGAAGGAATGAATATTTCTTAACTGTTACAAAATTTGTTAGTCATTAAAAAATATTTTATTTGTGTCAAAATAATCTATTAACTGTTAAAAAATATTAATTTAATTTATTGACAGTTAAAAAATATTAATTTTATTGATCAACTATTGAAAAATATTAATTTAATTTATCAACTGTTCAAAATAATTGATTTCGCCATATTCAACTTTACATTTGTTAACAGTTAACAAATCCTGGTACATTATTTTCTCAATGTGATCCGATGTATTACAGAGTTCCCATTTAACATTCTTTCAAAAGTATAACAATGATTCCATACCCAAATGATTCAGTTCACCCTGATTAATCCTGAAACAGATTTCCACGCAGTGTTTCTGGAGTCAAATTCGTTACTTTATTTAGATTTCGATGAATGGGAGCTCATTTTGTTTTGTTAAAATATATCTTACGTATTTCCAAGAATTTTGTTCTTATTGTAGATCTTTGTGTTGTGCCTTCGTTATCTCTTTCATAAACAAATTTCGGTCATTTTCAAATGAGAAATATTATCATGAATATTTTTCTGTGAATTCAACGAATCCCTCTGTCTATTCGTTCAGATCTAAAGGTAGAAATCAAACTTCAGTCCAAATGCACTTCAGTTCACAATAATTTCTTCTCCAAAACGAGAACAATTTTTGAAATTATAGTACTCGATTTACTCCACTGTACAGCAAGAATTAGCTTACGGCAGATCAAGAGCATTTTCACTCTTTTGACAAGTAGTCAAGTAGTTCCTTCCCCGTTATCAATTTTGTTTCAGCAGAGGGTTCTCACGCATTTATATATGAAATATTTAGTTCCCTACTTTCATGTGTGAGAGCAAGGATTCTATATCTGGAGGACGAGAGAGAAGGAGCGAGAGAGGAGCTTTTTTATCAATTTATTTATTGGCCACGTCGAGGGATATGCGACAGGAGTAGAGGAATAAGGCTGAAGGATATAAAAAATATGTGTATAGATATCCTCTGTGAGTTTCCTACCGGAAGAGTGAAAAGGTTCCTTCCATTATGGCTTCGCTCTTCCTCTCTTCCTCTCTCCTTCTCTCTCACTCTCTTGAGGCATATCAAGAGGTACAAAAAAAATATATGGGTCATTCCATGTCAAATCAACCAATAGTTGAAATCGAACCCTCTCAATTTCGATGAAATTTGGTCAGAAATTTTCGATTTCAATAAAACGGAATTCTACCAAAGGAAAAAAATTGAAAATTTCTTCTTCAAAAGTTATTCAAAATTAAAAATTTCACAATTTTTCAAATGTTTCAATTTTATTTTTTAAATATCGCGAAAACTATTATAGTTACGAAAAATCGTTCGGGATTTGTTTTGAAGAGTATACTTGGGGGTACGAAAAAAAAATATTTCGAAAAAAAATTTTGAAAAATGATGAATTTGGAGAATTTTGAATTTTCAAAAATCGTGAAAATCAAAGTTCCATATTTTATTTTTGGTTTAATTTTTTTTATATAATACCTTGTACTGATCTTAAAAGTTCCTGAAATTTTGGAAGAGGTGTTTTTTTTTGTTTCAAAAACATAAATTTTTGAATTTTTAAAAATCATGCACATCCACGATTAGCATTAAATTTTTGGTTGTAGTGATCTTAAAAGATCCTGAAATTTTCCGGATGGTGTGTTTTTGTTTCAAAAATAAAATTTTTTGAATTTTGGTGAAAAAATTTTCTTTTGTTTTTCCTCTAAGTCAAGTAAAGTTGAGCAATCATGTAATTCTGTAATTTTGAGCCGTAAAAATTTCAATTAATAACAACTAAAAAAAAAAATTTTACCAAAATTCAGAAATTTATATTTTGAAACTTTTGTTTCAATCCTGAAATTTTCAGGATCTTTTAAGATCAGTACAAGGTATTATATAAAAAAAATGCAACCAAAAATTTAATGTTGATCGTGGATTTGCACGATTTTTAAAAATTCAAAAATTTATATTTTTGAAACAAAAAAAAACACCTCTCTGAAAATTTCAGGATCTTTTAAGATCATTATAAGGTATTATATAAAAAAATTAAACCCAAAATAAAATATGGAACTTGGATTTTCACGATTTTCGAAAATTCAAAATTCTCCAAATTCATCATTTGGCAAATTTTTTTTTCGCAATATTGTTTTTTTGTAGCCCCAAGTATACTCTATGAAACGATTTCAGAACGATTTTTCGTAACGATAATAGTTTTCGAGATATTTAAAAAATAAACTTGAAAGATTTGAAAAATTGTGAAATTTTGAATTTTGCATAACTTTCGAAAGAAAATTTTTTATTTTGTTTACTTTGGTAGAACTTCGTTTTATTGAGAACGAAAACTTCTGACCAAACTTCAACGAAATTGAAAGGGGTAGATTCCAACTCGATTTGACATTGAATGACCCATATATAGAAAGTCTCAAAGAAGAAAGAGAGAGCTAGTGTAAAGAGCTTTTTCCCACCGGATACACCATATTGAACATGATCGATCTACGTCATCGTATCAAACTATAAATCCCTCAAACACTTGTGCCACAGAGAAAAGGACCTCTTCCTTGTGTGAAGCGAGAAATCCAAAGACCGAAGTCGATGGGACAACTATGTATATAAAGAGCCGCGTAAACTCCCTTCTCAAAAATGGATATATTATACAGGGTGTTCCAGGAATAAAGGACAATATCGTGAGGGTAGATTCGTGACGTAATATCGAGTAAAAAAGTCCTTTGCCATTTTTTGATATTTTGAACCCCTGAATTGTTATTAATTTAATTAATTATTAACGGGATATGGAGTAGAAAGGTCCTTTGCCATTTTTCACATTCTGAAACCCTGAATTGTTATTAGTTTAATTAATTAATAACAATTCAGGAGTTCAAAATATCAAAAAATGGCAAAGGACTTTTTACTCGATATTACGTCACGAATCTGCCCTTCATTCCTGGGACACCCAGTATGCATGAATACTGGAAAATATTTATACTGAATAGTTAACAAATCCTGGTACATAAAAATATATTGTACATGAAAATAATGAAAAAGCAATCTATATATACATCATAAAAATTACCAATTTTCATAAAAAAGTTGAGCAAAAATAAATAATAACCAATACGCAGAATTATAAAACAAAAAAATCTTAAAAAATCATGCAAATTGGAAATTTACACATAGTTTCCTCATTTTTTTCCGTCGTTCGTCAAGCCTTTTTTATGAGGATCTCCATGATCATCTTTATGACATCTATGTTTATTATCATGACTTCCTCATAAAGGAAGCTTAACGACCGACGGAAACAAATGAAGAAGCTATGTGCAAATTTCCAACTTGCATGGTTTTTTAGCAACTATGTTCAATTACATTATCAATTGTTTTTATCATCGAATATATTGGTGCAAAAAAGTGAACTCAATAGCTGCTAAATTAGGAAACTTAGTGTTCACAGGTATTTTTCGGGAATTTCAAAAATTTGTTAACACTAAACCTCTGGAACGTTTTTCACCAAATTCAACACTAACCATTATTGTCATTTAGCGTATTCGTGCAAAAAATTTTAGCTCGATACTTCTAAAAATGCGAATGTTGGAGCGTTGACAAATTTTTTTGAAAATTTCAAATTTTTTTTTCAACTGACCCTTTCAAGCGATTTTTCTGAAATTCAGTATTATTTTTCATTGTCATTGAATGTATTCTCGCAAAAAAAAATCAGCTTGATAGATGCAAAATTACAAAAGTTAGTGAACTTACAAATTTTTTGCGAAAAATTAAAAATTTTTTTTAACCAAACCTCTTGAGCGAATTTTCCCAAATTCAATCCCAACCGTCTTTATTATAAAATGTATCTGCACAAAAAATTTCAAGGTGATAACTTCAAAATTACAAAATTTAGACGACCCACAAACATAATTTTACAAAAAATTCCCGCCAAGTTGACAATTATTTTGCAATTTCAAAAAAATTTGCACGGAGATAATCTATTTTTGTACCAAATTTCAAGAAAATCGCCTAAACCGTTCTCTAGATATATCCATTTTAATAAAAGCAGAAAGCGTACACACACATACATACTAGGGTGACAGTTATTTGAGCTTTGGCGAAAAAAGTTCAACGCCACCCCAAAAACATAATCAAGGTGTATCGAAAAAAATCTGTGTAAAGTTTGGAGGCGCTCGGAAAATTGGAACACGCGCCACCGTGCGATTGAAATTTTAAATGTAAAATACATGTATTTATCCCACGCGTCAATGATTTTTTTCCCGACTATAATATCAATGAGAAAAATTTGAAACTTGGTACACTTATTGTGGGTGTCTGAAAAAATAGTCCAGAAAAAAACAGCTGGAAAAAAGAGCCTAAGAAAAAATAGTCTGCGGAAAAAAGAGCCCAGAAAAAAACAGCCCACGGAAAAAATTGCCCACCGAAAAAACAGCCCACGGAAAAAACAGCCCAGAAAAAACAGCCCCGTTGCAGAGTTTTTGTTGCTTTGTTGTGCTAGAATAGATATCCCCGTTGCAGAGTTTCTGTCATTTTTTGGGTTTTTCCTGGGCTATTTTTTCCGTGGGCTATTTTTTCCGTGGGCTATTTTTTCCGGGGGCTGTTTTTTCCTGGGCTCTTTTTTCCTGGGCTCTTTTTTCCGCGGGCTATTTTTTTTTGGGCTCTTTTTTCCAGTTGTTTTTTCCTGGGCTATTTTTTCATAGACTCTTTATTGTACCATCGTATGGTGTACAAAACCAAATTTTTTCAATTTTTTTCGTTCATAATTTTGTTAATGACAAGCTCTGTAGAGATGCTGAAAAAACGAAATATGGGCATCTCTACAGAGCTTGTCATTGACCAAATTATAGATGAAAAAAATTTTAAAAATTTGATTTTGTACACTAAGTGTACCAAGTGTCAAATTTTTCTCATTAATATTATACACCGAGTGATTGAAATTTTAAATGTAAAATACATGTATTTATCCCACGCGTCAATGATTTTTTTCCCGACTATAATATCAATGAGAAAAATTTGAAACTTGGTACACTTATTGTGCATAGTATGGTATACAAAACGAAATTTTTTCAATTTTTTTCGTTCATAATTTTGTTACTGACAAGCTCTGTAGAGATGCCCAAAAAACATTTAAATTTCAATCGCCTGGTGGCGCGTTTTCCAATTTTCCGAGCGCCTCCAAAATTTACACAAATTTTTTTTGATACACCTTGATTATGTTTTTGGAGTGACATCGAACTTATTTCGTCAAAGCCCAAATAACTGTCACCTTAATACATACGTCCAGACATTATTTTTAAATGCGTTTTTTGGACGTTTTGGGACATTTTAAACATACAGACATAAAAATCTGAAAAAAACAATTCGCGAAAACAAAGCTTCCTTTATGAGGAAGCAAAAAATGGATAAAATCAGAACGCGACGTGATTCTCAAAACAAAAAACTTCATTTTGTAAATCCTCAATTTCCAACTAGTCTTTACAGCATTCATTGTATCCGCAGGGTTGAAGAACCGCAAGGAAATAAATGAATTTTCAAGGTAAATCAGGATTTTCATCATAAAACATCCATTTTGCCTCTACTTTCCTCCGGCTGAAGAGTCGTTTTCATGCCTCGGTACATAATGTAAAAGAGTCATGTGTAACAGTGACACTGTCTGTACCATCTGTGAATGAGTACGCGGACCGTGGTGAATTTTTGTTTTATACAAGAGTGACGAGAAATGTGAGGGAAGTAAAAAAAATACCATCACGAGAGTCCTCGCGCTCTCTCTCTCGTCTCCTGTTTCGTTTTGTACTTGATTGACGCAGGGACGGAGGGCTTTAACGTTGATATAACTGTGAGAGAGGGATGTGAGTGGGCTGTACATAGATATACCGAAATGTATATGAGGTATTCCATACCAAACCAACCAATCCGTGGGCCCGACCTTTTTTGATTTTGTTGAAAATTTTTCATTTTTTTGTACGTACTGAAAGAAGTCTCTCAGCATTTTTTTAGATTTTTGTCTCAACCGAACTAACCACAATAAATTTTTCAAAATTTGACACCATTTTTTTTCAAATGCTCATAACTTTTTAAAAACCGGAGATATCAAAATAAGACAAGGGACCATTTTTTTCGGTCTTGAGTTGCAGTTAAAAAAAAAAAAATACAACAAAAATATCGATATTTATTTTCATATGTTTTTTGAAGTTTTAAACACAACATTTTTTTTCCAACTTGGACCCCTTTTATTTTTTTGAAAAGATCCACCACTTTTTAAGAGACATTTTCACATGTACCGAAAAATTGGCAGCTTGTGATTCTCATAACTTGTTTTTTTTTTAATCTATTTTTGAAGTTATAAAAACATGAAAAAACGGAGAACCAAAATAAAACAAAAGATTATTTTTTTCTGTCTTGAGATGCAGTTTTATAAAAAAAATACCAAAAAAATATCGATAATCATTTTCATATGTTGTTTGAAGTTTTAAACACAAAATATATATTTTTTTTCATCTTAGACCCTTTTATTTTTTTTGAAAAAATTCACCACTTTTTAACAGACATTTTCACAAGTACTAAAAAATAAGCCGCTTGTGATTCTCATAACTTGTATTATTAATCGATTTTTGAAGTTGTAGGAAATATGAAAAAAGTAAAAAAAATTTATGCCGTCCGTTTCAGCGTCATTCGATGTAACAACCATCAATATTTATTAGTTATTAACGCTAAAGTATAAATACGTTATTTGATGATTTCGTGGACATGATCGCAGAAAAATAATAACACAATAGTCTCCCGATCTCAACCCAACTAATGCTTATACTAGTTGGGATGACGCGGCAGATGGATCAGGCGTGAATAAGCGTCGCAGCGGTCATTTGTTGTACTTTTTTCATGTTTTTTATAACTTCAAAAATAGATAAAAAATACAAGTTATGAGAATCACAAGCTGCCAATTTTTTAGTACTTGTGAAAATATCACTCAAAACATAGTGCATTTTTTCAAAAAAATCCAAAGGGTCTAAGTTAAAAAAAAAATGTTGTGTTTAAAACTTCAAAAAACTTATGAAAATAAATTTCGATATTTTTTTTTGTATTTTTAAAATAAACCTACAACTCAAGATGGAAAAAAATGATCTTCTGTTTTATTTTGGTATCTCCGTTTTTTCATGTTTTTTATAACTTCAAAAGTAGATAAAAAAATCAAGTTATGAGAATCACAAGCTGCCAATTTTTTAGTACTTGTGAAAATGTCTCTCAAAAAGTGGTGAATGTTTTAAAAAAAATTTAAAGGTCCCAAGTTGGGAAAAAAAATTATTTTGCGATTAAAACTTCAAAAAAACATATGAAAATGAATATTGATGATTTTGTTGTATTTTTTTTTTTTTTATAGAACTGCAGCTCAAGACGGAAAAAAATCACCCCCTGTCTTATTTTGAAATCTCAGGTTTTTAAAGAGTTATGACCTGTTAAAAAAAATGGTGTCAAATTTTGAAAAATTTATTGTGGTTAGTTGGGTTGGGACAAAAATCTTAAAAAAATCTGAGAGACTGCTTTCAGTATGTACAACAAAATGAAATTTTTTTAACACAATCAAAATTGGTCGGGTCGACGGATTGGTCGGTTTGGTATGGAATACCTCATATATATATATAATATTCATGGGTATATACATGACGGTGTAGTCTCATTCGAGCTCGCGAACATGTTCATTCATTGCATTTTGCCCAGCCGCAGTTTGTACATCAGAACACCACTAGCGACAAAAGAGAGAGAGAGAGAGAGAGAGAGAGAGAGAGAGAGAGAGAGAGAGAGAGAGAGAGAGAGAGAGAGAGAGAGAGAGAGAGAGAGAGAGAGAGAGAGAGAGAGAGAGAGAGAGAGAGAGAGAGAGATGGACGGGGTAATTTTGTGGAGAAAGGGGTATGACAATGTCATTCGCAAAATACACCAGATGCTGCGAAGCAATGGTAACACACAATGAGACGCAATAGGGCCTTAAATGTTCACCGCGAAACAAGCCTCGTCCTTAACTATTCACGCTCTCGCGATAAACAGATAACATGGAAAACTACCCTCCGTTAGTGTCGTACTTCCACCCTCTCTTTCACATACTACACACTTGTGTGCGTGTACTTTTTATTTATTAGTTTCAACACAATCATGTGTCACAGTTTGACTCATTTTTAGAGATAAAAATGTGGTTGCGAAATTATCACGCGCTGATGTTTCACGAGAATTGAGGCGGTATTCTGGTCTAGAACTTTGAAAAAATCAATTTTTTTGCATATTCTTAAAGTTTAGATCTTCGAGAATATATATACTCAAAAGGCAATTTTTTAATTTAAATAATTTACGGAATTATAGCTATTTTAGTGATGCAGCAACTACGCCTGTCACGTCAAACATTATATTTATGATATTTATTTTATTTACGAACATAATATTTCCTCAAAATATCACGTCAATCGGAGCAAAAGTCTAGGAGAGAGAGAGAGAGCCTTTGAAAATTCTCCTCATCAGGCTAAACCGAGCGGAAGCCGAAAACTTTAATCGTTTTCTTATTAAAACTCTATTTTTGAAGTCGGTGGACACGAATTCTCAAGAATGACTGCACTGATATTATTAAAATTATGCACACTTCTTCTAAATAGGATTGGGCAGTGATTGAGTAAAGGTTTTTTTTATTACAACTAATATTGTAAGGTTTTATACAACTAATTTTATTACAACTAATATTGTAAATTGTACCAGAAAAACGTACTCTCTTTTGCATGCAACTCTGCAGAGAATTAAAATTTCAATGTATTTAAAACCCTTCGTCCAATCACAAGCAATAATTATCTACTAACAGATGAAAATTGATTTTTTTATTTTAGATAAAGCCATTATAAGTTATCCTGGCACTTTTTTGAGGGATCTTCGGAAACCACGTCCCACCAACTAACTCTTTTTTAAATTTTTAAATGAAAATGTATGAATATATTGTTTAAATGTTTCTCTTATATATATGCTTAGCATTTCGAATGAAATATTTATTCATTCAATTTTTATAAAATAGAGAAAATATACTGTTTTTAACTTTAGAAACCCATGTAACTTCTTAAGAGTACGTGAATGGTTTGGGAAAGTTAACGAAGCTCGAATATTAACGAAGTCTCGTTTTACCTCCATGAATTTTTTGTATATCAAAATGATGGGCCTTCCGTGATTAAGAAAGTAACTAATTAATTAATTAGCTTAATCTTTTCTAATTTCGTAAAATTGTCCACAACAATATCGTCGTTTTGGAGGTTTGTACAAAAAGGTAGAGTCGTGGTTTAAGAATTTTAAAAACTGTATTATTTTTCCAAGTATTTGGAGCATTTGGACAATTTCTCAAAATTTTTCTAAAATGAAAAACAATCGATTGTGAAATAATTGTATTTAATTACATCAAAAAAGGTTGTTAAGGGTCCGTATTCAAGTTTTCAAGTGTGATAACTGAAGAACTAAACTACACTTAGTCAAAAAATTAATGGAACAGCAAAATTTTCGAAATTTTTCAGCGATTTTTCAAAGGCTGTAACTTTGTTAATTTTGATCGTAAGATTTAAAAAAAAAAACATTCTGAAGCTTGAATCTTCTAGTTTTGGAATCTTGAATCAAAAAAATTTTGTGGGCATCCCCCTCGACGCAGTCGAAAGAAATATCACGGTAAAAATTTGCTTTTAGAATTAAAAATTTTTGCTTTTTTCCAAACAGTCGATGGGCTCCAAAATATTTTTTAGAGCTTAACCAACTCATGGATCATTTAGCTGGATTCTTTGGCTTTAATTTGCTTTTTAAGTTTTTGTTCTACGATCATTTTTCGCTAAGATATTGGCGAATGCACAAAAATTTGTCTTTTTTCTTAAATCTTCGATATCTCTGGAACTGATGATCGTACAGCAAGTAAACGGTAGGTTTCGGGAACTCGAATCTACTCTCTATAGGTGCCTATTACTGTCATATACGAAAAAAAAAATGTTTCCATGCTTAATTTTGATTTGAAAAAGTAAAAAAAAATAGCTTTTTTTCTTGTTTTAGAAAATCTACCACGACTTTGCAGATATCGCGAAAAATACCAATATTTTAAGGTTCTTTTTTAGCTCGATACATACCTAAAAACCATGCCTATTTTCAAAACAATCGGTCGAGCCGTTTTTTGTGACCGAGTCATCAAACTTTTAGAAAAATTGAAGGAACACGTTGATTGATCCTTAAAGACCAATAGAAAAATAAAAAAAAAGTTTTTCTTTTTTTTCCTCTTAAATTTGCATTTAATGAGCGTGAAAGCTAAAAAAAACCCCAAATTTCGAACAAATTTTTTTATTTTTTATTTCGGATTTTTTTTTTATTTGAAAAAAATTATATTGGCATTTTTTCACAATTTTGCATTCAATATGTAATAAATATTGAAATAAAATTAAATTTTTTAAATTAAAAAAAACAAAAAGAAGCAAGCTGAAGCTAAAGAATCCAGCTAAACAATCCATAGATTGATTAAGCTTGAAAAAATGTTTTTGAGCCCATCGACTGTTTTGAAAAAAGCAACAATTTCGAGAAAATTTTTACCGTGATATTTCTTTCGACTGCGTCGAGGGTGATGCCCACAAATTTTTTTTATTCCAGATTCCAAAACTAAAAGATTCAAGCTTCAAAATTCATTTTTTAGAAATTTTTTACGACCAAAATTAACAAAGTTACAGCCTTTGAAAAATCGCTGAAAAATCTCGAAAATTTTGCTGTTCCTTTGATTTTTTAATTGAGTGTAATTAGGGGTTTATCTTTTGTATGTATAAGTAAAGTACAGGGATAGTCCTTAATCATTGTAATTCAAAGTTCAATAATATTTTTGGAACAATCGATAGATCGCCCAACTTCATATCGTAAAATGGTCAAAGAAAATTTGGCAGAAATTCTAACTCAGTTAAGTTTTCAAGGCATTAAGTAACCCCAGTCTCTCCTGTAAAAGCTTTCGTTGAGAGACGCACGTGTTTTGACTAAGCATCGTAAGTTCTCTGCAATAACAAAAGTCCCTTAAGTGCTCTTCAACTCGTTCGCTCCTCCGCGAAAATATACACGTGCATTATTTCAAAGAATGCCCGAGAAAAAGAATGATGCATAAAAATTTCAAGCCTCCATTTTATTCTACGTGCTACGTAACATTTTTTCAATTTTTCTTCTCTCCCTTCGGCATTTTTCTTCACGTAAATCGAATAATTTTTATACTGAAATACACGCTCCATGCTATCACGAATATCGTGCCCCGGGGATTTGGAAAAGAAAAAAGTTAGAAAAAAAACCTTTATCCGCGATCCTATTAGATATTCCAATAACCGCGGAATGGCGGGACAGAGAGAGAGAGAGTTTTATTTTAAATGAGCAAAAATGGATTGAATATTAAAGCTGGCTATATTGGTTTTGTCGTTATCTCCGTGGCTTTCATGTATGGCATTTTCTGTCGTGAACATTTTCCCGTGTACACAAGAGTGGAGGTCATTTTTTTAATCAAGAAATCAAAATGAATAGTGGAAAAGCATCAGTGACCTCGTTGCATTTTATATCGAGATTAACCCTTAAGGTACTAGTCTACTTTAGAAGGCCAAAAAAAAGCAAACTTTTGAGATTTTTTTTTCTCCGCTCCTTTATCAGATATGACTATAATAGTATCGTACAAAATTTTATCGCACGAGTGCGTAAAGTGCCCGCTTCTCGCACGCGCAGCGAAGTGAAGCGTGCGAGAAGTGGTCACTTAACGCACGGAGTGCAATAATAGTATATTACGATACGAGCCGATTGCACTCCGTGCGCAAAGTGGCACTTTGCGCACGGAGTGCAATAAAACTGTTATTACAACATTGTTTCATCCTTGGAAAGTACAAAAGAAAAATTTATTCTTTATTTCGATAGTTTGAATAAATTATATAAGGCGCCAGAGTCAAAAATGTCTTGTCCCATGGCTGACAGTTAATCTCAGGATTGGCAAGTATGGAACAAAAAAATAAGAAATCATTTTAGAGTGGAAGGTTTCTTACACAAAAATTAACCATCGTTAATAAGAAATCGATTTAAAAAAAAATGGCGGTCATTTGAAATGAAAATAAAAATTAAATTCTTCACAATTGATTTCAAATATCCGCCATTTTTTTTCTTTGATCGATTTTTTATTAACGGTGATTGATTTTTGCGTAAGAAACCTTCCTCTTTAAAATGCTTTTTTATTTTTTTGTTTCAGACTTTCCAATCCTGAGATTATCTGTCGACCATGGGACAAGACATTTTCGACTTTGGTGCCTTCTGTAAATTATTCAAAGAATCGAAATAAAAAATAAATTTTTGTTTTGAATTTTCGAAGGATGAAACAATGTTGTAATAACAGTTTTATAGTCACATCTGATAAAGGGGCCGAGAAACAAAAAAAAATGCTTTTTTGCCTTTTAAAGTAGACTAGTACCTTAACGGTCCCACTATCTAGGAATTTTATAACGGTCCAAGGGTGTCCGTTAGACCCCACGAGAAAAAAATTGTCTGTAATTCAAATACTGACACTAATATTTAAATTTAAAAAAATACTAGTAAACGCCATAAACATTAAAAAAGGGCCAATTCATTTTTTAACGAAAATAAAAATTTTAATATAAGGCAAAAAATCGTGAATTTCTCTATTTTTGCTTGAGTTACAGACTTTTGAAAATCACTGGGGTCCAATAGACCCCAGTGTGACCGTCAAGGGTTAAATGTTTTTTCTTCACTTTATTTTTCTCTCTGTCTCGATAATCTCAAGATTATCGTGTAAGCGCTAATTTCTGTCTTGTTGCTCGTTAATTTTTTTTTTTTTTTATTTTTTTTTTTAATGACCCGATCACTTCCGCACCGAGGAGATGAGCTTCTTCAGCACTTCCTGCGCGACTCACGAGAATCTCCTTCCATGCCGTTGAATTAATTAGAATTAATTACCACTCGGTTTAATCGGACAAATCCTCCACTCTTGAGTGTCCCCTCCCACTACTTGTAACGTTTACCACTGCGAATTCGCTTCGTTCGCGGTTGTATAAAATTTCCTTAAAACGATCGTAAAGCAGAGACACTTTCGCGATATCCCTGCGGCAAATATAATTTTCATAATATATCCCTCTGTTATATTGCATGTGCGTGCATATAAACAAAAAGTGTAATCTGCAATTCTTCACGGTAATTTCATTTGATGACAACAAATTTAATCATTCCGAACGAATAGATCGTACCCGTGTAGAAATGTGATAGGGCAACCATTAGTTGATTCTTGCCCCTGATCCGCCCTGCCTGATCCGATTTTCCTGGCAGGGCCCTGACATCGAACTTAACGACCTGGTCCCTAGTTATTACATTGAAATAATCACTTATTACCAGTGCCCTGCATGATCAGAATATGAACAGTTTCCGACGACGTTATTTTTACACTTTTAAGCAAAACATATTTTTATTTTATTACCCTGGCAGGGCTCTGATGTGAAAACTAATTGGATTGCCCTGAGTATTTATTAAAATAAAATTATTTGTATATCGGCTTTCAGTATAATAATAATAATAATAATAATAATAATAATAATAATAATAATAATAATAATAATAATAAATAACAATAATAGTAATAACAATAATAATAAATTAACAATCATTGTCCCGTTTATTATTATTATTATTATTATTATTATTATTATTATTCAATTATTATTTACATTATCACTTTTATTCCGCGAGAATAACAAGCAATTGTGCGCCTGTCACAAGTTCGTTACGTAGGCAGAGGATTATTATTATTATCACGACGAACCGCATCGCGTTCGTTCCGAGACTTGGCGCCAGATGTCGCAGGACAGCAACCGTTGAACTCGCATACGGATAATGTGTTCAGTATGCTTATATAGACGGGTGCGAGCACGGATGTTAGCAGAAGTCGGTGTCGGAAGAATCCATACAAGGAGTTCCTGCCGTCTTATGTAATTGTACTTATTTATTTAATTCTCGTAGAGAATTTCCGTTCACTCGGAATCTAATATTCTCTTCGAGGATTGCCAAAAGAAAAGTGTACCCTAAGAAAGGGTTGCCTCGAAATAAATAATAAGATGCATACATTGAAAAAGGAGTACCTCGTAAAAACGAATTGTTTAAAAAGCGCTTCGGTGTATGATCGCGACCGTGATCAGGGCCTTTAAGGGCATGATTCTAAAAATCTTAGGGGCCTGATCAGGATCTGCTAGGGCCGGATCATATCGTCATAGGGGCCTGATCATGATCGCCGGATCCGAAAATGGCCAGCCAGGTGTTACATGGCTAAACAGGGCCTGTTAGGATGAGCGGATCATTTCCCTACATTAGTTAGGGAGGGCAAGTCAGGGGCAGAAGTTTTTCCCTACCAAAATTTCTACACGGGTATTTCATTTATTTTTAATTTAACTAAATTCGCGTGAAAACAAATTTATACAATTTTAATGAAAACTGTCTACTTAAGCTTCGTTTCACTAGAATTTATTTAGTTCGACCGAATGAGAAAAATTATCGATTATTGGTAGCAATTAAATTGATCATTTTTTAATAAAATTTTTTTTTTTGAAATTATCTCTCTGAAAAATAGAAATCTCTTTTTTGTTCTTGAGTTCACGAAATTCGATCCAAAGTGAGTTTACACATTGTTGTAAACTACTCTTACCAAAAGCCTTTTGTGTCATTAAATATTATTCCATTCGATCAAATGGAAAAATGAAATATTGAATTGATATATTGCACTAAATTGGTTTTTCATGATAAAAAAAATGATAAAGTATGCAAGAAATTGTCTTCTGCTGAAAAACAGGAAAATTGTATATTCTTCATGAGTAATTCAAGTTTTTCGATAATCGATTCGCGACAGTCCAATTTCTTGGAGATTCTTTACAGAGCAGATACACACACACAAATCTTTTGAAGCGAGCAACGGGTATGTCGTTTATCCGACGCAATACGCCACGAAAAAGGAATTTTAGAGATAAATTTTTCTCCAATATCTATATGAAAATATCTATATCCATGAGAGCATATAGTATGTGGGATACGCAATATGAATTCAACTAACGCCCGGCTCTTCCCGATTTAACTCATTATTTTTTCTCCAATTTCACTGAGGTTCACAAGCCCTGGCCATTTTTATAAAGATTTTTCTTACAATTGAAAAAATTCCACCAAAATATCTAAAAAATATCTAAATATCTAAAAAAAAAATTCAGCTATGATACAGACATGAGAAATTAGTGGTTTTATTTTTTCTACAATTTCACTGAGGTTCATAAGCCCGGGCCACTTTTTCAGATTTTCCTTACAATTGAAAAAATTGCACCAATAAGTATCTAAAAAAAATCTGAATATCTCAAAACAATTCTCAGCGATGATTCAGCCATGAGAAATTCATGAGAAATTCGAGAAATAATTTTTTTTAATCGCATGATTCATAAAACTACTTTAAAACCCACACAGCATAATTTTGATTCCATTTTTAATTGTCACTTTTTCTATAAACAAATCATGGAACCCCTGGGAAAAAAATTATCCCGCAATGCCATATATCTTAATAATTGATTTTACAAAATTAATAAATAAATTATAAAAAATAAAATTAATAAATAATTATTGCTTACAAAAAAATAAAGATTTTTAAGAATTGTTAACATTTTTGAATTTTTCATTAAACAAAAAAATTGATAAAACGATTTAGGGATTGCTTATTAGATTCAGGAAAGATGGTAAAAAAAATAATCCATCAAATCTAAGAGAATGAAAGTCGGATATTGATTGGCTTAACCTGAAATATCCCATATATATTAGGGTGATTCGTTTCAGGACAACTTTTTTTTCTGACCCATCGTGCCTGGAAACCTTCAGTTCGTACCCAAATAACGAAGTTTCGTGAAAAGGGAGTGTTGTCAAAAAATATTTAGAGGTCGCGAATCAAAATTGAAGGTTTCCCATATGATTAACATTGGAAAAAAAAATTCTCATTATTAGCGGTACCATTCCGCGAATTTTGATATCGCGATATTTTACAAGTGGGTTCTTATAGAAAATATGATACTCTACAATAAAGTTCATCGAGCCATGTCCGTAAATTCAATCGCTTCAGCGGATCATTGTTTCAAGTGAATATTGTATGAAAATATCTATTCAAACTGCTGTAACGCCTAAGCTATTAGATATATCAAAAAAATTCGAATGAGAACTTTGTAGAGAAAGTAATTTGCTACAAAAAAGTCTCATAAGCCGAGCCCGTAAATTCAACTCTTTCTCAGGTATAGGTGTATGAAGTAAAATAAATAGATATTTTTTTGTTTTATTCAATCAAACGAACTCCATTTTCTATGAGATAGCATGTACAAAATCATCAGAAAAACCATTCAACAAATGTTACAAAGAATTCCCTATGCAAATAAATGAATAAAACAAAAACAAAATAGTATTTTATTGCACTCCGTGCGCAAAGTGCCACTTTGCGCACGCTGCGCGTGCTCAAACTGGCACTTTGCGCACTCGTACAATAAAATTTCGCACGATACTATAATGCATCTAGGGCCAGAGATAAGTCTTTTTGTCGAGAGTGAAGTTTGCCGCAATGAGCGAAGCGAGGGCCGCAACCACGCGAGACAAAAGACGAATCTCTGGCCCGCGTTGCACACGATCTTTTTTTTCCCCATGGAAGATTTGAGTGTCTTTTCACTATATGCGTGGATAGCCGAAAAGAGTCACTTTTCGGCTGTCTACGCATATGGTGAAAAGCACGAAAATCTTGCATGGGTGAAAAAATAGTACATTACATCACGAGGACGTAAAAAGATTTTCTGACGAGTGTGATTGCAGGACTCACCTTCGGCTCGTCCTGCAAACTCACACTCGTCAGAAAATGTTTTTACGACGAGTGATGTACGATATTTTATATCACGAGGTGCAAAATGGACGTTTTCACGTCCGCTTGAGGACGTAAAAGCGTCCATTATTGTACTGAGTGATATAAAATCTATTTATTTTACATCATCCACCTACAGATGATAAAGAGTTAAATTCACGGGCTCGGCTCATAAGACTTTTTTGTAGCAAATTACTTTCTCTACAAAGTTCTCATTTGAATTGTTTCAATATACAATATAATAGCTTGGGCGTTACAGCCGTTTAAATAGATATTTTCATACAATATTTACTTGAAACAATAATACCGCTGAAACGGTTGAATTTACGGACGTGGCTCAATAAACTTTATTGTAGAGTATCATATTTCCTATGAGAACCCACTTGGAAAATATCGCGATATCAAAATTCGCGGAATGGTAACACTAATAATGAGAATTTTTTTTTTCAATGTTAATCAAATGGGAAACCTTCAATTTCGATTCGCGACCTCTAAATATTTTTTGACAACACCCCCTTTTCACGAAACTTCGTTTTTGGGCACCAACTAAAGGTTTTTGGGCACGATGGGTCCAAAAAAAAAAGTTGCCCCGAAACGATAATCACCCTAATCTATATATACATAGATGGAAAAATATCTAAATGGAACGGATTGAAAAATATCTCTCAAAGGCGAGGAAAGTCACGGAATAAAAAGCTCCTGCATGCTTCCATTTGAAAATCGATGATTGCTCGAGAGGTAGTTCCGGATTTTATATATCGCGTCGAGTTCTGCCACTCATTTGATCGAAACTTCGATATATATATAATATTCGTGCAAACTTTCAATTGCTTGCAATAATCTTTTATTATGCCCGAAAGTACATAATGCCCCGCAACGATAATTGGATTGGAAATGAAAAGTATATTTTATAAAGAAGAAAAAAAATTGTTTTGATCCAACGAAGAAGAAAAAAAAAGTTCAAGAAAGAGAATAAAAGATTGTTATGAAATATCGATTTAAGAGAATACTTACGAATATCGCATCAAGAGGCTAATATAAATTCATTTTTCGTGTACAAATATACGTAAATATGTATATCTATAGACATCTTATGCGGTCATGATGGGCTTCCGGCCTTGATTCGAACGATATTACACTTATACGACTATCCTTTTCCATCCCGTCTAATGCAATAAAATCGGATCACTTTCACTAGCGTTTTAGCGAAAGACGACTTAAATCTAACCAAGAGTCGAATTTAATATTGTATCTGGGTCATTCCATGAAAAATCGACCAATAGTCGGAATCGACCCCTTTCAATTTCGATGAAACTCGGTCAGAAGTTTTTTTCTGTCATAAAACGAAGTTTTACCAAAAAAAAAAAATTAATTTTTTTTTCTAAAGGCATGCAAAATTCAAATTTTTAACATTTTTTCAATTTTTTTTTTTGAATATCTCGAAAAATATTATAGTTACGAAAAAAATATTACGACTTCGTCTTGAATAGTTTAATGGCTACGAAAAAAAAAAAATATTCCGAAAAAAAAATTTGAAAAATGATGAATTTGGGGAATTTTGAATTTTAAAAAATTGTGAAAATTCACGATCAGTTATGGTAAAAAATTTTCCTTTCATTTTTTATCTTCTAAGTTGAGTAAAGTTGAGCAGCCATATAATTTTATAGATTTTACTGCTCAGAATTACAAAATTACATGATTGCTCAACTTTACTTAACTCATATAGTGGTAACGGAAAAAAAAATTGTTCACTAGAATTCAAGAATTCATATTTAAAAAAAAACACCTTTCTGAAAATTTTTGGATCGTTTAAGATCAGTACAAGTCATTATATAAAAAAAAATTGAAAAAAAAATTTAATGTTGATCGTTGATTCTTACGATTTTTAAAAATTCAAAATTTTCCAAATTCATAATTTTTCAAATTTTTTTTTCGGAATATTTTTCTTTTGTAGCCCCACTCTTGGATCTGGACTTGGATCTTGGATTAATAAAAATATTTTGTTATCTTTACATATGAATCACGTAAATATTTCATTGATTTTTAAGTATGAAAACCGAAATTTGAACTTTGCTAATTATTATTATTGGCATTTAAGGTTATTATTAAATACGAGTTCACACGAGAGCTCGGCAATAATATAAAAGATAATTAATGAAGCTCAAATTTTTTTCATACTTTGAAATGGACGGAATATTATTTATATAATTATGTATATAATTTTCAGATTGGGGTGATAAAATATTTTTTCCAGTGCAAAGCTGTAAAATGGTTTCGTTATGATTTGAAATATTAGCTGCACAATCAAACTCGTGTTTATGGACAGAGTCAAGTTAATTTTAATCCGTTTTTGATATTTTCGAATGTTCTTGAAGATAATCCGAGATAATCCTCGAAACGTTCTGAAAATATCCTTGAATTTATAACCGAGATTTCGTGGATGCTACGCAAAAATAAGTTATCAACAACTCGAAAACAATGATGTTTGACTACTTTGGCAAATAAATTTTTTATACCATAATTTTTGTTTTATTTTACACATTTTCAACATCACGAATTTAAATTTCAAATCAAAATGTCACGCTATTAAAGTTTCTTTAAATCTAGATTCTTAGACAGGCTGTACGTGCAATATGATAGTATTTTTTTTTTTTTCTGACAATAAATAATGCGACGCTTCGACTTTCGTGTTAAGTTGCCTCGCCAGCTGGTGGATAGAGAAGCTTTTATCGTATGTATAGTTCGTGCCCGCCAGATTTTATGTCCACCCTCGCAATAAACACACACACACACACACATACACACACACACGCGTGCGCGCGCGCGCGCACATACACACATATAAATATAGGGGAATGTGGGGTAAAATGGGTCCCATAGAAAGATAACGCAGCTTGGACGTTGCGCATAGTGGAACCTCGTTGCTCATAATCTGATAACAATATTTTAATATATTTTATTACGCGACAAAAAATTGTCGGGAGCAAATGGCAATCATCCTAAATTGTTTTCGAAAATCGAGTCAACGAGAAAAAACGTTGTAAAACGATTCACATCACAATGTGCAAAATACCCGGATTTCCTGCGGAATCCAATTCCAATCGTAGTTACGTTATTTAAATATATTTTTTACAATTATGGACCATTTTGCCCCGATTACCTCATTTCACTTCGATCCTTCGATTATCGAAGATATTTTAGTGAAAACGGGTTATCATTATACTATTAGAGTATGTTGGGCTGTTTTTTTAATGCGATGGGGATGCAATTTAAAAAAAAAATGCTAACTCTAACCCTTTGTCTGACTCTATAATTGTCACGAAATTGTCATTATCCAGATCTGATTTAGCGTTGGGAGCGTTTATTTGATAGATTTTTTAATTTGCAATGTTTTTTGATCATTTTCCAGGAGGGTCTTTTTGCCCCACCTTCCCCCATATATATAAATACATAAGCTGGACAAGTGAGGCTGCGTCGTGGGTTAGAGAGACGAAAACTATTATGGATATTTATGAGGAACGAGAGATAGTGGGTAATAAACGTTTCGATGAAAAGTGGAAAAGTATTAAGCTCGTTAAACCACGTTTTTACCGTTGATAATGCATCGCGATTCGCAGTCGTTTTGCTCTTTTATGCCTTCTTATTGCCACTCTTCGCTTGTTCTATACGCACTAATGGTTTTCCCATAAAAAAGCGAATTAGTGCATCAGCAATCGTAAAAAGATTGAAGTGCCCGTAATACCAGTTGTTATTTTCTTCCTTGTATCGAGAGTTCACTCGCTCATGAAATTTGAGAGCAATTATCGAGAAGTCACAATGAAAAAATCGTTGAAATAGCCATTATCTTAGTTTATTAAAAAAGAAAAACAATTATCAAATGTGTGATACAAAAAAAATCATTGAAAAAAATTTTAATCAATGGGAGAAATCCTGCAAATTGGACATTTGCGCATTGCTTCCTCATCGTTATAAATAGTTCACACAGCTTCCTTAATAGCAAAGTACGGCGATCAAATTTGGCTCCCTCATAAAGGAGGCTTTGTTAACTATCGAAAAACATGAGTAATCAACGTGCAAATTTGCCAAATTCTTTGAAATTTACTTCTTGTCAAATTTGATTTCTGCTAAATTCTATAGCGAACAACCTTGGTCACTATTTTGAAAGTGTACAAAATTTCAGTACAATATCTCGCAAAAAGCCGAAGTCAGAGTAAGCTATTTTTCAAAAAACCCAAAAATCGAAATTTTTTTAATCATTCGATCGATTTTCGCCAAATTTAATAACAAACAACCTCGATGGCTATATTAGCTCTGTGCAAAGTTTCAGTGCAATATCTTGAAATATACACAAATTAGAACGTTTACGCCATTTTTCAAAAAATTAAAAATTTCAGAAAATTTCAATCCCTCAATGGATTTTCGCCGAATTCAAAAGCCGACAACCTTAATAGCTATACTAGTTCTGTACTAAGTTTCAGTGCAACATCTTGGACATTGTGCAAGTTAGAGCGTTTACGTTATCTTTCAACAAATTCAAAATTTCATACAAATTTTATCCTTCGATCGGTTTTCGCCACATTCAATACCAAACAACCTTAATAGCTATACTAGAACTGTACAAAATTTGAGTACAATATCTTGAAAATTGCAGAAGTCAGAGTGCTTACGCCATTTTTTCAAAAACGAATACAGTTGATAAAATCTGAACACCCGTTAGAATTGAATCAAAATTTTTTCATAATGAAGCGCCATTTGCGCTCGACAAGTGTGCTAAATTTCAACTCGATATCTCGAAGCGTTCTCGAGTTATTAATTATTTACATCTGAAACTCAGGACACGCACGCACGCACACGCACACGCACACGCACACGCACACGCACACGTACACGCACACGCACACGCACACGCACACGCACACGCACACGCACACGCACACGCACACGCACACGCACACGCACACGCACACGCACACGCACACGCACACGCACACGCACACGCACACGCACACGCACACGCACACGCACACGCACACGCACACGCACACGCACATACACACACACACGCACACACACACACACGCACGCACTCGCACGCACACGCGCACGCACACAAAATGTTTCACGAAAACAAAGCTTCCTTCATGAGGAAGCAAAAGATACGATGATTCAAAATGTCTCGAGCATAAAAAATTCATATAATCGCGAATAACTGAATATAATATAGACTGCATTGAAAGGCCAACCGGGATTACTTTATAAAGAACGGATATTGACGATTATATCTGACAAATTGAACGTTTTAATGGTCGAATAAAAGATCGGTGGATTTTGCATCCGCGGTATATAATTGTCCATTAGCCGGGCCCGTTCGTTCTCTTTCGCTCTGTGAATTTCCATTGTTGTGAGTTCGTATTTTTTCTTCTCGCGCTCAAACGCGTTACAGCGCAATGCGGGCTTTGTAACGGAAAAATCCAATCGAAATAATCGTGGCGAGGGTTTAATGGAGGAATACACACGGACTCAGCCGCGAGTAATTTAAAGTAATGGAAAATTAACAAAGTTCCTCGTACTTCCTCGACGGTTCATTTATCTCACTTTGTTGGTTACACTGGCCCACAAAACGTATGTAAACCTATATATATTAGGGTGGTCCTTATTTAAAGCTCGGACGAATATTTTATTAGACGCCCCCCAAATCGATTACAAATAATTCAAAAACAATATCCTAATTTTTCAGATTTTTATCTGGACTCTAACCCCTCCCGAAAAGAGGGTAGATTTCCTCATTTGAAATACACGTGTTTCGGCCATATTCTCAGGATATATTTTATTCTAAGTGTAAGGATTTAAAAAAAAATCTGTAACTGCAAGATTTTAGTGTACATTGCTGCTACTATTTGAGGGAAAATTCACATCATCATACGGGTCAATCTAAACGAACTGCAATTCTTCTAGACTGACATTATCATACGGGATAATAATCTAGATGAATGGAAATTCGTCTGGATTGACCCGTATGATAATGTGAATTTTCCCTCAAATAGTAGTATCAATGAACACTAAAATCTTGCAGTTACGCATTAAAAAACAAAATTATTACACTTAGAATAAAAAAAATCCTGAGAACATGGCCGAAACACGTGAATTTCAAATGGGGAAATCTACGCTTTTTTCGGAAGGGACTAGAGTCTAGATGATAAACTGAAAAAATTAAGGTATTGCTTTTTAATTATTTTAGAGTCGATTTAGGGGGCGTCTGATAAAAAATTGGTTCGAGCTCTAAATAAAGACCATCCTAATATATGGGGCATTCCATCCCAAATCGGACAGTTTGAAAAACTTTTTTTCTTATTTCCTCAATTTTTTAATATTTTTGAGTACCCATCAAAAGACCCTTCCTGTTAAATTTTGAGATTTTTTTAATTACCCGTTCAAAAGATATAAAATTAACAAAAAACCGCTCTTTTTTTAGTATTTTGGTCATAATTTCTTTAATAATGGTCCAAATTGAACGTTTTTTTCTCAAAGTTTTTGTTTTTTTATGGCCTTTTCAGAAAAAAATACAACAAAAATATTCGACTTGTTTTTGAATGACTTTTTTGAGTTTTAAACGTTAAATCGCGTTTTTAAAAGTGAATTTCATTTTTTATTTTTTTTGCAAATTTTTTGTTTCAAACATCTATCTATTCAATAATTTTTAAGACTAGTCCAATCGTGGGATCTCAATAACTACTATTTTTTCTCGATTTTTGAAAATAATTTTTTTTTTTTTAAATAAATTATTATGAATACCAATTTTTGTTACTGTATAGTACTTTTTTCAATATTTAGAATTTATTTTGACCCAATTTTTGTTATCGGATGGAATTTTTTTCAATATTTAGAATCTATTTTGACACTTTTTTATTGTTAACAGGTTCTTAAAATTAATAATTAATCATTAAGTCTGTTTATGAACAATACTAACAACAGTTTTTATTTATTCACGTTTTTTTTTTGAAAACCTTACATATACCATTATTTCCTGAATTAGAATATTCCTTTGTCAATACGTTTCCGTTGCTCATTGGAATAATTGAATGAAATTTTTCTATCTCCCTGTGATTGACTTCGCAGTATTTTATCGCAAATAAAATCTTTCTTTTGCATCTGAATAATGTTTTTCATGTGAACATTTGGCAGCAATATTCGGTAGACTATTTAGGTTCAATGCCCACTCGTACAATTCTTGAACTGTTGTTATTTGCTCATCAATTAATTATTAACTTTAAAAATCTGTTAACAATGAAAAAGTGTCCAAATTAGTTTAAAATGATTAAAAAAACACTATACAGTAACAAAAATTGGTATTCATAACGATTTATTGAAAAAAAAATGTGTAATATTCAAAAATCGAAAAAAATAGTAGTTATTGAGATCCCACGATCGGACTAGTCTTAAAAATTGTTGAATAGATAGATGTTCGAAACAAAAAATAAAAAAAAAAAATAAAAAATGACATTCACTTTTAAAAACGCGATTTAACGTTTAAAACTCAAAAAACTCATTCAAAAACACGTCGAATATTTTTATTGTATTTTTTTCTGAAAAGGCCATAAAAAAACAATAATTTTGAAAAAAAAAACTCTAATTTGGACCATTATTAAAGAAGTTATGACCAAAATACCAAAAAAAGAGCGGTTTTTTTGTTAATTTAATATCTTTTGAACGGGTAATTAAAAAAATCTCAAAATTTAACAGGAAGGGTCTTTTGATGGGTACTCAAAAATGTAAAAAAAATTGAGGAAATAAAAAAAAAAAGTTTTTTTAACTATCCGATTTGGGATGGAATGCCCCATATATATTTATAGATATGTGTAAGTATGTGTATGTGAATCCTGAATATTGCATTTTTGTACAAGCGAAACTGCGGGGTAGTGAAAAGGTGAAGAGAAAAGTTGGACAAAACCCGCGCGTGTCTTAACTTTCAAACAATGTTTCGAGAGTGAGTCCAGAGTTCGTCTAAGCTGAGCTGAAAATATCCATCATACCGTCATTGAAGAGTTATGTATGCCATGGAATATCTGGAGTCTCTTCGTATCACGAGGCCTCACTAGTAAATCAATGTAAAAACGAAATCCTGACGATGTAGACTGCGCAAAAAGAAAACAAAAGTTTGCAGACGACGTGCAGCGAGAACGGCTTTTATTAGACTCGCAAACGAAATCTTGCAACGATATATTATAGTAGAAAATATTGGCATGACGATGACGAGATATATGCTGAAGAAGCTTCAGCAATTTTGTGAGAAGTTATTATCCTTCAATTTTTCGAACTTGCAGAAACGATCAAACGATGAAACGTCTTTGGTGTAAAGTTGTGTGTAATATTTCATGTAATGTTACATATGACATTGAGCATTACATTACATTACTTCAAGAAACCATCAAACGATGAAAT
This sequence comes from Alloplasta piceator, assembly GCA_946863875.1. NCBI lineage: Eukaryota > Metazoa > Arthropoda > Insecta > Hymenoptera > Ichneumonidae > Alloplasta > Alloplasta piceator. The sequence continues at coordinate 31,003,257 of OX333072.1, read as the reverse complement.
ATCTTTCGTGTAAAGTTACATGTGATAGGCATGTTATGTAACACATGATTTTTCATATAATGTGATATATATGATTAATATGTAATGTTACATATGATTTTTCATGTAATGTATGATTAATATGTAATGAGTAATGTGTAAATTAACATTTTCTCTTTGAGGTACAGTTACATGTGATGTAACGTGTAATTTTGCATGCGTATAACATTAAATATTACATTACTTCGCGAAACGATCGAACGATGAAACATCTTTCGTGTAAATTTACACGAGATACTTGAGCTAATCTTACATATGATTTTTCATGTAATATGACATCTTTCACATTACATCGCATTACTCAATACTCATTACAATATGTAATGATTAATGTGCAATGTTACATATAACATTACACATTGCATTACATAACATTGAATTACTTCGAGAAACGATCAAACTATCAAACATCTTTCCGTATAAAGTTGCATGTGATATTCGATGTAATGTTACGTATAATTTTTCATGTTGTGTGCGATATGGATAAACTATAAAAAAAATGTGCAAATTGACATTCATTTCTTCAGATATACGTGTATGTATTGTAATATGTAATATAACATCAAACATACACCGGTCCAAAAGTTTGGAAACACTAGCCCCGATTCCACGCTGCACAAAAAGTTTCACTACTCTTTTAAAAATGAAAATATTTGAATTCAACGACCGCCGTTTCAAAGGGGACAGATTCAGCTTCATTTCGCTTTTTCCAAAAAAAAAATTTGGATTTTTTTTTGAATCCGGTTCGTCCTTTGAAACATGGTCATTTTTCGGCTTTTTTTTTGGCGTAGAAATTTTGACGCACGACCCATGAATTTTTTTTAAAACTTTTTCAAGTGAAAAACTTGTGGGGGGTAGTACGAGCTTTAATTTCATTTTTTTTAAAGTTTTGTACGATTTTTTTTCGCAAAAAACGACCATACTTATGAAATATAATGTAACTCTGAAACTATTGGTTCTTCGTGAAATTATTAAGAAGGTAAAAAGCTGCGAACAATTGTTCTGGATTTAATGTAATTTTTTTATAATATTTTTTCAACATTTTTTTTTCGAAAATTTGTCCGGTTGAGGAAATATTTTTTTATGTTAAACGCAGTCGGGTCTCTTATATGATATACATGGGTTTTTCGATGAAAAAGCTATTCAGATGAGGTTTGACAATGAAAAAGCCATTTAGATGAGGTAAGAGACCCAATTAGGGTCTTTACTGGGACCCTTGCATAGTTGAGGGCAGCACTGCTACTGGTTGCACAGAAGCGGGAAGATTTAATTCTCAAATTGACTTTTAATAATTAGACAACATATACGTTAATGAATTTATTATCAATTCGCTCGTTTCTCTTCTTAATCGACAATTTACGCATTGTCAAATTATGGACAACATAAATATATTTTTATTATTGCACAAATATAAGCGTAGATATATTAGCTATCCATATTTACCGACTGTCAGTATCATGAGTATAGCCTGCCAACATAACCTTACTTTATTGCAACCTCTCATGTGCGTTGTATCCGTGTATGTAATATGTAAATAAATATTATTTGGAAAAACAAATGAAATAAAAATGACAAAGTGTTGCGTACGTCATTGCCAGAAAATGGTTATTTTAAATGGGGAATTAAAAATGAAATTTGATTTTGCCCGGGCAAAAGATCCAAGAGCATTGGCGCCATCTACGCCGAGTTTGCCGAATATGGACCCTAATAGTTTGAGATAAAAAAATATCTCGTTGGCAGGAAAAAAAAGTGTTGAACAAAAAATCTGAATTTTTTTTAATGCATCCAAAAGAATTATGTGCAACTTTTGACCCTCTTAGTGACTTCGCAAAAGCCCAGTAGTTTTAGAGTTAGGTTACATTTTATAAATAATTTTTCATTTTTTGCGAAAAATTGAATATTTTGCGAAAAAAATCATACGAAACTTTTTTAAAAACGAAATTAAATTACTCCCGAAATTAAATTACTCCCCCCCATAAGTTTTTCATGCAAAAAACAGTTTTAAACAAATTTCATGTATCTTGCGTCAAATCAACGCCCAAAAGAAGCCAAAAAACGACCATGCATGTTTCAAAGAGTGTACCGGCTTTAAAAAAAGTCGAAAAAATTTTTTGGAAAAAGTGAAATGAAGTTGAATATGTACCCTTTGAAACGCTAAATTGAAATATTTTCATTTTGAAAAGAGCAGTGAAACTTTTCGTGCAGCGCTGAATCGGAGCGAGAGTGTTTCTAAACTTTTGGCCGGCAGTGTAATTTACATGAATGTAACACGTATAACATTACGTGTAACGTGTGCATAATGTTCGTAATGCATGAAAAATCGAATACCATTATTTCCCTCGATTTTCAAGGGAATCGATGAAGAGAAATAGTTCGACCCTTCCCATCGTCGAATCCTCCCCGACCGATGATGCACATAACGTGGCTGCAAGGCTGCACAAGAACAGAAGAAGGCAAGCTCACGGGGTTGATGCATATTTCCAAGGCCTGACGTGAATTGGCGAACAAAAAATTGCGGGGACTCGATGGAGCGATCATCGGTAGCGCGTTTAATGAAGATGAGCGCGCGAATTTTCATCGAGGGGGACACTTATGCTTGAAAACAGAGGGGTGGATTGATATGAAGCACGAGGGCCGTACAAACATGCGCCTCCGTCACTTTGGCCTTGGTCTAAAGTAACGAAAAAATACATATTCATGTATGGGGCATTCCATGCGTAGCGAGTAAGGTTTTGGCCGTGGGTCTAAAAATTTTTCGTCCGTTAATATATCGTTTTCTTATATCATACAAATACATTTCCATATAGTTATGAGCCCCAATTAAGACTTGGTTTTTGTTAAGTCCTAATCGAAAAATACAAAAATAAAATATTTTACATACCTTTAATGTCCCTCGAATGTCAATACAGCAAAAATTGAATCTGACCAGCCCTTTTTAACCGGAAAAGGCGCTTTTTTTCAATGAAGCTAATGGAATATTAATCCGATTTGTAAAGAAAAATGTACATCCAAAAAACGGAGAAATACCCCTTTTTTTCGGCCCTTAGGGTCTGCTGAATTTTATCAAAAAATTTACTGAATATAGTTCAAACACATGAGAAACGTTCGGCAAAATTTTCAGCTTGCCTTTTTTCGTTGTTCACTGGCAATTAAATGTGTAGTTACTCCGTAAATAGTCGACGTTTTCCTTTCTATCGGAACTCGTTCATGACAAAACTTATTAATTTTATTGCCAGTGGACAAAAAATAAAGGCAAGCTGAAAAATTTATCATACGTTTCTACCACGTTGAACAATGTTCAGTGAAATTTTTGATAAATTTCAGTAGACCCTGAGGGCCGAAAAAAAAATAAAAACGGTTTGTTTCTCAGTTTTTTAGCTGTCAATTTTATTTTGCATATCGGATTAATATTCCATTTTCTGTATTGAAAAGAGAGCTTTTTTCCAGTGAAGAAGCACTGGTGAGATTTTAATTTTGCTGTATTGACACAAGAGATACACAAATGAAGGTACGTTAAGTATCTTAATTTTTTATTTTTCGATTAGAACTCAACAAAAATCCAGACTCAATCAGGGTCCATAACTACATGGAAATGTTTTTATATGATATAAGAAGACATAATGATGGACGAAAGATTTTGGGACGCTACCCGTGGAATACTCCATATATATATCATGATATATCATCATCGTCGTCGTCTAACAGAGTAGAAGAGAATCTCGATACCTCAATACCCTACTTTGACTAAAGGAGAATAGACAGTGGAAGGGGTTCTCAGAGAGAGGGTTGCAAAAATTATTATATCGACGCCTGGCGAACGAAAGGGTTTTCAGCGCTCCTTTGTTCGAGCTCTGAAAGACGCAGATTACGCCCTTTTGTTTCACAACGATATGTATAATGGTTGGTAATACACCCTGGGTGCTCGTTTTTCTCATAGAGCTCTCTACAAACGGTTAATGCTTTTTTCCTTCGATGTCGGTGCGCGCGGAAACC